>JARFIW010000941.1:1277500-1845000 GCA_036346225.1 Platerodrilus igneus
TAAATTAAATATTTAAAAACATATCAATTTTTAATATACGCGTTCTAAATTTAAAGAAAGTTTATTAATTTTATTCGCCGGGAACGAACGACCTCGACCGAATTGATACATTTGTTCCTGTTATAAAAATAATACTTTGGACAACACATGCAATGGTTAATTATACTTTTGGTGTTATTCCTTCATTAGGATTCTAAAAGTAAACAATATTTTATTATATACGGTCTATTTTTAAAGAAAACATAAAAATAGTGATTAATTTAGGTATTGCTATAGTTCTTATGAGGTGTGACCAATGCAAGCATACAAATATACAGGGTGTTTTTTTTAAGTGGGAGGTCACCTGTATATGGAAGACCAATGGTAGAAAGAAGCTGAAAATTTGCATTAGGAGGTTCACATCACACTTTATAACCGCTATACAACGAAATATAATATGTTAATAATTATTTTTTTCCATTAAAAAGGAATTAATATTATGTACTTCATCACCATGCTTGCCGATATTATTTGAACTTCGAGTATTAAAAGAATTGCAAATATTATTTTTCATCAATCTATAAGTACTACAAAAATTATTAAACACAAATATCTTTCTTAATACATTTTCAAATGCATTCCTTCCAAGTACATTAAATTAAAGAAATCAGCTGATTTCCGTAACTTTCATACACCAAGGTACATTAAAAACATATTTTGAGTTGCTAAAGAAAAATTGGACTGCAATTACTGCATATGGCATTTCTTTATTTAACCAACGTCAATAATATCTGTTGAGCTTTTATATCTACATTACAAATTTAACTTTTTTGTAAAATATGTAAGTTTCAAAACGAGCAACTTAAACGACCATCTATTAAAGGCTTCGTAAAAGTTGCTCCTAACGTAGACGTTCTATAAAACTTGACAGCTCGCATTCCTTCTAAACTAGAGAGGAAAGATTGGTTTATTAATCGCGTATCTCCTCCGAAAGTATCTGTGCTGCAAGGAATTTAGAAATACAACGGAGTTTAGAATTTTCTCATACGTTACGCGGGTGGGTTTTTGTAGCGCAGAGAGGGCGGGGCGCAAAGAGGGCGGGACGTAAAGAGGGCGGGACGTAAAGAGTGCGGGATGTAAAGAAGGCGGGACGTAAAAAAAGCGGGGCGTAAAAATGGCGGGGCGCAAAGATGGCGCGGCGTAAAGAGGGCGGGCGTAAAAAGGGCGGCACGTAAAGAGGGCGGGGCGAAAATAGGGCGGGGCGTAAATAGGGTGGGACGTAAAGAGGACGGGACGTCAAGAGGGCGGGGCGTAGATAGCGGAGCGTAAAAAGACGGGGCGTAAAGAGGCCGGGATTCAAAGAAGGCGGGGCGCAAAGGGGCGGGTCGTAAAGAGGGCAGGTCGTAAAGAGGGCGGGTTGTAAAGAAGGCGGGGCGTAAAAATGCGGGGCTTAAAGAGGGCGGGGCGTAAAGTGGACGGGGCGCAAAAGGCCGGGCGCAAAAAGGGCGGGGCGTAAATAGGGCGGGGCGTAAAGAGTCCAGAGCGTAAAGAGGGCGGGGCGTAAAGAGGGTGGGTCGTAAAGAGGACGGGGCGCTCAAAGTAGTCGCGTAGTGACTACAAACCGCTTCTAGTATTATATAATTATGTACAGTATATTAGTTATAAACCCAAATGTACATGGTACTTTTAAGTACCTGTCGGTTTATAAAAGCAAAATTGTTTTTGGAACGTTTCTTATAAATAATGAAAATTACCTTCATAAATACAAATTTATTTTACTGATATTGTAATATTCTAAATATAATCTTAAATTTCACATGTTGTGTAAAATATTTACATGAATTTTTATTTACTTCAGAACCATATAATGAATAATTCAAACAGGAAAAGTAAATTTCAGTTAACGAGATCCTTGACAAGAGGAATTACTAGATATAATTGAAAGCGATTTGAATGATGCATTGGAACCGGACAACAACATAGATACAGATGATGAATCTGATTATGACATAGAAGAAGGAGAAGAAACATGTGCGTCGTTTACAACAAGAGGTAAAGCAGCCAAATGTGAAACATGAGCAGATTGAAGATATTCAGGAAATACAAGAAATTGTTGACACGCCAGAACAAGAAGTAGAACCAGAAAGAAAGTGGATGAAACGGGACAAAGACACTTATATGCCACAGTACAACTCTCCTATAGGTGTTAATGAAGATGCGTCTCAATGTTCACCAACAACTTGGAGATTTTTATTGGACTTTTTGGCGAGTTTTTAGATAATATTGTATTTCAGTCGAATTTATATGTAATACAAAAAGACAAAACTTTTAATTTAACCAAAGAAGAATTGCTAATATTTATTGGCACAAACTTCGTAATGGGCTATCATACAGTAGCGAATATAATAAGTTACTGGTCAACTTCTAGAGATCTGAACGTACCAATTGTATCAGAAGGAATGTCACGGAATCGATTTCAGTAAATTCTACAATTTTTGCATGTTAATGATAACAGTTTGCTTACCAACGCTAACAAGGGTAAGTTGTACAAAGTGCAGTCTTTTATGGATATTCTCAACACACAATTTGCAAGCCAATATTATGGAACAAGAGAACTTAGTGTGAATGAATCTATTATTAAATCCAAAGGGCGGCATCCTGTAGTGCAGTGTAATCCTATGAAACCGATTAAGAGAGGTTATAATATTTGGTGCCTCTCAGATTAGATAGGTTTTGTAAAAGAATTTAAGGTTTATCAAGGCAAAAATCTAACAGTAGACGAGAAATTTGTTAATTTTAATCTAGGAGAATGTGTAGTGCTGCTTTTGACAGAACCTGAGTGGGGAAAAGAAAGAATAATTTATTTTGACAATTACTTCACATATGTGAAGTTATTGGAATAATCAAAACTAGAAAGAACCTTAGCTTGAGGGACAATAAGAAATAGTAGAATGTGGAATCCGAAAAATCTAGAAATTGACAAAAAACTGAAGAGAGGTGATTTTCATTGGAGAGTTTCTAACATAGATGTCACGTTTTTCAAATGAAAGAACAACAAGATAATTACAATAATAGCTTCAAACTTTCACGGAAGTAATAAAACCACTGTAAATAGAAAAGAAAAGAATGGGGAAAGAATAACTGCAAACGCGCCTATGGTAGTCAAAGGTTACAACACTTTTATGAGTGCTGTTAACCACCACGATCAATTACGTTCTTCTTACATTATTGACCGAAGATCAAAAAAGTGGTGGTATATTATTTTTTGGATTCCTTAAGATAACATTCGTTAATGCATATGTTGTAGCAAAGCAATGCAACCTTGAAAATACATCAAAATTGCTTAAGTTTAGAAGGGAAATTGCACAGGGTTTAATTAGGTCAAATACAGTCAAGTTCAAAAGAATTTCCAAAAATGACCAAAAAAACGAAGATACAACTACAGTGTGCCTACAAGTGTTAGTGTGCGTTTAGGAAATTTTGGAAATCATTTCGTCAAGTATATTGATAGGAAAGGTAGATGTGAAATGTGTAGTTCTAAGTCGGTTCAATCAAAACCGCATTGAGTGTGTTCTACATTTGGGGTATTTTTATGCTGCAACGAAAAAAAAACTGTTTTGCTGAATATCATGAAATAGTTTTATAAATATATATTTAAGTATAATAAATTTTGTTATCCACAGTGATATTGTTTTTTCATATTTCCAATATAAAATTGAATGAATAGGGCTATTCAACCCATGAATCGATACGTATCGTTATTTCAAAGAGATTATGTAGTCCATTTGAAATTTTGACAGATATTTGACACTCCCACATTTTTGTGCATTCAATGAAACTAACATCGATACAAATCACACCCCCAATAGTAATTGTGATACCGATCCGTACGTTGAATAACCCTAACACAAAACAATACAGAATTTTAAAAATTTTTGTCAAATCAGTGTTTTGTATTTCCAGAGGTACTTCCAAGTACCATATCTGAATATTAAAGATACTTAATTTTTTGCACTACCGGTACAAAGCAATCTTAAGAAACGTACTTAATAAAAGTAACTACTTTATTTTAAATATTTTATTGGTTTATTGGTTGGTATTTGGGTGAACTGAAGAAATGAGGTACTCATAAGTATCGTCGGTACACAAAGGGTTAAGAAAAATGCTAAACAAACCACAACAAATATACAGGGAGTTAGGAGTCACATACACCGCAAATATATGCTTCTCTAGCCTTATTGCAAATAAAATGCTAGGTTTTATCATTCGAAATACTCAGCCTTTTACAAATACCAAATGCATAAAAAAGTTGTACAACTCACTAGTGCGTACAAAGTTGGAACTTGCGATTATAGTGTGGGATCCGGGAACAGCCATACATTCTCAAATAATTGAAACAGTTGAAAATAAACTCATTAAACATCTATATTATAACAAATTTAAAACATTTATTGAACACAATTCTTACAGCAATGCTAGAAAACTGTTAAACATCGACAAAATTTCAGAACGACGAAAGGTAATACGACTTCTGTTTTTGTATAAGGTTTTAAATTGTTATATTGATTGTTCATATATATTAGGTAAAATAGATTTCTATGTTCCTACACATTCTGGTCGTTCCAAAAATTATTTTATATACGTAATATTAAAATCGGATCGAGACGTAACTCACCAATTATAAAAATGTTATCTATGTACAATTCCTTTCTAGAAAATACCTCAATATCGTTATTCTTCAGCAGTTTACATAAATTTAAAAGAATTTTACAAGAACTATGTTTCAAGCGAGGCTAGATTTCTACCCTCTAAATACATGTACTACACACACTCACACACGTACACTCACACCCACACACGCACACACACCGCGCGCGAGTTATGTATCCCCCAATTGATGTATACATATTGAAATAGAATGATTAGGAAATTATTAGAAAGTGCTAAGAATACGCCAAGTGAAGTGCAACATTGTAGAACAATGACAATTTATAAAGTTTATTAACGTTCATGAGAACGGATACGCTACTATGTATCGCAGACGATAATGACACTGCAGATGTCAGATCACAGACAATCACCGACGGCCAGGTACCGAGATTACTTAGAAACTAAGATTGCAATAATGTAATTATGAATAGAGTTAAGAATAAGCAGACATGAGAGCTGCAAGTTCTCACAGCCATGTGAGGGGGTAGTGATATTATAGAAAGCCCGGGAGCTCCAGTCGACGACAGTTAGTCCAGCGATCAGCTTTAGCATTGCAGTTTGTTAGACTACTCATTTTAAGTACAATTAACTAGTGTAATTTTGATTAAAGTAATATTCAATTAAATTGTGAAAATTCCATAAGTTAATTCTGTATCAATAAATAAAATTGTTAAGAAGTTTGGAAATAATTTTTAAAAAGGCCGCTCCCAAGCCACGAACGTTAACTGGCGCAGTCGTAACGGATGTCAAAAGGTCACTAGGAAACCCAAATTCAAAGAACTAGTGGTCTGGAATTTCAATTCCGAATTTGACAGAACCAAACAGAAGTTGGAGACGAAACAAAAATTGTTTAAACCCAGCAATCAAACAGAAGTTGAAGGCGAAACAAAATTGTTCAAATTCAACAAAATAAAAACCGGAGAAGATACGAAAATAGATCAAATCCAAAAACCGAAGTGGAGAAAGTACAGAATCGGCGGACTCCATAAAAGCAATAAAACAATTAGTGTAAGTTCATTTTCCTTAAAACAATTGAATTTTATTTTATTTTCCAAACGTATTTGATATTTGCTAGCATAAGAGATTTATGATTTATATATGTATATTGATTATTAATACCATTATTTTATGCAATTTGATGAAAATAATACACTTAGCTATTGCAAGGGATTATCTTCAAGTTTTTTGAAAAAAAAAATATTTTTTAATGTTTAAAAGAGACATAAAAACTTGAGAAAATCGAAAAGTCGCATTTCATGCGCATTTGAGATAATTATTACCAAATTAACTGGCGCAAGAATTAATAGAAACAAAACAAAAACGAATTTCTAATTCAACAATACGAAAATTAACTGGCGCAATACTCCAAAAATAAATTACAATTTAACACCGAAATCTTTGCAAATATTGCAACAAAATAACGTAACAAATTATCCAGACGCAAAATCGTCACATTCCGCAAAATAATAGACAACTTGCAATCTATTATTAACCTACATTTTATTACGAAAACTAATAAAGCGCAAAACCAAACGTATCTCATCTTCGAACAAATCATTCACGCAACGCTATAAAACCGTTATAATTGGAAACAAATATATCTAATTATAACTACGGAACAATACCATCCAAGAGCGTTCATACTAAAATCTACAAGCTATTCAAAACCCATTGCAAATCTAAATATGACCATACGAAAACCTCTCAATTTACCAGAATAAAATTAAAAGCATTAGTAATTAAAACGAAGCACCATTAATTACGACCAAAAATTCTTATCAGGGAATAAAACATCATCTTAAATACGAAAATAATCACGCTATTTGAAACGCATATTGCAACCTCATTCAGACTTGACAATTATAATTAAAACTACTGCATCAATTGACAAAGTATATACATTATTGGACGTGACATTTATAATTAACGGAATAAAAGACGCAATCTATTTAAACAAAATCTTTCAGAAAGATCAAATAAAGTATAATTGCATTTGCACATTAAAATTATCGATCGACTAAAAATTACAGCTACAAAGAACCTTGTAATTAAAAATAACTTTGCAACAGAGATCCCTATTTTTACAAAATTTGAAAATAATCAAAGTCAAACAAAAAATTAATTATTAGAACATTTCTCCCAGACAAAAAGAGTAGACATAAGAAACTTTATTTGGATACAGTACCAGTCTTTAATGGAGACCAATGTCTTTTCAGTGATTTTAAAACAGCCTGTGAAATATTTTTGAAAAATTTTATAAGCCCGGGGACAACGAAAGAAAGGTATTACTCCTACGCCTTATTATCAGCAAACTAACCGGAAGGGCACTAACATTAATTGCCAGTCGAGATGACTTAGAGCAATGGGATGACTTCATCAAACGAGTATTAATTGCATGTTTTGGCAATCAACGTAACCTAAAATGTCTAGTACGCGATTTAATAAATTTTAGAATGGAAAATAACCAATCCCCGTACCAATTTTGGATGAAATGCCAAGATGTAAGAAGTTTAATCTTGACAAAACTAAAAATTGAAGAATCTGACCAAAATATCAGACTTTTAAAAACAAAAATGTATGACGAAATGGCATTAGACACATATCTAAATTTACTACCAGAACGATTTTCGGACAAAATCAGATTTCAACATCCCCAAAACTTAGAGGAAGCTATGAACATGATAATCTAAGACGAAAACGTAATGTATTACAGCAAAGGATTGTACAACCCCAACGCGAATAAAAGTTATTCACCAATAAAAACCATACAACCCGCGAGACAAACAAATCCGCAACAAAAATTTACCCCATTCAATACACAAACAAGCCAACCGCAAAATAATAATCCACATTTTAATAACGCAAACTTTAATAATCAATATAAACATTTTTCAAAACCAACGTTTAACCCGAATTTTACGAAACCCGTATTTCAACCAAGATTCAACCAAAACGTAAATCAACAAAGACCAGCATTTAACGCGAAGCCTGTTAAAAATTCACCAATGACAAACAATAATAACAATCCTAATAACTATTATAAACCCACACCAATGAATACCTCATCTGGTAACACCAGACCAAACACAAAAATAACACATTCGACCGAACCTTAACCAAAAACTCACTTTTACATCGGAAAAACTATTTAATCAAGAAGTAGAGGAATATGAAGATGACCAGAATAATTACATTCGACCAAGCACAGACAATAAACAAAACCATTCGAACAACTATGAACTCGAAGAATCATACGAAACTTATGACGAGGACGACAAAAAAACTCGTGCTCAAATTTTCAAATAGACCGATTTATAAACGACCAAACGTAATAAACTTAAATAATATGAATCACCTAGTACTACCCTATATAGAAATACCCTATGCCTAATTCAAACTGTTAATCGATACCGGATCTTCAAAAACATTAATTAGCCCGCGAACCGTAAAGAAACACTATTATACTATGTAGAAAGAGAACCGTTTAAAATTAAAACAGCCCATCAAACAACCCTACACCAATTCGTAGCAAACATACCCTTACCCAAAACATTTAACGTAAAGATGAAACGGAAATTTTACATATTCGAATTCAATGACAAATATGACAGACTATTAGGAATGGACCTTCTAAGAAAATTAGGAGCCAACGTCGACATAAAGAACCGTTTACTAAGAATCAAATATGGACGAATCACCATTAAATTTCAAAATACCCAAGTTAAAGAAAAATACACAATAGAACCCCGAACAGAAAAAAAAATCCCAGTAAATTCAAATAACAAATTAGAAATAATAAATCATATAACATTTCAACAAGGAGTAGAGATCCCAACTGCATTAGTGCAAATAAAGGATAATTATGCCACAACGACGATCTTAAATTCAAATGACTACCCCGTAGAGCTATCTTTAACAAACCCAATTAACGTAGAAGAATTAAATTTTAACGAGATGGAAATAGATGAAAATTTAAACGATAATTACCCCGTAGAAAACGACAAAATGTTAAGAGAAAATTTAAGTAACATTCGCTTTAACACCGACATCAATCAAAAATGTATGTTTCGAATACCGCGACATATTCCATTGCCAAGAAATACCCCTAACATTTACAAATACAGTTAAGCATAACATTGAACTAACGGATGACAAACCTATATTCACAAAAGCATACAGATTACCCAGGCAAGCCAGGAAGAAGCGGACAGACAAGTAGCCGACTTATTAGATCAAGATATTATACAACACTCCAACTCATCATGGAGCAGCCCCGTATTAATAGTACCAAAAAAATTGAACGCATCAGGAAAACGAAAATATAGAATGGTAATAGATCATTTAAAAATAAAACGATACGAAACACTTTAGAACTACACAAAATAAAAATTTATTTTATAACTGAAAACCACCCTGAATCCAACGGACTAGTCGAGAAACTACATTCAGCTCTTCTAGAACAAATCAGATTATAAAGAATAATATACCACAAAGAGCACATAACTAATTTAATGTCATACGCATTAATCGCCTATAACAACACAATTCATTCGTCAACCAATTTTACACCATTAGAATTAACTTCAGGACATTCAGATTTACGCAACCCTTATGACATATATTATAACAAAGAAGTTTATCAGCAATACGCCAAAGACCATAAAGAAAAATTAGAATTAGCTTAGGACAAAGTGAAGGATAAATTAAATAACAACAAAGAACGCATTACCACAACCCGTAATAAGAATACCGACGCAAACAAAATTTCAATAGGACAAACCGTGTACGACAAAAATTTCCAAAGCAAACGAGACAAAACGGCATCTAGAAATTTAGGCCCTTTTAAGATTAAAAGAATATCGGGCAAAAACATAGCCGTAGTAGACAACGGCAAGATAACAAAATATATTCACTTAAAAAATTTAAGACACCCTGTACTTTCAGATGGATAATTATCACCCTTACCGTCAACCTCCACCCAGGTAGAACGGACACCGAAATAATAATTGAAAACATAAAGAATAACCCCGGTATACTACCAATAAAATTAGGCAGTATGCAGAATACCATAGACTATTGGACCTTTGCACAAAAATTCGACTTAACGGAACTGAAACGAGAATTTCAAATAATTAAAAATAATTATTACCGATTAAAACAATCAATGGACACAACTAAATTCGGAAAAGAATGCGCAATAGAAATGATGAATTATGACAGCATAATAGAAAGTATCTTCAGAAACATAGAAAACAAATTTAATCGACTAATACCCACAGAACAAACGGCGAGACGAAAAAGAAGACTAATCAACGGATTAGGAAACATAATAAAAGCAATAACAGGCAACTTAGATAATCAAGACGCAGAACGTTATGACAACGCAATACAACAACTAATCGAAAATCAGAACGATATCAAAACCATAATCAGTAACCAAATATCACTGACGCAATCAACCATTATAAAATTCAACGAAACACTAAGAAAATTAGTTAGAAACCAAGATAGTGTAGCCAACCGAATACAAACCCTTGAAAATAACATGCAAACTACCATGTTAGGCATGCGAGATTTAATTAGATTTAACACGATATATACCCAGATAATACCAAACCTTACCTTAATTCAACAAATTTTAGCCACGTTAGAAAACGCAGTAACATTTGCAACTAAATACCCTACATTCCAGTATCATAGAACCAATCGATTTATTAAGAGAACTACTAAGAATTAAATCATTTATAACCAACAGTAAATTACCTTTTAATGTAGTAGAATCAAACATTTTAATATTTGAAAAAATAACTATAGTTAAAGGCTATGTAAAAAATAACGACATAACATTTTTGATAGAAATCCCAATAGTTGAGATTAACAATTATAATTACTATCATTTATTTGCTTTTCCAATGAAAATTACTAGCACATATCAAGTTATTATACCCAAAACCAAATTCCTATCCTTAAATGAACTAAGATATGGTTATACGAACGAAAAATGTAATAAAATCACACCAAATCACTATTTATGCCAATCGTTGACAACGACAACCATTCAAGAAAACAGCCCCTGTAAAGTACAACTACTAAAATTCTCAAATCATTACGAAAATTGTGAAGTCAGACCTGTACAAATCACTAATATGAAAATCCAGAAAGTAACAGAAAATAAATGGAATGCCATTTTCCCTACAGAAGTAATAGCAACAACTCACTGCAATCAAGGCGAAAACAACTTGGCATTAACCGGAAGTAAATTAATCACCCTCAAGGAAAATTGTTATTTAAAATTGAAAAATGAAATAATCAGAGTCTACCAAGAACCCGTACAAACCAAGAAATTAGCAAACTTACCCGAACTACAAATCAAGATAACGCAAGACGAAGACGAAGAACTACTTCAAAAACGCATGCAACTCAAACATCTGGCATTAGACAATCTCAATCACGCCATGAAACTTATGGAAGATTATAAAGAACATCTAAACGAACTTAAAACTCCCAAAGTGCACTACGATAACATTAGTATTTGGACAATTGTATTATTTATTTTGACTATTTTATTGATCATTTATGTAATTTACAAAATGTATATTAGGTATAAAATAAAGGAAACAGTTTTAGATTTAAGGCAACCAAGATAAACAAAAAAACAAATGTACCATTAGAAAGTATGAATTTTAAAAATGAATTTAATGAAATTTAAATTAAAAATCAAGAAAAGGAAAACCCTTAATTTTTAATGTACGTCGGAAGTGCAACATTGTAAAACAAGGACAATTTATAAAGTTTATTAACGTTCATGAGAACGGATGCACTACTTTGTATCGCAGACGATAGTGACACTGCAGATGTCAGGTCACAAACGGTTACCGTGCCACCCCTTTTCCGATCTCTCAAAGAAAAGGCAGTTGCCAGACACGGTGGAATAGGATAAGGTTTCCCCGTTAACTCGATTTAGCTGGGTCGTGGGTCATGGAAACCAAACTTGAAGCCAATAACTGGTGTTAAGATAATTTTGGGCGCCAGAAGACTGCCTGGAAACCCTAAAGCTCAAAATACTGAAAGTGACGTCTTCAATCACTCTCATACAAAAAATTGCCTAGCAACGACGACTCATTGGTATTCAGGGAGCAATAATTATTAAAGCTCAAAATAACACTATGTATATTATCTTCTTAATTTTTAACAGTTTCAGAACTTACCAACCGTCCTACCTATATATATATATATATATATATATATATATATATATATATATTGCTGTGATACACTCCTGTGAATGTGGGAACTGGGTCCTTTCAACAAAAAAATTCTAGTCCCACCGATTGGGCGTCATAAACTGCTGTGATCCTGTTTTCGCCTCGGCTGCTCACCTAATTTTATAAACCTCCTCATTCATAAAAAAAAACAAACACATTCCTACCACAAACATCAACGTTAACTCTATTTACATCAATATTCACAATACAATAAAATTTCCAAATTAAAACTCCGCATAAATTTCAGTTTTAAAAAGAATTTCAAGATTAATTTTATTATCATTTTAACGTGCATCCAGAATTAAAGTCCTTGTAGGATGCCTACTAATTAATATAACAATATATGCAGAGTAAAAGGAGCATCTACCACCCTTTACGTTAATTAACCAGGTTCGTCTAATTGAGCTCAAAGACATACCTAAAATTTCATCATAATCCAGAACATCAATACTAAATACCCTTTCTACTTAAACAAGCAAATTTCATCTTAACATTAAAATTTTATGGTTAGTACAATTTCACTAATGTCCATTTAAAGTAAATCAATTATCAAGTAATTCAACACACACAAAATGTCAAACAAAATAGTATAATAAAGTTATTCAACACACACCAAAATGTCAAACAAAATAGTATAATTTACCTGAAGGTTACTGTCCTCGTAGCTTTAATGTACATCGTCCCTCTAGTTAATCACACCATTCCAACAGGATTATATTTACGGCTTCTAATTCTCAACGCTTTTAAAATTTTCTCCATCACCATTTATTTAAAGTTGTTTCGGGGCTTTTCCGGAACTCATCTGTGTATATCTGACCCTTGTTTCGTGGATCCAGACACGTATTTGAACCATTTAATTATTAACACCCCCGAAAAATAGCAAAGAAATTCATGCGTCTTTCACCAATATACGCCAAAACTGCCTACTTTTGTGTATACATTTGTCGTTGTAAATTTTGCTAATTGGTACAGTGATACTAAATTTTATTACCTTGTATCTAGGTGCACTGAAGTACATTCATGTTAGCACGTAAATAACAAACTATTTTGAATCACTAAAATATACGAGCAAACTTTAAATTATTTTATCAAACTAAAATGCACTTTTTAACATCTTCAATCAAGTTGCGGATGTAAGAGCTTTTAACGCATCGAATAGTCAAAAGTCTAAGAGACCGAAATTCATATTACCACCGGTATATATAGCGAATAGCCGGCACGTCGCTTTGTTCCCCAAAACGGGTAATTCTAAGAATTTCTCATGCTATGTTCCCATTCCGTCGCTCGCGCGTCGGTTTTTACGAATTTTTCACTCGCCCCAGTTAAAATCTCAGAAATTCTCACACGGCACGCAAACATGTCCGAGAAAAGCTAATTAATTTTTGTACAGAAATCGTTGTTTCTACCTCTGATATTTGCATCCTATTTTCGACCAATTGTGACCCTCGTGACGTTGCTTAAATCACGCCTTTTACTATATGTGTCTTTGCTTGACGCATTTCTCTTTCCTTTTCTAACCTGTTCGCATTGGTGCAAATTGATATTCTTTATTATCGATTATATTTTAGTCCATGTGGACTATCTGGGTTAAATAACCCCGTATCGCACCTTCTCGTGAATATTAAGCCACGGTTTCTTCAAGATTCTTTGAAACCATTTGTTATCTACACAATTTTCGCCGTACGTGATATTTAAACTACGCAGGTGTTCAAAATAATATTAATTCTCAGAGCTTTATTTTCTGGTATTATAATCTTGGGTTTTACAGACTTTTATGCTTATTATTAATAATGGTTTAATTAACTCCAATTAAAATTGACTTCTATCCTTTCATTTTAGCGAATACAAGTTAAATATTAATTATTATGTGTACACTTTGTTTTACTACCGGTTACTTAAAATAGGGTTAATTAATATAAATTTTGTACGTAATTTCCATTTGTTTAGGAATAATTACATTACACGCAGAGCTTGTTAATACTGTTTCTTTTGATGTAAAGCGTCTTGTCCATGATTTAGATCTCTTATTTTTACTGAAACTAATAAATTTTTATGCTTCACGGTTTTAATAACGCGTATTATTTAATAAAATTCCTTATACACGGTGATTAAAATTATTTGATGTGATTATTTAATTTTCTACCCTGGTCTAAATATGAGTATTTTCCCCCTATTTGAATACAAATAATCCCACTTATTTGAATGCAAATATAAAGCATTTAGACAAAAAAAAATTACAAAAAAATTGCCTATCACTCTCTACCCTTATCTATCTAACTTACCTACTTTGTCTCCAATCAAAAAAAAATATTTACACCTACCTATATCCCTATCCTATTCCTAACTCTCACCTAATTCTATAAACTGAAATTATCCCTAACTTCATCCTACTCATCCATCTAATCCTATATACATCCTATATACCTATCCTATTCCTAACTTTTAACTAATCTTCACTATGCTTTACTTCCCCCTACCTAATCCTATATGCCTATCCTACTCTTACTCTATTCCTAACTCTCCACTAATCTTCTATGAAGTATCTACACTTAACCTATCTTATTTTTTTCCTACATTTACTCTTTATTCTCATCCTAAACCTATTCCTAATTATCTCCCATATTTATCCTATACCTAGCTTTATTTTCTATAAACACTTACTTCTACTTTTCTATATACACCTATCTCTATTCTTATCCTATTTAAATTTTACTCTATTATACACCTATTTCTCCTGTGGTGCTGGTTCTCCGGTATAAGGGAATAGTAGGTTGACGTGAAACCGTCCCCTCTCATTTCCCGTACCTACTTCCCTTAATAAATATGTGCACTCCCCTACTACTTC
Source organism: Platerodrilus igneus (assembly GCA_036346225.1). NCBI lineage: Eukaryota > Metazoa > Arthropoda > Insecta > Coleoptera > Lycidae > Platerodrilus > Platerodrilus igneus. The sequence goes on from JARFIW010000941.1 coordinate 1,292,300, forward strand.
ACCTATCTCGAAAGGTCCCTCATATGGCAAGTGTAGTTAAGCACATGTCATCCTATCTCTCTTCCCTACTCTCAAGCTTTTTACTACTACCTGGTCTCCCACTTTAAATTTTACCCTCTTTCTAATTCTTGCTACCTTCCTTTCCATATCTATCAAAACCCCTAACTTCATCATACAGTCAACACCTAAAATGCTCTGAAACTTCAGTCCAGGTACAATTACAAACTCCTGTTCACAGCTTAAACCTCCTATATCTATCCTAAGCACCACAACACTATTTACTACAGCAAACTTCTTTTTATTTGGAGCTACTAAATGGCTACGCTTTATAGGCATAATTCTATCACAAACCTTATCCCTAATTTTGCTGACGAATTCCTCCGATATTAAACTCGCCTCTGCCCCTGTATCAAGTAATACTTCTACATTATTCTCAAAAATTTCTAAATTAATAATTGGCAAACATAATTTTTCCTCAGTTTCTGGCTCTACTTCCTCCTCAATTTTGAAAAATTCACGTGGATGTTCATATACATTTACACTGAAATCTAGTGGTCTGTCGCGTTTTAAAAATCCTGTCCAGGTCTGTTTTTCCTACTCGGTCCTGGTCTAGCCGTCACCTCAGCGTACGTCCTAGGCGTTTCCACTCGTTTCGTGTCTGTATTAGCAGTCCCGCTCATGTCTGTTGAACTATTCATTCTGGTAGGTCCCGGTCTCGGTGCAGGTCCCCTTCCTAAACTATTACTCCTAACGTATGGTCGTCTCTGTTCCCAATTCTGTCGCTGGTATCCGTAACTATTCCCCCGTCTAGCGTAGTTGTCCCGTCTATTGTCAAACCTAACTGTGTTGATCTGTCTTTCCCTGTTTTCCTGAGGTCGTCCACTACTTACGTCGTCGTACCTCTGCAGGTATTCCAAAAACATTTCTCTGTCCACTATGTTCTGTAGCGCTACGTGCTGTCTTATGTCTACCTCGAAGTGTCGTGATAAATACTTAATAATTTGTCGGTCCGTCAGTGGTGGGTTCAGTTGCTTTGCTATGCTATACTTGCGTATAGCATATTGCTCTACTTCCTGAAAATTCTCCTTAAATTTCCTGTGATTAAGTCGTCTCGTACCTGGTCAGGTCTGTGGTCACTCCAGTAGTGCTTTAGAAATTTGTTTTCAAAGTCCTGATACGTGTCTATGTCCTGTCCTACCAAATTGTACCACGCTTCCGCATTGTCCTTTAATAAAGCCTTTATCGTATTTAGTTTAGTCTGTTCGTCAAATAAATTTCCCACTAGATTTCTTACACTGTTAATAAAAATTTGTGGATTTACCCTGTTATCGCCATAAAACTTCATGTGTTGGTCCAATGATACTCCACCTGTAGAAAATCTGGGACCATCCCCCGTTAAATTTGACATGTTGTATTAGATACTACTAACTTCGCGTTCTACCCTGCCTAACTGATCCCTACATGAGTCCGTTACTTCAGTCATTTTACATTAATCTCTTCTTCACAAAAATGCGTACTTCGGACTTTAAATGTCCCATTTCCTGTCGAAGACCTGCAATATCACGCTCATTTTTTTCAACCCTATTTTCTACTTGCCCCAGTTTCACGGTAAGACTATCTTTAAATTCTGTAAATTCTTTAGTATTTTGTTCAATTTTCCCGCTTATCTGCTCTAATTTTTGGTTGGACTCCTCCTCGCTCTATTAGATTCTTCGCTTAGCAGTTCTAATTTTCTGTTGGACTCCTCCTAGCTAATCGCATTTCCTCTAACATTCTCAGCATTAACTCATTTCCTTGATCCCCTGATTCCGTCCTCGACTGATCTCTACTGCCTCCTGCTTCTTCCATTTTCGAAATTTTCCCACACAATGCACTATCGTCACTTCCAATTTCCACTCCTTGACTCCTTAACCACTCCTTTCTCTGCATACGTTCTAATCACTCTCACACACTTTAAAATACTCTTAAATTTATACACACACCGAAACTCTCTCTCTCAGATCGCCAGTTTCCTGGAATAAAATCACAAAAATTTTATTTGGAACTCGAGCCCTCACGTTGTGGTCGCCATATACTGCTGTGATATACTCCTGTGAATGTGGGAACTGGGTCCTTTCAACAAAAAAATTCTAGTCCCACCGATTGGGCGTCATAAACTGCTGTGATCCTGTTTTCGCCTCGGCTGCTCACCTAATTTTATAAACCTCCTCATTCATAAAAAAAACAAACACATTCCTACCACAAACATCAACGTTAACTCTATTTACATCAATATTCACAATACAATAAAATTTCCAAATTAAAACTCCGCATAAATTTCAGTTTTAAAAAGAATTTCAAGATTAATTTTATTATCATTTTAACGTGCATCCAGAATTAAAGTCCTTGTAGGATGCCTACTAATTAATATAACAATATATGCAGAGTAAAAGGAGCATCTACCACCCTTTACGTTAATTAACCAGGTTCGTCTAATTGAGCTCAAAGACATACCTAAAATTTCATCATAATCCAGAACATCAATACTAAATACCCCTTTCTACTTAAACAAGCAAATTTCATCTTAACATTAAAATTTTATGGTTAGTACAATTTCACTAATGTCCATTTAAAGTAAATCAATTATCAAGTAATTCAACACACACAAAATGTCAAACAAAATAGTATAATAAAGTTATTCAACACACACCAAAATGTCAAACAAAATAGTATAATTTACCTGAAGGTTACTGTCCTCGTAGCTTTAATGTACATCGTCCCTCTAGTTAATCACACCATTCCAACAGGATTATATTTACGGCTTCTAATTCTCAACGCTTTTAAAATTTTCTCCATCACCATTTATTTAAAGTTGTTTCAGGGCTTTTCCGGAACTCATCTGTGTATATCTGACCCTTGTTTCGTGGATCCAGACACGTATTTGAACCATTTAATTATTAACACCCCGAAAATAGCAAAGAAATTCATGCGTCTTTCACCAATATACGCCAAAACTGCCTACTTTTGTGTATACATTTGTCGTTGTAAATTTTGCTAATTGGTACAGTGATACTAAATTTTATTACCTTGTATCTAGGTGCACTGAAGTACATTCATGTTAGCACGTAAATAACAAACTATTTTGAATCACTAAAATATACGAGCAAACTTTAAATTATTTTATCAAACTAAAATGCACTGTTTAACATCTTCAATCAAGTCGCGGATGTAAGAGCTTTTAACGCATCGAATAGTCAAAAGTCTAAGAGACCGAAATTCATATTACCACCGGTATATATAGCGAATAGCCGGCACGTCGCTTTGTTCCCCAAAACGGGTAATTCTAAGAATTTCTCATGCTATGTTCCCATTCCGTCGCTCGCGCGTCGGTTTTTACGAATTTTCACTCGCCCCAGTTAAAATCTCAGAAATTCTCACACGGCACGCAAACATGTCCGAGAAAAGCTAATTAATTTTTGTACAGAAATCGTTGTTTCTACCTCTGATATTTGCATCCTATTTTCAACCAATTGTGACCCTCGTGACGTTGCTTAAATCACGCCTTTTACTATATGTGTCTTTGCTTGACGCATTTTCTCTTTCCTTTTCTAACCTGTTCGTATTGGTGCAAATTGATATTCTTTATTATCGATTATATTTTAGTCCATGTGGACTATCTGGGTTAAATAACCCCGTATCGCACCTTCTCGTGAATATTAAGCCACGGTTTCTTCAAGATTCTTTGAAACCATTTGTTATCTACACAATTTTCGCCGTACGTGATATTTAAACTACGCAGGTGTTCAAAATAATATTAATTCTCAGAGCATTATTTTCTGGTATTATAATCTTGGGTTTTTACAGACTTTTATGCTTATTATTAATAATGGTTTAATTAACTCCAATTAAAATTGACTTCTATCCTTTCATTTTTAGCGAATACAAGTTAAATATTAATTATTATGTGTACACTTTGTTTTACTACCGGTTACTTAAAATAGGGTTAATTAATATAAATTTTGTACGTAATTTCCATTTGTTTAGGAATAATTACATTACACGCAGAGCTTGTTAATACTGTTTCTTTTGATGTAAAGCGTCTTGTCCATGATTTAGATCTCTTATTTTTACTGAAACTAATAAATTTTTATGCTTCACGGTTTTAATAACGCGTATTATTTAATAAAATTCCTTATACACGGTGATTAAAATTATTTGATGTGATTATTTAATTTTCTACCCTGGTCTAAATATGAGTAATATATATTGGATCAATAACCTTTTATACCAATCAATAATATTAATTCACGCAAGGTAAAATCTTGGAGAACTTTTATTAAAAATTTACCTTTACCTTTGCTTTTGTAGGTAATAGTCATTACTAAACAAAAAAATTCTATTTGTGACCTGCTCTTTGTGTACACAGAAACAAGTAAATTATATTAGGAGCAAACACGATCTTAAAACAACTCTCAAATATAAACCTTTTACAAAAGTGAAAGCTTTGACGTTTTAATAAATGTTATAGTTCAAAATCTTAGCTATAAATTTGATGTTATTTTCAATTTCATAAATAAAATTAACCGACTTTACAAAACTGCAAAATTGAGTATTTGCATAACTTACTACCTGCAGATTACTATTTATAAAAGATATAAAAATACGAAATCTTTCCAAATTAAAATGCCTGCACGGATAACGCCAAATAACCATCAAATTCCGTAATGTTTGTAACTGAATATTTTTCATCCATTTAAATTAAAAGTTGAATTCTCTAGGTTTAATCGCTCATACGATAACCAACGTGTGATACGGTACTCTTCAAGCACAACAGCCGTAAATCCTAAACATCTGTCCAGCATGAACTAAATTTACCCATAACAGATACGGCCAAACTAATAACAAGAATAAGAGCGAAGATAAGAACAAAAATAAGAAGCCCTAAAGGAATAAAAATTAGTTAAATGTATTTAATATGTTAACTTACGATTCGTGTTTACTCAACAACACAACTATTAGCTTTCTTAAAAAATTAGAGCAAAACCAATTTGCTAAACGAGCATATGCCTATTTTTATCAATCCAGACCAGATATCTGTTTAACATTGAAAATCCATGCACCAGCCAAAATTCTATATAAATATTTTCACCGTAAATAAAGTGTACGGAGATCCACCAAAAGTGTAGGATTATAAATTGTACGTCCGCTATGCCAAATCCATTATTCCGTAGCATCTTGCAAAAATGGCGTATGTACTTTTACTTACGTTGTTCACGATCGAAGACAAAGTTCTGTCGTGTTGCCGATAATTTAAATCATTTAATAAATAATAGACAAATGATTGACAACTTAAACTAATATAGATTTGTACAAAAGGAAAATTTATATACAGAGCGTTTATTAAAGATGCGCTCGACAATACAAAAATAGTAAGTGTTGAAAGGAAAGAAAATCAACACGTTATATCCGACGGTCAGGTATCGAGATTACTTAGAAATTAAGATTGCAACAATGTAATTATGAATAGAGTTAAGAATAAGCAGACATGAGAGCTGCAAGTTCCCACAGCCATGTGAGGGAGCAGGGATATTATAAAAAGCCCGGGAGCTCCAGTCCACGACAGTTAGTCCAGCGATCAGCTTTAGCATTGCAGTTTGTTAGACTACTCATTTTAAGTACAATTAACTGGTGTAATTTCGATTAAAGTAATATTCAATTAAATTGCCAAAATTCCATAAGTCAATTCTGTATCAATAAATAAAATTGTTAAGAAGTTTGGAAATGGTTTTTTAAAAAGGCCGCTCTCAAGCCACGAACCTTAACTCGAGTACACACAGACACTAATACGCGCACTAGCATTTAAAAACCGGATTCACACATTCACATAATAGACACACATTAAAACTTTGTCTACCTTTACTAATGAAGACAGCAAAAGGAAAAATACGGTAACTGAATTTGATTGTAAGATTTGCCAAAAAATTTTTTTAAACCAACGTAAATTGAATATTCACAACAGAAAAATTCATAACTCAGACAGTAAGTCACAAACACATAAAAGTCAATCTGATATACCTATTCCTACCGATTCGACAGATTCATATTCCGAATGCTTTTTATTTAACAAAAGTTTAGCAAATCTGAAACAATCAATGGTTGTGGTAAAGAGGGTTCCCAAAAGTGTCAGAGTCCAAGTAGCCATACACCTTAATACACATATAAAAGATGTTATAAATTCGAATTCGGTTACTTCTTGAATAATCTTTTCTATTTGCCTATAAAATTCTATCTGTCTCTCAAAGAAATTCTAAATCTAAACTGGATAAAAATAATAAATCAATTTCTTCACAAATTTTGTCTAATTTAAGACAACCAAAAATACTTGATTCTATACATTCTAAACATTGTAAATTTAATAACAAGGAAACGTCTTATAATATGTCCAACAGAATTGTCAACAAAGTTTGCGATGGGGATCTTCAAGGTGCGGTTAAAATTTTAAGTTCGAATGATAGCCTAGCCCCTTTTAATGACTACACTTTCGAAAACCTGAAGAAAAAACACCCATCTGCTAGTAATTTACAACATAAAATTCATAATTTCGAAAATACGCTAATGGTAACAGAAACAGATGTTCTAATTGCAGTCAAATCCTTTCGCACAGGATCTGCAGGTGGTCTAGACTCTCTTCGGCCTTCACATCTTCAAGACCTTCTTAGTTTTACTACGGGTACTAACACTCAACCTCTTTTATCTTCGTTAACATCTTTATGCAACCTTATGTTGTCTGGTAAGGTTAATGACAAAATTTGTCCAATTCTTTATGGTGCATCACTATGTGCATTAAATAAAAAAAGCGGGGACACTAGACCAATCGCAGTAGGAAATGTTTTTCGTCGTTTAGTTGCCAAAATAGCATGTACAAAGATCAAAGACAGTTTAGGAAATTTGTTTAGACCCACTCAATTTGGTTTCGGAACACCTGGTGGTTGTGAAATAGTTGCACACACTGCCCGTTTATACCTAAATTCTATATCATCCTCCACCAATAAAGTCCTCCTAAAAATAGATTTTAAAAATGCATTTAACACAATCAATCGTTCAATTCTTTTAGATTACGTTCAGAAATACACACCTCTATATACCCTTTAATTTGCCAATGCTACCTACAATACAGTTACTTGAGTTTTGGCAATAAAGTTATACACTCTGAACGAGGCGTACAGCAAGGAGATCCTCTAGGTCCTCCTTTATTCTGTATGGCCATTCACCAACTAACTAAATCATTTGATACAGATTTTAATAGTTGGTACCTAGATGATGGCTCTGTTGGTGGAGATATAACATCAGTTAGCAATGCCCTCGAAAGCATAATATCAATGTCAAGAGATTTAGGTTTAGAACTTAATTTCGAAAATGCGAGCTACTTTTAAACCATCATGACGAAAGATTAATTAAACATTTCCAATCCTTGGCACCCGGAATTTCGATAACAAAAAGAATAAATGGATTTTATTGGGAGCCCTCTATGCTCAGAATCAGTCGACTATTGCCTAAACGAAAAATCGTTTCTTTAAAATTAATGTCCACCCGTTTACAAACCTTACATTTACCATCACATATAAGTTATTGTTTGTTAAAAATTGTTTGGCTATTCCCAAGCTTATGTTCCTCCTCAGATGCTGCCCAACATGGCAAAGTCCGAGTTTCTACAAATTTTCGACAGTACAATACGGGTCACAATCGAAGCAATTACTAACATTAAGTTGGAGGAAACTCAATGGTCTCAGGCAACTCTTCCAATAAATAGAGGGGGATTAGGAATACGTTTGGCAAATTCTTTATCCCTACCCGCTTTTCTATCATCTTTTAACGCATCTATGTCCCTAATGAGCGAAATTTTGCCAGGACAACAATTCAGCTTTGATGCAACTTATTTTGAAGGCGAAAATCTGTGGATGTCAACTGTGCAACAATCATCAATTAAGCACAACAAATCCTCCCAGAATGAATGGGATAAACCAATGCTCGACATTGTTTCCAATAACTTGCTGGAATCAGCTCTAACATTAACTAATAAGGCTCGCATTCAAGCAATAACTACGAAACACAGTGGAGCTTGGTTATCGGTTTTACCAGTAGCTTCGTTAGGTTCCCTATTAGACAATGAGACGTTCAGAATAGCTGTTGGATTACGATTAGAGCTCAATTATGCATCGCACACACATGTATATGCGGTTCGCCAGTTAACGAAAAAGGAACTCATGGATTAAGTTGCCGTTTCAGCGCAGGGCGTCAACCTAGACATAAAATGGTAAACGACATTATCAAACGTGCTTTAGTTACCGCAGGCATTCCAGCTATCTTAGAACCTAATAGTATTTTTCGCGACGACGGAAGAGACCCGATGGAATTACTATGATTCCGTGGAAATTCGGCAAACCAGTTGTATGGGATTTTACGTGTACCGATACTCTAGCCAAATCGCATATAAATTCAGGCGTTTTAACACCAGGCGCAGCAGCTGCAGCTGCGGAATCTTTAAAGATCCGAAAATATAAAAATTTATCAGACAATTACATTTTTTACCCAGTCGCAGTTGAAACACTTGGTGTATTCGGATTGCAAGCAATTAAATTTCTGAAAGACATAGGTAAGAGAATTTTCGAATCAACATATGACAACCGAGCTACAATGTTTCTTTTTCAAAAGATAAGCATTACAATCCAAAGGGGTAATGCTGCTTCAATCTTGGGAACGCTTCCCTCTTTACAACAATTAGAGGAGTTTTTCATATCTCCATTTAAAATAATAAAATTACATTTTCCCAAAGTCATTCAAATTACACATACGGCTTCTATTTTGAAAAATCATTTTATCTTAACATCCAATAATCCAGTCATGGAAAGTAATTTAAACTTTGACGAAGAAAATGTTTGCAATCTTCCGTATTACAAAACTATTGATCAACCTTCAAAGATGAATAATGTAACTTATAACATGCCAGAGAGTATAAAGAAATTGAACTGTTCAATGATACGTGGTTTAACTAATTTAGGCAATACTTGCTTTTTCAATTCAGTCATGCAATGTCTTGGGCAAACACCATATTTATTAAAATTACTTCCTGAAACAATAGAATCTCACCAATATTTCAAGCAACATCGTGACAGGTTAGATCCATACAATAAAGATTCATTGATGTTAGATTCATTTGAAGAAACTTCAGAAGAACAGCGACCCCTAACAAATATTTTAGTACAAACGCTAAAAGAATTACATAGTGATAGACCAGAAGCATACAATCCTAGCATGCTATTTTCAAAACTCAAACAAAGTATGCCACAATTTGCTGAAGGCCGGCAGTATGACGCACATGAATTACTACGGAATTTGTTAGAAGCAGTGCGCAATGAGAATTTGAGAAGTCATCAAGCAGTAATTCTAGAGAAATTGAAACTCAGTTGCAAAGCAGATAAATCATCTTTTGAAAGTGATAAAAGAAAACGGCAAAGTTTTATGAACATCAGTCCGAATTGATATTTCTCTCTGAACAAGTTTTTCGAGGTGTCTTAGTCAGTAGATTACAATGTCAAGAATGTATGCATATTTCATATCGAAATGAGGTCTTTCATGATTTGAGTTTACCAATAACGGAAAAACAAATTCCTAAAAACAGAAGAATTGGAAGAAAACAAATCATCAAAACGTCTTATGAAAAGGAAAATACAAGACTAAAAAAAATAGAAAAGAACAAATAGACTACAAACAGGTAGTAGATAGTGTAATATTTAATATTAGTCGAGCTGAAGAAGTTAAAGAGAGCAATTCAAAATATGAATCGCTGGTTGATTTAGAAGACATCGATGAAAACACATCAAAACATGAGAAAAATTTTAAAGGAACTGACTCTTATGGTATTGTAGTTTACAGCCCCACAATTAAATCAATTGCTACAAATTACAATGAATCATCTAATGAAACATTTTGTGGAAATAATAGACACTCCGATGACACTTATGAATTGTTTGACTGCATAGGGTCACCTTTGGCTTTTCAAAATAATAAAAATATTGATACGAAAGGGGATTTAGAAAAATCACTTTTACTAAACGATGATACATCTTGCCGTTGTAATGGCGATAAGGACATGGATGGTTCTTCTAGAGATTTTAATATTCAGCAAGAAAAGAAAATGAATAAAGACTATAATATAAATGAGACTGATGGAAGCACCAGTATTCTAAGATACCAATGTGAAGAAGGCGAAGGCTCTTTGCAATCTTGTTTAAATGAATTCACGGCAAGTGAGTTACTTACCGGAAATAACCAAGTAAGCTGCGATGTGTGCACAAGACACATAGCAGATCTAATAATGAAACTGTTTATACAAATGTCATTAAGCAAGTTCTAGTTTTCAATCCACCTACAGTTTTAATTTTACATTTAAAGAGATTTAAGGTCTTAAAACTTCATTCAGCCAAAATGAATAACTATGTTGCCTTTCCAATGCTACTAGATTTAGCGCCATTTTGCTCAAAACAACGTCAAAACATTGCAACGTTTAATTCTAGTCAATCTAATGTGTTGTATTCACTATATGGTGTTGTCCAACATAGCGGCTCAATTCACAGTGGTCATTATGACGCATATGTAAAATAAGATATCCTTTAGAAAACAACAGTGACAATTGCCAATTTCTACATACAAATAAAAAACATATTTCGTCCTTGCCATGTAAAACTAACGAAGCCAACATTGAAATTCCTTTGGAAAAGTGGTATCATGTTAGTGACTCCCATGTGTTAGAAGTGCCTAAAAAAAAGGTCCTTGAGGCGCAGGCATACTTGTTATTTTATGAACGGATTTAGTAGTTTGCAATTTAAAGTTTTGTATATTGTTTATATAAAAAGTTTAATCTATAAAGAAATAACTCTACACGCAAAAAAAAAAAAAAAATATTTAATATTAAATTTAATGTTTGATTATGTAAAATATGTATATTTCAATGGGAATATATAAATAAAAAAAGTGTTAAATTTCTACAATTTTCAAATTTGTTGTCATATCCATATCCATATATCATTTTAGTTGAAGTTTACAACTATACGCTTCTTATACACAATATATAACGACAGTTTTTCTTAGAGTTCCAGGTTCGATTGAAATTCAATCATGATTACAGCACACATAAGACTTCCTTTAAGTAGCTGTAACTTTTATGCTTTATTGATCAAACTTTTCAGTAGGTACTGGGAAAGCAAACAATCAACTGCTATTTTTCCTCGCGAAGTTTGCGAATAAGTGCGTGATGGAATTTAAATTAGAAAATTTTATTTTTCGGATCTTTTTATTATTCACTATACAACAGAAGTTTGTTGTCTATATGTTGCCGTATAAAATGGGTGAGAATATTCAACAAGGTAGCGAGGATTTACATTTTAAAAAAATATGTTAATTTGTAGGGGTGGTAAATAGTTCTTGTGCCGCTACTGTCCAATGTGGAACTTTTGGATATATTTGTAAAGATCGTTTGTGCCAATGTGATGCGTTTTATATAAGTCACGTCAATTCGAAAAAATGTTTAGGAGGTACAAATGGGTTTGTTTGTTTAATTAGATAAGCTGGAATTAACCTACTTGTATTTTATACAGGAGTGGATCAAAAATGTTTGTATGATGAACATTGCATAGAAGGAGCCTACTGTATGAACCAGTTGGTTTGTAAATGTAAGCACGACAGTTCGAAACCGGTTAATAACGGTTTAGTTTGTTCAGGTAGTATTTTAACATACTTAGAAAATTGCTTTTAATAATTTATTTGTAGGGGCAACAACTCGATATAACATTCACGCAACTTCATTGCTTTTTCTCGGTATTATTTACACCGTTATTGTGAAATATTTACAAAATGCTATGTTTGAATTCTAAGCAATTCGTATGTTGGAAGAGAATTTTTGTTACAAGAAACTGTTTTGCGTTATTAGCAATGATAGCTTTACATATATGTTAAGTTTGTCACTTATATATGTTCTCAACTGTATAAAAAGTTTTCAAGTAGAAAATTGGATAATCTAGATACTGTTTTTCAATTTTACAAATTTGAATTTAAGTACAAGTTATAATCAGTAATACTATTACCCATATTTAAGTACTATCAACCAGGCAAAAAGACAGCCTCCTATTTGTTGTGAACCACAAATTAATGCTGTGAATTGGGTACAGCTAAATTGTATTAATGAAAGTGCAATAGAAAATATGAAATTACTATCTTACCTTGCCCTTTTCCTTGCCTGGCTAGTTCAGCGGAAAATATGTTTTGAGTTTTATCACGAGGAAATGAAACACTGAAATTTCAAGAAACATTTATGAACAGTTTTCTAAGCATTCAAAAACACCTTTCCTTTATACACATAATCTAAAAAATCCCTTACATTTAAAATAACGCTTATATAAACAATTTACTGATTAAGCTTAGACAAAAATTTTTATCTAATGATTACTTACTTATTAATCTAATCTAAGCTAATTAATCTAATCTAATCCCTGTTAACAATTACAGAACCCAAACATCTCCGATGTGAGGTACAAAATTCTCTTTAAAGTTTTAGGGTATTTTATATATCTCTTTATTACTCCGTTTGTCAGTGTAATTGGCCAACGACGCTGTACAGATAATTTATTAACGATCAAAATGCTTCGAACTCTGACCCCAAACGTGCTGGAAATTATTCCCTTAAGAATTAATTTATATAAAATTAAAATCTTATTCTAATTTAATTTACTCAAATATTTTATTAGGTTACAAAAGAAAACAAATGTATACTTGCAATTGGTATTGATTAATAATTCTTTATAACGCTTATAAAAATATCATTTCCATTGTAATTAACAGCCTTGAATACTTCCTGGTTCTATTTCAAATCTCCATTTCCAATCAATCTTAACGTAGAAATATCTTGCAAAGTGCATTTATTTTTAATAGATTAAAATTAGCATTTGCTTTTGTACCAAGATTATTTATGTCGAAGATCATTTAATTTTCGTCGTATTCTTAAAAATAAATTTTGCTTTATAATTTCTGAGTTACTTGTGGGACGCCAACAGAATAGACTACAAAATTCTCGAAACGTATTTGTCGCATGTCGTAAAATAAATTAAAGAATTAATCTCTACTCGAAACTTGCATGCTGCTTAATGTTATGATGACTAAACGGCCGAATTTTAACTACTTCCGTCTTATATACTAAAATTCTAAATACGTAATTTTTTGCATTCTATTCTAGATCATGTTCTCGACGATTAGCCAGGGCTGATTTCGCGTTTTAATGAGCTATTTAAGTACGGTTTGTAGAATTTATAGCTATTGTAAAACGACTTTTATTCTTTGTTGATACATTAAAGCATAGTCGTTGTTCTCTCTCTCTTTCCTCTCTCTCTCTCTCTCTCTCTCTCTCTGCTATATTAAGCGCGTTATCTATTTTATTTTATGGCTTTTTCTGATAGTAGAGTTTCTTCGAATTGGGGCATTTATTCATTGATACTAAATAATTACTTTAGTTAATGGTTTTTAAAATATTTATAGTAAATGACGTATCTTTTATTAAATATTTGAAAATCCTGGAATTAATTCTAAACTAACTTTTTTGAATGAAATATAAGTTTTACTTAAAACCCATAAGTTGGTATTTATAACAAGAATGCATGGATTACTTTTGTTCTAAATGATATATCTACTCACGGAAAATATTCTTTGCTTTATAAATGCGTTAAATTGATATTATTTTACGTATTTTAGCAGATATTTAAACACGCATTTGAATGCTCTTATTTCTATGGGTTTAAAAATTGAGCTTCTTAAATGGTATAACAATACTATGTATTCTTAAAGAGTGCTATTTTACAAAGGAATCATTTTCTGTGCTAATGGAATACACTTATATATATATATATATATATATATATACAAGGTGAAAAAATGAAATATTGAGAAATTTTAAATTTTCCTTGTTTTTCTTCTCCTAAAGATAATTTTTTTAAATAAAATTTAGCGTTCAATGACCTCTCACGATCTCATTATTACATCAATATATATATATATATATATATATATATATATATACATAACGAATTTATGCTTATACAGTCAAAATTGGTATATTTCTTCATTTCAAACCAAGTTTTCGAAAGGTGGTTCCCTTCTTTTTCAAGGTTCTAGCAAACAATAAATAGTTAGTATAAATTAATTTGCAAAGGATATACTTACACAGAAATTATTAGATGTATACAATGTTTTTAAAATTATTGCATTTTAGTGACACATAACTTGTGTAATTAACTATCTAAAATATATATATATATATATATATATATATATATTACTCAAATTTAGACCAGGTTAGAAAATTAATTAACGACATCAAATAATTTTAATCACCGTGTATAAGGACGCTTTCTATAAAAAGAAGCAGAATTAAAATGCTCAACGTGTATTTAATTTAATTGTTCCAAGAAACAAATAGAAATTACGTGCAAAATTTATATTAATTAATTCAATTTTTAAGTAATAGGTATTAAACAAAGTGTACAAATAATAAATTAATATTTAGTGCGTATTCGCTAAAAATTAAACGGTAGAAGTCAATGCCATTCATTATTATTTTAGTTGGAGTTAATTGAACCATTATTAATAATATAATAAGCATAAAAACTTGTGAAAATCCAAGGTTAAAATACCATGAAATAAAAGCTCTGAGAATTATATTAAAACGTTAATTAGGAGCACACACCTGCGTATTTTTAAAAGTCAATTTCAGTTTAATTTGTTTGGATAAACATGAAAATTCTGCGTATATTGCAAACGGTCGGATAAACCGTAGCTTATATTAACGGGAAGGTTAGATGTGGGGTTATTTAACTCAAGTAAGTCACGTACGAATCCACGTGGACTGAAATAACCGATAGTAAAGAGTATCGATTTGCACCACTAAGGCCAGGTTAGAAAAAAACAGATAAAATGCGCAAGGCAGAGACATAGATAATAAAAGGCGTGATTTGAGCAACGTCACGAGGAAACGATTGGTTGAAATAAGATGCAAATATGAGAGGTGTAAACGTAACGATTTCTATACAAAATTAATTAGTTCTTTGCAGACGCGTTGCGTGCCGTGTGAAAAATTTCTTAGAGTTTCAACTGGCGCGTGTGCAAATTTAATAGAATCGCTGTGCCGGACTATCGAAAAGGGAACATAGTATGCGAAATTCTGAAAACGGGACAAACCGACATGCAGGCGAGCTATTATATAAACCCGTGTTTATAGGAGTTTGGCTCTCTTAGATTTTCGATTTTGATTCAATACTTTAAACAGTTTGCTCTTATATTTTGGTGATTATTGAATACTTTAAAACAGTTTGCTCTTTCCGGGCTACGATACAAGTTATTATGCATTAGTGCACTTAGAAAAGAAGATACAAGGTAATAAAGTCTAGTTATATTTGCAAGTATTACTGTACCAATTATCGAAATTAGTAACGATAAATGAATAAACAAAAGTAGGCAGTTTTGGGGTATAGCGTGAAAGAAGTATGAATTTCTTTGCTATTTTTCGGGGGTGTTAATAATTAAATGTTATTCGTAATCGGGATTGGATCCACAAAACAAGATTTTGATATACTTAGATGAGTTCCTGAGAAGCCCTGAAACAATTTTAGATGAATGGTGGTGTAGAAAATTTTAAAAGCGTTCAGAATCAGAAGCCGTAAACATAACCCAGTTGGAATAGTGTGATTAACAAAGGACGATGTACATTGGAGCCACGAGTGCATTAACCTTCAGGTAACTTATGCTTTGTTGTTCGATTTTTGATGTTTTGGTGTGTGTTGAATAACTTTATAATTTGTTTGATAAAAAATGGACAGTAGTGAATTTGTACAAACAACAAATTTTTAATTTTAAGGTGAAATTTTCTTGTTTAAGTAGAAAGGAGTATTTAGCAGTTTATGTTCTTGATTATGATGAAAAATTTGGGTCTGTCTTTGAGCTCAATTAGACTAACCTGTTTAATTAACGTAAAGGGGTGGGAGATGCTCCTTTTTATTCAGACTTAGGTCTGCACATATTGTAACTTAATTAGTATGCATCCTACCAGGACTTTAATTCTGGATGCAAATTAAAATGATAACAAATTTAATCTTGAACTTTTATGATACTGAAATTTATGCTGAATTTTAATTTTGAAATTTTAATGTATTGTGAATATTGACGTAAATAGAGTTAACGTTGATGTTTGTGGTATGAATGTGTTTGTTTTTTTTTATGAATGAGGATGAAAGTTTTAACTAGGTGAGCAGCCGAGGCGGAAAGAGGGCAGAGGCGAGTATCAGAAGAGATTCAACAGGGCGAGAATCACAGCAAATCTTGGTGCCAAATTCGAGAGGTTCGAATATCTTTTTTTACTCTGGTGAGGCTTTTTGTAGGTATCACAGCAATATATATATATATATATATATATATTGCTGTGATATCTCTCAGCCCCTACGATTGGGTGCAATAAAATGCTGTGTTATTACCCTTATACCACACAAACACTTGTAAAATTGTTAATTTATAATTTTCTTTTGCCTCGACTAGCTGATTCGATTAAATAAAGCACTTCTATAATACACAGTATAATGATTGAATATTTACAACTCTTTTAAATATCTTCTCCCTTTTTAAATCATATACATCTGTCAAATTATTAGAAAATCAAGCCAGCAAAACGAGCTTTTTTATTACCTTTAAAGACCTATTGAAACGTTTCAAAAATGTCTATAGCTTTTCATAAAATTTGTACAAGAAACCCCTAATTTGTCAGCTTTTACACTTTAAATTATGATTGAGATAAAACAGTTTAAAAATAAATTATATCCAAAATATTTGAGATGAAACAGTTTTAAAAATAAGTCATATCAAAATCTCTAACCTGAAGTATTTTCATAGGTGCTCCTAAAAATTGAAGTCGATATCCAAATCGTTATTGGTGCGCTTATTTCAATGAAAGGTTTTTCATTTCCGCAATAGAATATTTACCATCAATTTGCTTGAGCAGGCAGCATTCTCCAAAATTGTATTTCTGATCGTAATAGCTCGTAATTTAAAGTTTTACAGGAATCGTAACATTATTTTAATTGTAATTTATGATTGTAATTTAGATCTATTTCAGATTGCCATTCAAATGGACATTCAGCTCGACATTCAGATGGGAATTCAGAAAGTAATTCAGAGCCCTGTTTTATTTATTATTAGAAATGTTATAATTTCCTAAATCTTATTTACTTACGTCTCAGAAGTACGGCACAATTTTCACAAATATACACTCTAGAATTTCACTGTTAATAAATATTTATTATTCACGTAAATATTTGGCACTTTCAAGTGTAGTAACTGCCTAAGTTCAAAGTATACTAACTCGATATTCAATTCTCAAGATACTTATAGGATCGTCCCACTTCTGTTTGTGATTCGCTGGCTTCACGTGCTAGGCGAGGCCAAGCATATTATCACTTATTAGTTTGGAAAGTTTACCAATTGTATGTATTTTAATTGTATGACGCGCTGCTCTAAGTCACGTAATTCAAATGTTATACCTTATATCTACTTCAGGAATCCCAGGAATTTTCGTACATATCGATCACGTAGTCTTGTTTGTTGGCCTTATTCTAATCTAAATCGAATAAATTTGGTGTTTGTTTATTTCCCAATAAATTGGATTTTCGAACAACTGTGATTTTCTTAGATCGCGTACGCTTTTAAATAATGCATATTTTCTGCGTGCGTTTACGATAATATCTTAACACACTTTTTGAATGTTTATCTTGCCACATCATGCAGGTTTTTCACTGATTTACTTTTAATGCGTTTCTTTACATTTTTAAATTCTAATCTTTGCTAGTGGCTACTCTTGGATATGTGTTTTAATTGTTTGTACTGCTATATACAGTGTGCTCGCAACTAATAATTTTTATAATAACCTATTTACTCTTCTAATATCTATAATTCCGTTCTTCTGTTACTTGGGAGTTTCCTTTACTTATTCTACGACCCCAATGACTTAACCTACCCCTAAATTAACCCAAAATTACAGCAATATATATATATATATATATATATATATATATATTGTATGAGATACTTGTATACTTGTGTGCCAGTTTCTCTGTCTATACGGAAATGCGTATGTGATGTGTATATTAGTATGTGTTGCTAGTATAGTTTAAGATGTATTGAGACTTCTGTTATTTTAAGTGAGAATTATACTGTTGTTAAACGGAATTTTAAAATTTATTAGATACATATAAATTGTACTTAAATAGTTGATATAAGGTTTCTTGTTCATACTTGTCAGGTTATTGAAAATGTAACACATTTCCAAAAAGGTTCTCTTATTATAATTTGGTTCAATAATCAAAATTTGTGTATTTGTAAAATCTGATCTATGATCTTTTGTGTTAGAGTGAACGGTCAGGGCACATGCATTAGTCTATACTCTAATGTCACTTTTATGTTACGTTATTCTTTGTCGTAGTTGTTGGAAAGTCTGTCCGATGCAAGATTCTGTGCAGTCTAAACATTTAATTTAGTATATTACACATCTTTGTTTTTCTGTCGGAGTCCTGTTTTTGCTTTTGAGAAGACTATTATTTTTTGTTAATTAGTAATGGCTATTTTTATTAATATACCAATTTTTTTATGTTGAAGCTAAATAGGTTAAATAGGGAAATGTGTTTTAGGCGATGTTGACGTCAGATGGTTTGTCAAATAATTTATACTAACTGTTTATTGTTTACTAGAATCTTGAAAAAGAAAGGAATCACCTTTCAAAAACTTGATTTGAAATAAAGATATATATACTCAACCAATTTTGGTCGTATAAGTATAAATCCCATATACATAACATACAATGCTCGTAAAACTACTTTAAAGTATTATATATATATATATATATATATATATATATATATATATATACTCGGTATAATAAACGTTTTTCTTAACGCCACCGCTCTGTGTTCTCTCAATTTAATCTTTTGCTTTTATTATTATGCCACGGCTAGCACTTTTTAATTTACACAGAGTGCACAACGTAACGATGATCAATTTTCTTTTTCACCCCTTTATGATTACCTGTTTGAATTGATAAACAAAGTCAATCAACATTCATATAATGAAAGGAAAAAATATTTATAATTTTTGAAATTCTTTAAATACACTCTTCAAACAATTAATATCATATGGATTATTTATTCCAAAATTTATATACTTTTAATTTTAAAATAAAATCACCAAAAACGACCTCTTTACAAAAAAAATCTGGAACGTTCTAGACCTTTTTATGATTTACTAGGTAAGTTTAAAGTATGCAATGTTTCGTGTTGACTTCTTTACAAGTTTTGGATAAATTGAATAAATTCAGTATTAAAATTTAAATTGAAAAATATCTTAAAATTAAGTAGATCTGACCTGTGATGTGTTGTTTTGTGTTGTGGATCAACACCCCCTTGCTATCTTCAATCAAATACCAATGCTCTGCTTAGTTGAACCAATATTTAGTACAGTTGTCTCTCGTTTTCCAAAAATTACCTCGTGCTTCTTTATTTTATATTTCTCTGCATATGCTTTGAATCTCTTCCTTTAAATACTTTCGACGCAGATTAGAATTGTACCAAAATTGTACCAGAATTGTACCAGAAGCCAATTAGAATTATAATTATTTCCGACGCGGATTAGAATCCAATTAAAATCCCATTAGAATTAGAAGCCCTATATGATTATAAATATTTAATTTAAATTAATTACCCAATTTCTACTCACGTTTTCTGAGAAAAACGGCAAAAACTTTTCATATATTCTTAACGTAATTGTTGCACAGCACTACTTTCACAATAACATAAATTTGATATATTCTAAACTTTATTTATTTGACGCGTAGATTTCTGGTTAAAAGTGTCGTGGTTTCGACTTACTTCAAGTGGAAACTGCTTGGTCTTATCACCGATGGGTGTTAAATAGCCTTTTCCCACTACATCTGGGTTGGGTTTCCAAGCAGTTTTGTAGATTGTTTCGACCAACCAGGTTTTGTCTTTAATATGTTCTGTATTTTGAAGCTGTTTTCTGAGGCAACTCCTCTGTATTTCCGTGTCATCGTGTTTATTTGCGATCTTTGATTGCTTTAACATTTGTTATCGCGGCCAGACTTTCAAATTACGTCCGTGTTTTGTATAGATAATGCTTTTGGATAATTATACAAAAATAAATGATGTAACTCTAGTACTATTTTTGTTTATGTATTTATTTATTTGAAAGTGCGTTTCTTATCAAAGCGCATATTGTTCCTTGTTTATCCAAGCGTAATTGTATGAGGGTTTATTAGGTTTTTGTCTTATCTTCTGTGTATTTTATTTTATAAACTTGTTAAACATTCTCAACGTAGTTTTAATTACATGTACGATTATTTCTCTGCTGAATACGCGTTCTATTGTTGAAAAATATGCTCACTTGCATTGATTAATGTTAATTACGGTCTATATACAGGGTGTTAAATGCTTGCTATTTACATAATGTACAAATCACTTATTTTTCTGCTAAATAAATGCAGTTTTCTGATTCCTATCCCTATTTACAGTTACTACACGACCCTTACTGTTCAATACACCCTTAAAAAACCCCTTATCACAGCATTATATTAATCAAATAATGGACTGGTCAAACTTATAGTATAATACACATGTATGTTTTCATGGGATGTAGTCCAAATCAAACGACAGATTAAAATTTACTGTTTAATCAACAACCTAACGTTTTGGTACATTTTTGTACCCTTTTTAAAGGCTAAAATGGCAACAGAAAATTCGAAATTAGCAAGAAATACATAATCTGACGCTAACTACTTACTTTGATCATTAAAATATAGAAATTAGAATACAAAATGTTACACGATTCACATAATAAATGTGGATCAAAAATTAAAAAATATTTAAAAATTGCCTGAAGGTCACGGCATGCCACGATGGCGGTTAAAACGGAAAAACAAATTGTATGTAACAATCTTCAATAGAATTAACAGAGGACGTTCCAAAAATGGCATTAGTTACATAACATGAAAGGCATTATTTTAACATTGTTTGAAAATATCATCACTATATAAAGCAGAGTAGACATTGTGAACTCTATCAAGATCCATCTTATTATTGATAAGATTATTTTCTCTATTAATGTAAAAAGACTCAATAAATAGCCTAGTTTTATAATTGGTTTCGTTGGCCAAAATTATAGTGTCATCAAACAATGGTGTATGTCTGGTTTCAGAAACGTGAGAAGACAATGCACATTTTGTGGAGTTTTTCCTGCAATCACTCCTGTGCTGGGTTAAGCGACTCTTTAGCCACTGACTGGTCTGGCCAATGTAGCTATTGTTTCAACTACGCGTGATCTTGTAAACAACGTTGTAATATCACTAGCTATAAAAACTTTTAAATCAAATGAAAATAAATATTCTTATTAAATTTGTTCACTAGCGAAATTTTAAGCAATTAAAGCCAGCAAAATAATTATCTTTTATATCGAAAGCTTCGTTGAACGTTTAAAAAACTGTTCCCCTTGTAACGTAATTTTTATGTATCAACTAAAGTTTTTTTGATGACCTTTTACACAAAAAGTTACCTATATTACATGTGACTCATAGATATTTGAAATACGGCATGTAACATTCAAGAAATTATAAAATTAAATTTTGACCTTGTATCTTCCTGTTGACCGCTGCTGAAGCTTGTTGAACCAGATTAATTGTTAGTTCCAGTCGTTGACTCTTAGCTTAGCTTTTAACCCAGGTCTCCACTAACTTGTAGACGTTCTTTAGTGAATTCTCTAGTTGCTTATTTAATTTAACATCATCACTTGGATAATTAATTAAATCATTTCATAGACTTTTACTTAGATAGCTTCTTAGAACATCACTTCGATAATTGCTTAGAGCCCTAAATTAATAAATGGTAAAGATTAGGTTTACATTAATTAAATTTAGACTTAAGTTTTTAGTACTAACTGCAGACTTTCACTAATTTGTAATTTAGGCACTTCTACTGTTTTTATTTACTTGAATTTTTTATGTTAATTAATTTTGTCACTTTTGACTTCATTTAATTTCAGATTCACGTAATAAATTCGGTTAGACTGGTACATTTTATCAGTTTATGTTGCTTATATAGAACAAGCTCGTTTCCTCCTATTTTTTAACCTGTTGGGTTTATTCAAAATTGCTTACTCTATGTATTTCAGTTTGCACGTAGACATAATTTTGTATTGGGATTTGTTAAAAGTGTTGTAGTTTTATGCTTGGAACATCACATAGACATAATTTTGTACAGGAATTTATTAAATTTTCCATTTAATTCCGCACGTATACCAAAACTCATGGTTCCATATTTTGTTTACCCATGTCCGGTTTTATAAAAATGTGACGATTTCTACATTTCTAATGTCACGTACACGTTTTACCCCAATATCTATATCTTATTTCGTTATGAAATATGCTCGTTTTTCAAAAGTTTGTTTTATGCGTTTTATTGCCCTCTATTCCTTACGCAATACGTCGAGTTTTAAAGAGATTTGTTTCACGTTTAAGTATGCCTAATTTGTATTTACAGTATTGCCCGAAATAAACAGTACTGAAATTGTAATTGTTTTGTATATTTAAAAAATACATATTATTGACACTTTATTATATGTTCTAAATGTGCACCTCCTCGTTCGAGACAGACTTCATAACGATGTTCTAAGTTTCTGGTCATGTTATTGAATAAGGGTTGTCTCAGGGCTGCGAAGAAGACTCTAACGGCATCCTTTAATACATCGATGGTTTGTGGTGCCCGTTTGAAAACGGCATTTTTAGCCATGCCCCAAATGTATGCGTCTGGAGGTATAAGGTCTGGAGAATGTGAAGGATAAGGGAAGTCAGTAAATCGTAATATGAATTTGCTTGGAAAATGTTCTTGAAGAAATTGACGAATTGCGGCAGCAGTATGGCAAGTTGCCCCGTCCTGCTGAAAAAATTGGTTTCGAAATGCCAAGTTACGTGCACGACAGAATTGACGTAGATCAGGGATAAATCGTGTTAAAATTTGTCTGTACCTCTGTTGATTAAGCGTGACTTGCCTACCATTCTCTTCGATAAAGTACGGACCAATGATTCCGTGTCCGGAAACAGCACACCAGACACTCACTTTTTCACTATGTAAAGGAACCTCTTGAACCTCATCGGGTCTGGCAAAGCCCAGAAATCGATTTGTGCGACGATTCACATAGCCTGACAAGTGAAAATGTGCTTCGTCTGAAAACCAAACATTATTCAAAAATTCAGGATTTTCATACTGTAACGCGAGAATTCTGGCGCAATATTCCACTCTACTGCGATAATCCCGAGGATGTAGTTGTTGATGTAGCTGAATCACATGCGAAAATGTACCCAGCTCCTTCAGGATTCTTTGAAAGGAAGTTCTTTTTAAATCAAGTTGTAACGCTGTCCTTGCCCGGCTGACTTTCGGATTTTCTAAGATTTTCTCAAAAACACGTTCATGGTTATTGTTGTTGTTAACTGTCCTGGGACGCCCCGAATTTCCTTTTCGTTGGCACAATACACTACCTGTATTTCTAAACTTTTCAATAACCTTCAAAATTACAGCATTACTTGGAGAACGTTTATTAAACCTTTGTGTGAATTGATCAGACACGTATAGCAAACTTGCACCATTATGTCGGCCGATTCCGTATGAACGAAAATAATGCTCTACCAGAAACACTTTCTCCTCTGTACTTAACACCATTTTTAACAATTAGGCCCTACTAATTACTTGTTTGAGGTTTACTTGACTAGCTAACTTGAGTGTGACAGCGCACGCATAAAAACACCGCCAACTTAGTTTCAGTACTGTTTATTTCGGGCAATACTGTATTAAGAGTTTATGAGTGCCTTAAATGTTTCTAAAATGAATTGGGCTGCGCCCAAAATTATTTATTCTGTTAAATGTGGTTCAGCTATTACAGAATGAGCTTCCTTTTACACGGTGATTTGTATTTGCTTTGGCTCTTGAGTATGTTTTTAAATGTTTAGAAATGTATTGAATGACTTCCAAAGTTATTTATTTTAATTTAAGTTTTTAAATTATTGTAGAATGAGCTTCCTTTTATTGATTGTGGCTGGTTGTTAATTTTATACACGGTGATTGGAATTTACTTTTTGCATAATGACGGAATTATGTACTTTTTATGATTTAAATGTTTGGTTTTCTTTATTTTTATAATGTTCACATGAAGTATACCTCCCCTTGTAACCTTATATACCCCTAAATAACCCTATTATCATAGAATTTTTTCCCAAGTTAAAATATAAAATTTTGGGTCAATGCCGTTTTGGCGCCCAACTGTCGCACAAAATCCACACTGCTCCTAAAATTCTTGTATTTTTATTTATAAATTTACACTTATCCCCTTGACCATTAGTACACTCGCTGACTAAGTTTTATCCCATTATTCCTCTTTGTAATCCCCTAGCTATTTGCATTTATGTTATAATGCCTGACTAATTTTACACCTACTCCCCTATTTGAGTTCCCTATCTACCTATATTTATTCTATAATGCCTTAACTAAAATAATTATACAATAACTAATTAATTCTATATACAATTATTTCCCCTATTTGAATTTTCTTAACTATGCCTACCTAACTTTTCAAAATTATTCCCCTTTCTTAAACCCGTATCTACCTATATCTATCCTACAATGCCTAACTAAATTTAATTATACAATAACTAAATAATTCTATATAAAGTTATTCCCTCTATTTGAATTTTTTAACTATGTTTCTCTATCTTTTTACAATTAGTTCCCATTCTGATCTCCCTCTTTATACGTATTCAATTTATATAAAATCTACTCCGGATCAATCGGGATGCAAACTTCTTCACATGGTCCTACATTGCTCTGCATATCTTTAACCAATGTAGCTGCACTCGAAGACAAACCAAAATGGACCTCTTTAATTTGCCCTTTCACAGAAAACCCCCTATATCTTCTTGATACTCTCTTGTTTTCTCAAATATACCCTCTCTTAACATTTTCTCCTTTACTATCTTCACTCTATCCCTGTACGCCGCCGGAATAGGATATAATTTTGCATTAAACGTTTCAGTATTCAGAACCTCTATCTTATGTTCGTAACCCGTAGCAATTCTGGATTCTGACTGTATCAATTCGGAATGTTTATTCAATAATAATTCACCTTTACCCTTTAATTCACCTGGACACTTAATTTCCTCTTCTGTCTTTCCCTCATTATCTAACTGATCTTCAAACTGAATTATATTCAGACAGTTATTTTCGACTTCTGCACTAACTTCTTCATCTCACTTAATATATTTTCTCTTACATATTATCCCCTTGCTTTTAGCATTTATTTATAACTCCAACTTATCTGTATTATCCATCCCAAAAATTGCTTCCATCTTCAATCCAGGTACAACCATAAATTCATTTTCAAATTTTGCGCATCCTAATTCACACTTCAGAATCACCATACTGTTTATACTCGCAAACTTTTTGCTGTTTGGCGCTACTAAGTTACACTTCTTTACAGGAATCATTTTATCCATTAATTTTTCCCGTTTAACAAAATCTTCTGAAACGAGCGACGCCTTCCCTCCTGTATCAATGAGTAAATTAATCACGTTATTTTCCACATTCAAATTAATTATAGATAATAAATTTTTGTTTACGTATAAATTATTTCCCACTTCAAATTTAATAAATTCGCGCTGATTTGTACTGGTTTATTCTTAAAGACTTGCTTGGTTTGTCTCTCTTTAAAAATTTTGATTCGACGTAGATGGGCCTGCTTGGCTCGTAATTTCGGAATATGTGCGGTTGGTTCTTCTCAGGTCTTGCGCTTGTTCCACTGGTTCTCGCCTATGTGTATTTTGGTTCTCATTTTGCTTTTGACGCTGATTATTTTGGTCCGTAGTTCTATGATTATTAATTCTCTACGTCTCTCGCCTTGATATGTTGTTTGCACTCCAATTGTATCTGAAACCGCTGCCATTAATACAATTGTTGTTATTGCTCCTATTGAAACTTCCTCCGTAGTTGTTATTATTGCCTCGATAATTAAATCGGTTCGTATCAATATTTCTCTGGGTCCTAACAAAATTTATTGGTTGATTTCCCGTCTTTGTCCATCTGACGGTTCGGTCCCATTTCATCATACCGTTGGAGATATTCCAAAAATACATCCCGGTCACAATGTTTTGAAATGATATGTATCGTCTCACTTCCACTTCAAAATGCCCTTCTAAATATTTTATTATTTGTTTCTCCTCTAATGGAGGATCTAGTTGTTTCGCGATGCTAAACTTCTTTACCGCATATAACTCCCGGGTTATTAATAAATCTTGGTTATACTTACCGATAATTAAGTCATCCCTTACTTTAAATTGGTGGTTGTCCCCAAAAAGTGCTTAAAAAATTTATGTTTGAATTCTAAAAATGGCTCCAATTCGCTTTCTATTAGACCAAACCATCTTTCCGCGCCCCCTTTTAACATTGATTTTACCAAATTTAATTTATGTTGTTCATCCGTTAATCCCTGTATCAGCGTTTTAATGTCATTCAAAAATATCTTCGGATTAAACTTATTGTCACCATATAATTTCGAGTATTGATCAACTGATATGCTTGGTTGATTTATTCTTATGGGTTCCCGAGAATTTTGTGCCGGATTTCTACTAAAATTTTCTAAGTCCGTTTTCAATCTTCGTAATTTCCTATTTACAGTCCTAAATCCCATTTCACAGTTTCGCTCAACCTCTTGTACCTTTATGCCTAAATCCCTAATTTTCTCGTTGGTTTCTCTTTCGCGCGTTTCTTGGTCGATTTAACTTTCAAAACTTCATCCCTCACGTCACCAATATCTTCCATAATTTGTACAACTTTATTCTGCACCTGTAGTTTCATTGAGGTAGAGAGTGAATACTCAGATCTTCTGTTGCATAACTAGGTTTGTCGGTTATCGAGAGGAAACGTTTTAAAATGTTTCGCTTCACTGTTTACTGAAATAAAAGCATTTCTTCTTGAGAAGGATGTTCACTATGCAGAGATAACAAACGATCTGTGTATCCAGAAATTTTATTTCATGATGGATGTTCCTTCTCATCTAAATCAGCGATGTTAGAAGAAATAATTGCATATGAAAACAAATTGTTGCTTTTTGCCGAAGGTTTTGAAAAAGAAACTTATTCACTTTCCATATCTATAGCAATTTTGTCGAGAAAAAAGTCTAATATCGACATTTACTATTTCAGAACAATACTGTTAAATATGAAGAAAGCTTTTCTCAGCAGCTTCAAAGACTTTGAAACAACAAAGCGACGTTAGCCTTTGTTAAAAAACCTCTGAATACCACGGTAACAGAAATTAGTTTTTCGCTTTTTAATATTGATAGTGGTAGCTTTTAAATGCAGTTGCTGGATTCAAAAAATAAGAATTGTGGAGCTCAAAATTCGAGCATCTTTATGCCGATTTAGAGCTATTGGAGAAAAATAAATGTGAATTAAGCTTACAGCACAAGTGGTCTGCTTTGAAAGATCTGGAGCGGGAAGACATGTTGATTTTTAACACCTGAAATAGTATTCCTGACTCATATGATCAACTGAAGAAACTAGCCTTTGCTGTTCTTTTCTTATTTGGGTCTACATATTTATGCGAACAATTGTTTTCATTATCAAGAGTAGATTAAGAAATCGGCTTTTCGATGAGAACTTGGAATCGTGCCTAAAATTAAAAACAACATACAAACCTGACTTATCCTTACTTTCCAAGGAAATGCAAGGCCATTGTTCACATTAGTGGAGTATTTGTAGTTTTTTAAGGATACCTTCTATATTATTTATCTGATTATATATTTAAATAAATATTATCTTTGTATAAGTATGATTGCAAGTTCTATTTAGTGTGCCATTAGTTAAACTAAGACTAGGACATATTTAGCAAAGGCAAGTTCGAGAATGTACTTTTAAATTTAAATACTTCTATAGAAATGTCTCTACTAAAGCAAAGCTTTTGTTTAAAAAATGACTCTTCAAAAAATTTCAATTTTATATTGTTTTTTGTATGACGAGTTTGCCGACCACTGGTCTAGGCGACTGACGGTGCGGGTTATATTGAACCATGAACTTTCTAGAATAATCTAGATAATAATGGTCGTTCCAAATTCTCCGACTCGGTAACGACGGCAATTACACTCGTCGTCTATATTACGAATCTCACCGAGTTGGCGGTGATCGGTGTTGATCTGTTATTTACAACAGATTCACTACATTATAAATTATCATTCAGTTCCAGTATAAACGCATGATGTTTGGGAATTAAATTTCATACTTACATGGATAATCA
Organism: Platerodrilus igneus; assembly: GCA_036346225.1. Taxonomy (NCBI): domain Eukaryota; kingdom Metazoa; phylum Arthropoda; class Insecta; order Coleoptera; family Lycidae; genus Platerodrilus; species Platerodrilus igneus. The sequence continues at coordinate 1,320,757 of JARFIW010000941.1, forward strand.
AATAGGACACACTGGCGATGCATTATTCTAATCTTATATTTAAGGAGAAACTTAATAAGTTAACTACGTTCTAATACACTCTTCAGTTCTCGTTGTCCTTGACATTTAGATTGTAATCTCTATTGTAACATGGACCTTCTCGTAAACAATCTTAAAATGTGCTAGATATATTCTAGGTGTTCAAGCATTGCATTATGCATTGTCTTTAACTACAAAAGGATTTCAATGCTTTATGACGTTAAAATATCCACTATAATTTCAGATAGTAATTAGTACAATTGTATTTGCTTTTCTATCATCTACTGGATAGGCGTTTAACGTTAGCGGTAGTGCAAGCAGTTATTGTTACTTTGACTTTCAGCGGGAGGTTCCAAATACATAAATAAAGCAAGTGCAAACAAAAGTACTTACCAAATCAGCGTAACTTCCAATGGATGAACAGGAAACCCCTCAGCTGCTGGATTAAAAAACGGGCACCCTTAATCAAAATAGCTATTGGTGACGGCAAAGCGCTCTACGATGTAGATACTGATCTTTGGAACGGCGACACAAAAATTTTTCTTTATGCTATTGGAAACACAACCTTTACATTTAAGAACAATAACGTAACTAACTAATATAATTGAATTTTCAACATCTACGAGCTATCAATTTTATATAACAATATAACAAAATGTTGCATTTTGCATTTTAAATATAAAATTAACCCTCTGGCTCCAACACACCCAAAACATTGTTTTGAGACCAAATACAAAAGCGAAAACACGAAAAAGAGAATAAAAACTTTAAGCGTTTATTAGTATGACAAAAATTTATCCCATTCTCAACGGACCTGCACCTTGACGACGTTCTAAAATACTAGAACAGGTAGAATGGCTTGCGCCTTTCAATGAGCTAAAGAGCCGAACTATAGGTTTAATCAAATTAGTGGGGTCTTTAGTGAGGAATCAGACTAAGACAGGTCCCCGAAGGAGGGCAGCAGCTTTTTCGATACTTAGAGTGACAGAGACCATAGTGGTCGGTATGACATTCTAAGACACACTACTGCGATGCGGAAGGCAACAGGAAACCACCACATTACCTCCCAAGTACACTGCGTACAAAAATTGTTAAACATGATGGCATCCTCTGGGGTAAAAAATTCCGGAGATAAAATAGTCCCCCATTCGGATCTCCGGGAGGGGACTACTTCGGGGGATGTGATCCGAAAGAATAGAAAAAGATCAGTGAACGTTCTGCGAGACGCAACGTGGAATGTCAGAAATATGAAACAAGTAGGTAAGCTAGAGAACCTAAAAATCGAAATAGATAGGTTAGCACTACTCATAGTAAGAATCAGCGAAGTCTGCTGGCCAGAGGCGGGGGATTTTTGGAGTGAAGACTTCAGGGTAATTCATACAGGATCAGAGGAAGGAAATTCGGATATGGGAATAGTTATGCGAAAAGATAGGACAACGTGTAGAAAACTACCTACAAAAGAACGAAACAGTACTCATGGTTAGATTTGAATCTAAACCAGTAAATACAGTAATAATACAAGTATACATGCCCATCTCTAGCTACAGTGAGGAAGAAGTAGAGGCGATCTACAAAGATATCGAAGACATACTAAGGTATGTAAAAGGATAGAAAATTTAATAATTACGAGGGATTTTAATGCAGTGGTAGGTGAGGATAGGTTTATTTGGTTTAGGCACGAAAAATGACAGGGGAAATAGGCTGGTAGAATTTTGCGACAAGAACAACTTAACCATTACAAATACATTATTTCAACATCATGCTAGAAGACGATACACGTGGAAGATGCCAGGAGATATAGGAAGATATCAAATAGATTACATTATTGTTAGACAACGGTTTAGAAATCAAGTAAAAACTGTAGAAGCTATCCGGAAACAGATATAGACACTGACCACAACATCGTAATTATGAAGGCCGCACTTAAATTTAAAGATCTGAAAAAGAGGAACGGAAAAAGGCACTTTGACTTTTAGAAGCTAAAAGATAAAAATATCCACAAAAGATTTGAAAAAAGTTAATTGAATTGCTGAAAGATATCGGGAAAATTTCTGATACTAAGGAAGTAGAAACAGAATGGAATAACATTAAATCCTGCTTAGACATGGCGGCCAGAGATTTTCTAGGGTATTCGCAAAAAAAAGAAACCATGGATAACAAAGGATATCCTGAATTTAATAGAAGAAAGACGAAAATACAAAAATGGATCAGACGAAACAGGAAAACAGAGATACAAACCCATAAAATTGGAAATTATTCGCAAATGCAGGAAAGCTAAAGAACAATGGATTGATGAAAAGTGCAACGAGGTACAAATTAAGATGGAAATAGGAAAGGCAGACGAAGCATACAAATTAATTAGAATGCATTTTAGGGATATAAAACCATATAACAAATATATAAGGGATGCGGGAGGAAACGCCATTATAGAAAATGTAAAGAAAGTAGCTAGATGGCAGGAATATATAGGGAATTTATATTCAGGAGAGGAATTAACAGCATTAGAACAGGAATCAGACATTGAAAAGGATGACCTGGGATATCCTATACTCAGAGATGTGTTTGAATTAGCATTAAGGAGTCTGAGAAACGGTAAAGCGCCAGGTACAGATAAGGTGCAAGTAGAAACTCTAAAAGCCGCTGGACAAGCAGTAACAGAACGTCTCTTCCGACTTGTAAGCATATGTATCAGACAGGCGAGATACCCATAGATTTCAAACCTAACATCTTAGTAACTATACCAAAAAAAAGAGACGCGAACAATAAGCTTGACAGCACACGTGTCAAAAATATTAACTAAAATTGTACAAAGACGAATGGAAAAACGAGCTGAAGAAATACTGGGAAAAGATCAATTTGGGTTTAGGCGAAACAGGGGAACACGGGAGGCTATTTTAGCTCTGAGCGTGATAATGGCGAAAACAATAGAGAAGGGGGAAAGCGTGTATATAGGGGTTAGTAGATCTGGAAAAAGCATTCGACAATGTAAAATGGAAAAAAATGTTCGAAATACTCAAAAAGATTGGAATGAGTTATAGGGATAGACGAATAGTACATAGCTTATACAAAGACCAAACAGCAGTAATAGAATTAGAGCAAGAAAGTAGAGAAGTAAATATTAGGAAAGAGGTGAGACAGGGATGTGCCTTATCTCCATTAGTTTTTAATTTGTACATAGAATGAATACTGTCAAATGCAGGAACACATATGGAATTAATATGCAGAGACAAAAGATTGATATGCTTAGATTTGCAAATGATATTAGCATCTAGCATCTAGCAAGGAAGAGTTAGATGCTGCTCTTAATGAAATGGAAACAGTTCTAACGGAGGGATATGGTATGAAAATTAACAAAAATGAAACTAAAGTTCTAGTATGCAAAAGAGGGGATAATAAATCAAAAACAAGAATACAAATAGGTAACGAGAACTTACAAGAGGTTAAGGATTTCTGCTACTTGGGGAAGTCAAATAACGCAAGATGGGAAAAGCACAAAAGATATAAAACAAAGATAAGCACAAGGTCGTGCTACATTTAACAAGAAAAAGCAACTACTGTGTTCAAAGACCACAAACATAGAAACAAGGAAAAGATGGCTTAAAATATATGTGTGGAGCACAGCACTGTATGGCTGTGAAGCCTGAATAGTAGGAAAAGCAAACAAGAAAAAGGTAGAAGCCTTTGAAATGTGGTGCTATAGATGTCTGATGAAGATACCATGAACAAAGTTAAGAACAAAAAGGTACTAGAAATGGTAGGGAAAGAAAGAACTGTGTGGAAAAAGAGTAAAAATAGGAGAGATAGGATGATAGGCCACATACTAAAACAAGAGGGAATAGTGAGGAATATACTAGAAGCAGAGATAAAAAAAAAATAGAGGTAGGCCTAGGTTAGACTACTGCTCACAGATAGTGAAAATGTGTAGGCTAGCTCAGAATAGAAATCAATGGAGGTACGCTTCAAACCAGCCGCAAGATGGAAAAGCTAATGACAAAAATAATAACTGTACTTAAACATGGTGATTATTATAAACAACTACAGATATCGGTTTTGCAATACTCTCAACTAATGTTAATTGTGCGAAAGGATTTATTTGAAAACTATTAATACGACAAATGTCTACGTGTTGATTGAACCTTGGTAGCTACAGGCTGCTTAACTCCCTTCACATACCAACTAATCTCGGTGAAATAGGGCATATAATTAGAAACCATAGAAGGGAATCGAGCTGTATATCGGCTGGTGTGAGTATTGCAGGAAACGGTGTAGGCTAGCTCAGAAAATAAATAAGCTGAGATACAAGTCCAACCAGTTTCAAGATGTGAAACCCAAGGACGAAAAAATAAGTGCTCTTAAATCTGATGATTAGTATAAACAACTACAGATGTTGGTTGTGAAATATTTTCAACTAATGTTGATTTTGCGAAAGGATAAATTGGAAAACTATTAATTCGACAAAGGTTCAGGTGCTGGGGGAACTTGGCAGCCAAAGGCTGCTTACCCCCCTTTATATACCACTGAATATCGGGGAAATAGGGTCTATAGCTGTAAAACAATAGGTGGCCGGACTGCATTGAACAAGAAAGAACAGCAGTTATGTTCAAAGACAACAAACATAGATACAAGAAGAAAACTGTTCAAAGCATGGTGTGGAGCGCACAGTACATCTATAAAATAGGAGCAGTAGGAAAAGCAGACAGAAAGAGATAGAAGCCTTCTGGAATGTTGTGCTTCAGATGTATGAAGATGGTACCATGGACAGACAAAGTTAAAAACAAATAGGTTGTAGAAACAGTAGAGGAGTAAAGATATCAGTGGAAAATGAAAAAATAGGAGAAATAGAAGGATAGGATACGTTCTAAGACATTTCTGGAGAATAGTACGGGATATACTACAAACAGAAATAGGAAAAGAGAGGTAGGGGTAGACCGAGATCAGACTTTAGCACACAGATAGTGATAGATGCAGATTGTGCAAATTTCAAGGAAATTTGTAAGTTGGTTCAGACTAGTAAACAATGAGGGTACGCATCCAACCAGTTCTAGAACTGAAAACCTAATGATGATGATGATGATAAATTTATCACATATATCTAATAAGCTAAATAAAGCAATATCAAGTTCAAAAAAATATTTATACCTACAATAAAGAAAAATAAATTAAGAATCTAACAGCGGAAGGACTGCCATTTTACATAGAGGTCTAACATAAACACCGTTACTAGTTTTAATTTTAGCAACCCTAACTATGCCGTCCTTGCCAGGATAAATCTCCTAAATTCTTCCAGGAGGCCCAGACAAGGGGGGGGTGGCATATAACTAGTCTTCAATATAACAGTATCACCAACTTTGATATTAGGTGGCTTAGCACGCCATTTTTTTCGAGGAATTAGTGTGTGTAAATATTCGCTGAACCATCTACGCCAAAATGACTGGGTAGCTTGTTGGAGTAAATAACAACGATCTACACTAGTCAGTTTAACATTTTCAAAGTTGATTTCTGGTGGTGCTAAAAGAGGGAATCCAATTAAAAAAGGTAATCAGTACGTTCATTCGCAGCGGATTAGATTGAACCTAGTGGACGACTATTCAATATTGCTTCTACGCGTGTGATAACAGTAGCCATTTCTTCAAAAATTAAGAACTAGAGGCTCGAAAATTCTGTATAGATGATTCTTGGCGGATTTGACGTTCGACTCCCATAATCCTCCAAAATGAGGAGTCGTGGGTGGATAAAAATTCCATTTAATTGTTATTAGAAAAATGATCAGCAATAGCGATATTAGAATTTTTTAACATTTTATAAACATCGCCGAAATAATTGGATGCGCCTTTAAAATTGGTGCCGCAATCACAAAATATTTCTTGGCACAAAGTTCTGCGAGCAACAAATCAATCTAAGACAGCGAGAAATGCTAGGGTTAACAAACCCAATACAAATTTAAGATGTACCCCTTTAGTCACTGAACAAAAAATATTGCCAAATAACCCTGATCGCGGAACATTTCTCCAGTGTCTTTCTGTGATGATCCAAGGTCCAACAAAATTGATCTCTGTATTCCAGAACGATCGCGATTGCTGAACTTTGGCCTTCGGTAAATTCGCCATTTGCAGTATAAATGTTTGAGCCTATAATCACATATCAAGGCCGCTAGATGAGAATCTGTGGGAACTAACATGCGATATTTTGCGTCATAGGGGAGAGCTGTATTTACAAGACGACCGTCCACCCTGAGGAGACCCCGATCATCTAGAAACGGAATCAATTTCTGTTAAGAACGAAAACATAGCTGATACGTTTTCACTTGGTGAATTTCTTTGAAATAATAAAATGTATGTAATTCTCTAATACACTGATACAAGGCATTTTGAAGTTCAATTGGTAAGAGCGGACAAGTACGTCGTGAAATTTGTAATATCTTGTATTGAGAATTGGAACAGAATCTCAGAACAAAATCAATAATTCTTTGTAATGTACTAAAACTTGAACATTTGTTTATTAATTCTAATGAAAGAAAAATTTCTGGGGTAATGAAAATAAGCTTTTCTGACTTCAGGAACCAGATTATCTAACAGAAGATTGCTTCAAATTAAGTTCCCTACATGTGATTTTCCAATGCTCCACCTGAAGGTACTACATTGGCCAGGAAGCGAGTTTTTTAACCTGGAAAATTTGGAATTTTTGCCGAACCCTTGTTGTTCCAAGCAAGGTAGGGATCTCTAACGTGCGTGACAACATTCACACACGGGACCTACATTTTACCTCTCAACCGAACGAGGGCGTATTTTTGTGAAAAATGCTCGCCTAACATTTTTCAAGCGGACCGTGTCGTGATTCGAACCCGGGACCTTGGGCGTAGTAGTCACAGAAATTAAATTCCACGTGCTGAAGGACGTATACAAAAAGCGAGGACGCTTCACCAGAGAGTAAGTTGAGACAATAATTTGGGTTGTAAAATCTTACTTGCGTAATCACTAGGATTGTTCTTTGTTGGGATCGTGATACCACTGGGTAGGTAGAGCAGTTTCTAAAATTTCAACAATTCTATTAGACACGAAAATCTTTAAGGTATGAGCCGGTGTATGTAAACAAGAAAGTACAACCGACGAATCTGTAAATAAATGAAGAGAAATTGGTTCGATTTGTTTTATAAAACATTCGACTGATTTTAGTAGACGACTCAAAAGAACTGCGGCAGATATTCTAAGCGAGGAATACTTTAAAGTCTTGCGCGGGGCTACACGGCTTTTAGCCTAGCAATGTACGAAACGAAAAATATTTTATCTAAATAATTTGAGGTTATCAACAGTTTTTTTGAAAGCGTTTTATCAAGGTTTGCATAGCGCTATCGTAATTTTGATCCGATATCGATAAGGTTTCAATAAGTGACAATGTGTGATTTTTTTAACAAACTCCTTAAATACGTTAATTTTTCGATCTTCGAAAGCGATTTATTTTTGTGAATTAGTGACGTGAAAAGAGCGTAAAAGTTCGGCCTATCGTTTATTTTTACCCCATCAAATTTCTGGTAATTTAGCAGATTGAGATGCAATGTTTACTAGATTAGAAGACGCTTGTCCTTCTGTTGTCGATTGAATTTGAACATATAATTTTCGTTTTTATACTGAAGTACAGTTTATCATAGGCTAATGAAGATTTATTAACGTGAATACGTTCCTTTTCTTCCACCTTAAAATTTAAAATACCTATTTTATCATTAATGCGCTCAAAAACATATAAATCGTCATCTATTCCATTAAAACACAAAATAAAAGTCTCTAATTCAGCAGCGTGTGGTTGTGCCTATTCTAATAAACCAATACATTCTTACCTATACCATATAGCGCTTAGATTCTAGCAAAATATTTCCTCGATTTAGTTACCAAAGTACTAGTTCTAAATAACTCATTTTTAAAATAATCTTTTGTAATAATTATTAAGTCAAGGAATAAACAAATGTGTTTAAAGATTATGTATAACTTCGGATGTTTACTTTTCGCAACAAGACTCGCAGATGTTGAAACTCAAAATAATTGTATCGAGCATTAACTTTAGATATTAAAGAAAGACGCACAGCGCACATCACTGACCACGTAACTCACGCTAATGAGGTTATAGAATGCGGCGATTTTGAACGCTAATGAGTTTTTTTGGAAACCTTGCATCATTACGCTGTAAAATATTCCATACGGTACTAGTACATTCTAGTAATGGATATAATTTTTGTATATAACCGAAAGCAATCGACATTAGAATCAATTGATGAATTCGCGTCGACCAAGTAATATGTAAAGAATTTCCAAGATGTTATTTTGAAGTATGCTATTCGCATACCGTCATTTAATAATTAAAATGTAACAGCAAATGAAAAGGTATGTTTTAAACATAACCTGCATAAATATGGAAATTATTAAATGTAGTTATATACAATAAAGATGGAATATTCCTCAAAGTAGAAAGCTGCTTTAAAAATTTAATTGAATAAATAAATCGAAGATGTACTTTTAAAATTGAAGTTTCTAAATGGAGATTTTATGCATGATTTTGTAAACTGGAATTTGACGTCAAGATATTTAATATTGTTGATTACAAATTGGAAAAGCCCTCCGTGGATTTTGCAGGTATAATTTTTTTTAATATTGCTTGTAACCGATAGTTGAGTATTTGTGATTTAAATTTAAGGTACACTAAGTCTTAATCATGTAATAATTTCTTTTGTAAGGTTCTTTACCACAAAAGTTTGTGACCAGATTTCGAAACACTTTGACCTTTTTTATAGACTATCTGTCAAGGATTTTTTTTGGACAAACAAACCTTACAAACGTGGCTATTAAACCCAGGTAAACTATCCATAAGAGAAGAGATTGAGTTCTGTAAAATTTAAAATTAAAATAAAATAAGAGACATTTTGACAATTAGGTGTGTTACGGTAACTTTCGGAAATAGAGAGATTCTGCAAGAAATTACAACGTCCGCAATTGAAACCGTTAATCTAAACCCTTCCTTATGTTATTCTCTCAAATAATCTTAACTTAACAAATAAGCAAGTATTAGAAACCGTTCTGCATAAAAATGTTCCTCAATACGTGAAATATACTTTATAACCATTTATCAATTAGTTACAAACAAACAAGCATTTGCCTCTACTTAACTCTTACAATTCTTTGAAATATTTGCTTTATAGACGATTTTAAATAATGTCTCTTCCTTGGAAATAGGTGCTCGTTATGTTCATTAGTTATTCGTTGAAAAGATTAAATGCTTAAATGTGTTTGTTATTTGTTCGTGTCCTTGAAAGTTTGCACGTGTACGTAGCAACGTCTTTTCTTATAAAATTATTTCGAAAATATTTTTAGCGTGGATCGATAATCTTACAAACCTATGTTCTGATAGAGAAAGCTAGGCCACCTTACATGCTTTATCGTAGTTTAATTTATCTATATTGCAGCGGCATTTTAAAATGTAGTTTGCTTCCCCTGCAACCAATGAATTCAATAGAATTAATTATCGTATTTTGTTTTCTGAATTCTAGGAAGATTTTCCTGTTGTATATATTTTCGCTTTCCTTCTCAGAATATTCTACACCAATATCGGTGGGAATTGTTTGATATTTTTCCTTCATGATTTTAAAAGTTGTATAAATACGACTCCAACTTTGTAAAGGTCTCTTAACTATTCCACAACTCTTAATTATTCGACAGCTCTTAATTATTCGACAGCTCTTACTAATTTGACTGCTTTTTGAGCGTTGTGAAATCGCATTCTTAAAAGTGTAATACCTTTAAGTTGTTCCAGTACCTAGCTGCATTTCGTGAGATGACACTCAAAAAAAGATAACTCCAGGTACAATATGTTTTCTGTTTACTTTACTTTGTGCTGCTGTTCTGGAAGATAGACACTTGCTTTTGATTACTTCTATAATATATTACAGAACGACGATAATGCACCCTTAATTATGTGTAAATTACTGTAAGAATTTTAATGCGTTTAGAGAGCTTTTCTACTGTTTGCTTTACTGTTTAAATTAAATGAACGTCTGATAATGGACTGCGTTAAAATTTTAATGATACGAGATGCATTTCCTACAACCATTTTTACTGACTATATTATTATTTCGATATTTCTTTACATATTTTGGCTTGGAACATATTGTAAATATGCTTGTAATTAGATAGTAAGATTTTGTGTTTGATATTTTCCTATGTAGACTGTATAATGTATATTATGTAAATTTACGCTTTATGTACATCGCGTTGAAACGAACGATTCCGGCGTTAATAAATATTCTTTGGGGGACTGTATGTTTTCCTACATGTTCGTAAAATAAATTTCTTTGTTACTGAGATTTTCAATTTAATTTTCTTTCTAGGTCACCCACCTCACTCTCCGACATTTTTGAGCTAGCCCGAACTCTGATTCTTTTGGAGTTCGATTATGTCCTTATGTTTGGTTGTGGGAATACCGTAACAATTAAATAGGTATTTGTTAGAAATAATTTGATGTTTGAATAAACCATGCTGAAGTGTTCTCTATGCTTTTGTATGAGAGAAAATAATTTATACTGTATAAATGCTTAATAATATTGCTGTTTGACTTCATTCTAAAAACTTCGTCATTCTGTTGTCGATTGAATTTGAACATATAATTTTCGTTTTATACTGAAGTACAGTTTATCATATTCTAATGAAGATTTATTAACGTGAATACGTTCCTTTTCTTCCACCTTAAAATTTAAAATACCTATTTTATCATTAATGCGCTCAAAAACATATAAATCGTCATCTATTCCATTAAAACACAAAATAAAAGTCTCTAATTCAGCAGCGTGTGGTTGTGCCTATTCTAATAAACCAATACATTCTTACCTATACCATATAGCGCTTAGATTCTAGCAAAATATTTCCTCGATTTAGTTACCAAAGTACTAGTTCTAAATAACTCATTTTTAAAATAATCTTTTGTAATAATTATTAAGTCAAGGAATAAACAAATGTGTTTAAAGATTATGTATAACTTCGGATGTTTACTTTTCGCAACAAGACTCGCAGATGTTGAAACTCAAAATAATTGTATCGAGCATTAACTTTAGATATTAAAGAAAGACGCACAGCGCACATCACTGACCACGTAACTCACGCTAATGAGGTTATAGAATGCGGCGATTTTGAACGCTAATGAGTTTTTTTGGAAACCTTGCATCATTACGCTGTAAAATATTCCATACGGTACTAGTACATTCTAGTAATGGATATAATTTTTGTATATAACCGAAAGCAATCGACATTAGAATCAATTGATGAATTCGCGTCGACCAAGTAATATGTAAAGAATTTCCAAGATGTTATTTTGAAGTATGCTATTCGCATACCGTCATTTAATAATTAAAATGTAACAGCAAATGAAAAGGTATGTTTTAAACATAACCTGCATAAATATGGAAATTATTAAATGTAGTTATATACAATAAAGATGGAATATTCCTCAAAGTAGAAAGCTGCTTTAAAAATTTAATTGAATAAATAAATCGAAGATGTACTTTTAAAATTGAAGTTTCTAAATGGAGATTTTATGCATGATTTTGTAAACTGGAATTTGACGTCAAGATATTTAATATTGTTGATTACAAATTGGAAAAGCCCTCCGTGGATTTTGCAGGTATAATTTTTTTTAATATTGCTTGTAACCGATAGTTGAGTATTTGTGATTTAAATTTAAGGTACACTAAGTCTTAATCATGTAATAATTTCTTTTGTAAGGTTCTTTACCACAAAAGTTTGTGACCAAATTTCGAAACACTTTGACCTTTTTTATAGACTATCTGTCAAGGATTTTTTTTGGACAAACAACCCTTACAAACGTGGCTATCAAACCCAGGTAAACTATCCATAAGAGAAGAGATTGAGTTCTGTAAAATTTAAAATTAAAATAAAATAAGAGACATTTTGACAATTAGGTGTGTTACGGTAACTTTCGGAAATAGAGAGATTCTGCAAGAAATTACAACGTCCGCAATTGAAACCGTTAATCTAAACCCTTCCTTATGTTATTCTCTCAAATAATCTTAACTTAACAAATAAGCAAGTATTAGAAACCGTTCTGCATAAAAATGTTCCTCAATACGTGAAATATACTTTATAACCATTTATCAATTGTTACAAACAAACAAGCATTTGCCTCTACTTAACTCTTACAATTCTTTGAAATATTTGCTTTATAGACGATTTTAAATAATGTCTCTTCCTTGGAAATAGGTGCTCGTTATGTTCATTAGTTATTCGTTGAAAAGATTAAATGCTTAAATGTGTTTGTTATTTGTTCGTGTCCTTGAAAGTTTGCACGTGTACGTAGCAACGTCTTTTCTTATAAAATTATTTCGAAAATATTTTTAGCGTGGATCGATAATCTTACAAACCTATGTTCTGATAGAGAAAGCTAGGTCACCTTACATGCTTTATCGTAGTTTAATTTATCTATATTGCAGCGGCATTTTAAAATGTAGTTTGCTTCCCCTGCAACCAATGAATTCAATAGAATTAATTATCGTATTTTGTTTTCTGAATTCTAGGAAGATTTTCCTGTTGTATATATTTTCGCTTTCCTTCTCAGAATATTCTACACCAATATCGGTGGGAATTGTTTGATATTTTTCCTTCATGATTTTAAAAGTTGTATAAATACGACTCCAACTTTGTAAAGGTCTCTTAACTATTCCACAACTCTTAATTATTCGACAGCTCTTAATTATTCGACAGCTCTTATTAATTTGACTGCTTTTTGAGCGTTGTGAAATCGCATTCTTAAAAGTGTAATACCTTTAAGTTGTTCCAGTACCTAGCTGCATTTCGTGAGATGACACTCAAAAAAAGATAACTCCAGGTACAATATGTTTTCTGTTTACTTTACTTTGTGCTGCTGTTCTGGAAGATAGACACTTGCTTTTGATTACTTCTATAATATATTACAGAACGACGATAATGCACCCTTAATTATGTGTAAATTACTGTAAGAATTTTAATGCGTTTAGAGAGCTTTTCTACTGTTTGCTTTACTGTTTAAATTAAATGAACGTCTGATAATGGACTGCGTTAAAATTTTAATGATACGAGATGCATTTCCTACAACCATTTTTACTGACTATATTATTATTTCGATATTTCTTTACATATTTTGGCTTGGAACATATTGTAAATATGCTTGTAATTAGATAGTAAGATTTTGTGTTTGATATTTTCCTATGTAGACTGTATAATGTATATTATGTAAATTTACGCTTTATGTACATCGCGTTGAAACGAACGATTCCGGCGTTAATAAATATTCTTTGGGGGACTGTATGTTTTCCTACATGTTCGTAAAATAAATTTCTTTGTTACTGAGATTTTCAATTTAATTTTCTTTCTAGGTCACCCACCTCACTCTCCGACATTTTTGAGCTAGCCCGAACTCTGATTCTTTTGGAGTTCGATTATGTCCTTATGTTTGGTTGTGGGAATACCGTAACAATTAAATAGGTATTTGTTAGAAATAATTTGATGTTTGAATAAACCATGCTGAAGTGTTCTCTATGCTTTTGTATGAGAGAAAATAATTTATACTGTATAAATGCTTAATAATATTGCTGTTTGACTTCATTCTAAAAACTTCGTCATTTCAATTGAGTTAGCCCGGCAAAGTAAAGTTAGAAAGAAAGGTAGGTCAACAATTTCAAATTTTACAATTTGCTGTATCTGTATCACAGCGCTCTTTTAGCGGCGCATCAAAGCTAGGTGTTGTCACAGCATTCTTTATATATATATATATATATATAAATGTAAATGTATGTATATATATATATATATTATATATAATATATATATATATATATATATATATATATAGTATTTATCAACTTACCTTGTGTAATTAACTACCTAAGATATATATATATATATATATATATATATATATATTGCAGTGATATACCCTACGCGGCTTGGGCTTGTCATAAAATGCTGTGATACTTTACCAACCCCTACGATGAGCGTCCAAAATGCCGTGTCGTTTTCTTTTTATTAATCAAGCACTTGTAAATATGTTAATTTATAAATCTCTTTGCCTCAACTAGCTGATTCAATTAAATGAAGCAATTCTACAATACACAGTATAATGATTAAATATTTACAACCTTTTTAAATATCTTCCCCTTTTTAAATTATTTAGATCTGTCAGATTTTGAGAAAATAAAGCCAGCAAAACGAGCTTTTTATTATTACATTTAAAAACCTTTTGAAACGTTTCAAGATGCCTATTGCCTTTCATAAATTTTTCAAAGAAACCCCAGTTTTGTCGCCTCTTACATTTTTGAATTATTATTGAATTAAAACAGTTTACAGAAATAAATCATATCAAAATATCTAACCTGGAGTGGTTCAGTAGTTTTTCTGCATCCCGAAGAGTTTTCGTGCCCAGTCTGAATGTTTTAAGTCGAATTTGAAAGTCGACATCCAACCAAAATACTATCCAAATCGTTATTAATGAGTTTATTCCAATAAAAAGTTTTTCATCTCCGTAATTAACGAAACAGTAATAGAATATTTACCATTGTCAGAGATTACCAAATTAATTTAACAGGCAGTAATCTCCAGAGTCTTCCTGACTCCAAGACTCGTACCCAAGATCGTATCTAAGAGTCGTACCCAAGAGTTGTAACAAGAGCAGTCTCTAGTAGAACGGCTCGTTTATACAATTTTCACACTCTTACAAAAATGATTTTCACTTTACTTTTAATTAACTGTTTGCGTGAATAATTTAGCACTTTCGAGTATAGTGACTGCCCAGTTTCAAATGTATACTCACTCGTTGTTCAATTGTTATCATATTTATAGACCTGGCCCCTTTGTTTGCGGTTCGTTGATTCCACGTGCTGGGCGACACCAATTGTCTTATCTCTCGTGTTATTTCGGGAACTTTACCAATTGTGTAGTTTAATTGCATGGAAGAACGAGCAAGTTGTCACGTAATTCATTCACATCCATCACATTTAATTCAGAAATCCGGGAACCTCCGTTCATCTAATCACGTATTATTGTTGTTTGCTTTATTCTAATCTAAAAGAAATAAATTTGGTATTTGTTTATTTTCTAGTTAAATTGGATTTTGAACAAATGTAATACTTTTCTAGCACGTACGCTTTTCAAATGATACATAATTTCTGCCTGCGTATATGATGATATATTAACGCACTTGTTAAATATTTATGTAGCCAATTCATACAGGTTTTCCATTGATTTAATTTCGATGCATTTTCATACATTTTTAAATTCTTATCTTTGCTCGTAGCTACTCTTGAATATGCGTTTAATCGCTTGTACTGTTATATACAGTGTGCTATCAACTAACCATATTTATAATGACCTATTTACTCTTCTAATATCTGTAAATATGTGCTTTTGTTACTTGGGAGTTTATTTTGTTATTTCTACTACCCCTATGATTTAACCTCCTCCTAAATTAACCCCATAATTACAGCATTAAATATATATATATATATATATATATATATATATATATATATATATATATATTACTCATATTTAGACCAGGGTAGAAAATTAAATAATCACATCAAATAATTTTAATCACCGTGTATAAGGAATTTCATTAAATAATACGCTTTATTAAAACCTTGAAGCATAAATAAACTCGGTCGTTTCAGTAAAAATAAGAAATTTAAATTATTTATAAGACGCTTTATATCAAAAGAAACAAATGGAAATTACGTGCAAAATTTATCTTAATTAACTCTATTTCAAATAACCGGTATTGAACAAAACGTACAGATAATATCTATAGAAACTTGTAAAAACCCAATAAAATAAAGCTCTGGGAATTAATATTATGTTTGAACACCTGGGTTTATTTAAAAAGCTCATTCGGCGAAAATTTTGCAGATAATTAATGGTTCAGAGAATCTTGGGGAAAACGTCGCATAATAGTTACAAGAATTGCTAAAGGTGGGTATTTCACACTCCATGTGGACTAAAATAATCGATAATACAGAATATCAATTTGCACCAATACGAACAGGTTAGAGAAGGAAAGAGAAAATGCGTCAAGCAAAGACACATATTGTAAAAGGCGGGATTTAAGCAACGTCACGAGGGTCACAATTGGTTGAAAATAGGATGCAAATATCAGAGGTAGAAACAACAATTTCTGTACAAAGTCAATTAGTTATTTCTCGGACATGCTTGCGTGCCGTGTGTTGAAAATTCTGAGATTTAAATGGGACGAGTGAAAATTCGTAAAAATCGACGCGCGAGCGACAGACTGGGAACATAGAATGAGGAATTCTTGAGAATTACCCGTTTTGAGGACAAAAGCGACGTGCGGGCTTTTTGCTATATATACCGAGATGAATATAAACAAGCCCTCTTAGACTCTTAGACTTTTGACGATTCGATGCGTTAAAAGCTCGTACATCCGCGACTTGATTGAAGATGTTAAAACAGTGCATTTTAGTTTGATAAAATAATTTAAAATTTTGCTCGTATATTTTAGTGATTCAAAATAGTTGGTTATTTACGTGCTAACATGAATGTACTTCAGTGCACTTAGATACAAGGTAATAAAATTTAGTTTCACTGTACCAATTAGCAAAATTTACAACGACAAATGTATACACAAAAGTAGGCACCTTTAAGTTGTTCCAGTACCTAGCTGCATTTCGTGAGATGACACTCAAAAAAGATAACTCCAGGTACAATATGTTTTCTGTTTACTTTACTTTGTGCTGCTGTTCTGGAAGATAGACACTTGCTTTTGATTACTTCTATAATATATTACAGAACGACGATAATGCACCCTTAATTATGTGTAAATTACTGTAAGAATTTTAATGCGTTTAGAGAGCTTTTCTACTGTTTGCTTTACTGTTTAAATTAAATGAACGTCTGATAATGGACTGCGTTAAAATTTTAATGATACGAGATGCATTTCCTACAACCATTTTTACTGACTATATTATTATTTCGATATTTCTTTACATATTTTGGCTTGGAACATATTGTAAATATGCTTGTAATTAGATAGTAAGATTTTGTGTTTGATATTTTCCTATGTAGACTGTATAATGTATATTATGTAAATTTACGCTTTATGTACATCGCGTTGAAACGAACGATTCCGGCGTTAATAAATATTCTTTGGGGGACTGTATGTTTTCCTACATGTTCGTAAAATAAATTTCTTTGTTACTGAGATTTTCAATTTAATTTTCTTTCTAGGTCACCCACCTCACTCTCCGACATTTTTGAGCTAGCCCGAACTCTGATTCTTTTGGAGTTCGATTATGTCCTTATGTTTGGTTGTGGGAATACCGTAACAATTAAATAGGTATTTGTTAGAAATAATTTGATGTTTGAATAAACCATGCTGAAGTGTTCTCTATGCTTTTGTATGAGAGAAAATAATTTATACTGTATAAATGCTTAATAATATTGCTGTTTGACTTCATTCTAAAAACTTCGTCATTTCAATTGAGTTAGCCCGGCAAAGTAAAGTTAGAAAGAAAGGTAGGTCAACAATTTCAAATTTTACAATTTGCTGTATCTGTATCACAGCGCTCTTTTAGCGGCGCATCAAAGCTAGGTGTTGTCACAGCATTCTTTATATATATATATATAATATGTAAATGTATGTATATATATATATATATATATATATATATATATATATATATATATATATATATATATAGTATTTATCAACTTACCTTGTGTAATTAACTACCTAAGATATATATATATATATATATATATATATATATATTGCAGTGATATACCCTACGCGGCTTGGGCTTGTCATAAAATGCTGTGATACTTTACCAACCCCTACGATGAGCGTCCAAAATGCCGTGTCGTTTTCTTTTATTAATCAAGCACTTGTAAATATGTTAATTTATAAATCTCTTTGCCTCAACTAGCTGATTCAATTAAATGAAGCAATTCTACAATACACAGTATAATGATTAAATATTTACAACCTTTTAAATATCTTCCCTTTTAAATTATTTAGATCTGTCAGATTTTGAGAAAATAAAGCCAGCAAAACGAGCTTTTATTATTACATTTAAAAACCTTTTGAAACGTTTCAAGATGCCTATTGCCTTTCATAAATTTTCAAAGAAACCCCAGTTTTGTCGCCTCTTACATTTTTGAATTATTATTGAATTAAAACTGTTTACAGAAATAAATCATATCAAAATATCTAACCTGGAGTGGTTCAGTAGTTTTCTGCATCCCGAAGAGTTTTCGTGCCCAGTCTGAATGTTTTAAGTCGAATTTGAAAGTCGACATCCAACCAAAATACTATCCAAATCGTTATTAATGAGTTTATTCCAATAAAAAGTTTTTCATCTCCGTAATTAACGAAACAGTAATAGAATATTTACCATTGTCAGAGATTACCAAATTAATTTAACAGGCAGTAATCTCCAGAGTCTTCCTGACTCAAGACTCGTACCCAAGATCGTATCTAAGAGTCGTACCCAAGAGTTGTAACAAGAGCAGTCTCTAGTAGAACGGCTCGTTTATACAATTTTTACACTCTTACAAAAATGATTTTCACTTTACTTTTAATTAACTGTTTGCGTGAATAATTTAGCACTTTCGAGTATAGTGACTGCCCAGTTTCAAATGTATACTCACTCGTTGTTCAATTGTTATCATATTTATAGACCTGGCCCCTTTGTTTGCGGTTCGTTGATTCCACGTGCTGGGCGACACCAATTGTCTTATCTCTCGTGTTATTTCGGGAACTTTACCAATTGTGTAGTTTAATTGCATGGAAGAACGAGCAAGTTGTCACGTAATTCATTCACATCCATCACATTTAATTCAGAAATCCCGGGAACCTCCGTTCATCTAATCACGTATTATTGTTGTTTGCTTTATTCTAATCTAAAAAGAAATAAATTTGGTATTTGTTTATTTTCTAGTTAAATTGGATTTTTGAACAAATGTAATACTTTTCTAGCACGTACGCTTTTCAAATGATACATAATTTCTGCCTGCGTATATGATGATATATTAACGCACTTGTTAAATATTTATGTAGCCAATTCATACAGGTTTTCCATTGATTTAATTTCGATGCATTTTCATACATTTTTAAATTCTTATCTTTGCTCGTAGCTACTCTTGAATATGCGTTTAATCGCTTGTACTGTTATATACAGTGTGCTATCAACTAACCATATTTATAATGACCTATTTACTCTTCTAATATCTGTAAATATGTGCTTTTGTTACTTGGGAGTTTATTTTGTTATTTCTACTACCCCTATGATTTAACCTCCTCCTAAATTAACCCCATAATTACAGCATTAAATATATATATATATAATATATATATATATATATATATATATATATATATATATATATTATTGTCAAGCCTAGGCTCTAACTACTCAAGCACCACCGTTGTGCGCCATAATTATTCTCCTCTTCGTCTACTTCCATAACATTTACGTTTAACCCAGTGTCATCCTCAGTGACATTATAACTTCCCCTCCAGGGCAATACCACGTCCCTAATCTTCACTAAACTCCTATCAAAATCAATCACTATTTCCATCTTCATCATGTAATCTACCCCTAAAATAGTTTTAAATTTAAGTCCAGGAACGATAATAAATTCCTGCTCACAACTTACCAATGCTATTTCTACCCTCAATATTACTACACTATTTATCACAGCAAACCGTTATTTATTGGAAGCTATCAAAGGACTTCTTTTTATTGGCATAATCCTATCCTGAATTTCTGTTTGGATCTTTTTAACGAATTCCTTCGATACCAAACTCGCCTCTGCTCATGAATCGAGCAACGATCCTACATAAAGAATTAAAATTTTGATCTCTACTAGCGGTAAACAAATTTTCTCTACCTCTTCTGATTCTATTTCCTCTTCTATATCCATAAATTCTATCGGATGTTCATATTTACATACGTCAATTTCTAGTGGTTTGTCTAAATTTAAAAATCCTGCCTAGTTCTGGTTGTCCCTCGACCACTTGCGCCTATGTTCTCCTGATCGGCTTCTGCCCTCTGCACTTTTCGTGTGACCACAACTCGTAGGTGTCCTGTTCATTTCTTGGTTTTCCAGAACTTACATCATCATACCTTTGCAGGTACTCCAGAAATGTCTCCCAGTCAACTATGTTTTGTAATGCAACAAGTTGCCTAACCTTTATCTCAAAATGCCTAGACAAATATTTAATTATTTGACGATCGGTCAATGGTGGACTTAGTTGTTTTGATATACTGTATTTACAAATCGCGCATTGTTTACGGAATCCTGCAAATTCCCCTTTGTATTTCCCTGTGATTAGATCATCCCTAACCTGGTCCTGTTTATGATCACCCCAATAATGTTTAAAGAATTTCTCCTCGAAATCTAAATATGATGTTATATCCTGCTCTACTAAATTGTACCAGGCTTCGGCGTTATCCTTTAATAAAGCTTTTACAATATTTAGTTCTGCCTGTTCATCATACAAATTACAAACCAAGGTCTTAATGTTATTTATAAAAATTTGTGGGTTCATCCGATTGCTTCCATAGAATTTCATTTGCTGTTCTACAGACATGTTACGAGAAAAAATTATTGGGCTATCGCCCGCTAAAGCATTAATATTCTGTTTAATCCCCGTAACTTCTCTTTCAAACCTCCCTAACTGATCTCTACACGACTCAGTCACCTCTGTCATTTTTCCGTTTATCTCCTCTTCACAAAAAATCCTAACTTCCATTTTTAATTGCCCTATTTCCTGCCTATACACCTGTTATATTCCTCTCATTCCTTTCGACTCTCTTTGAAACTTCCCCCATTTTTACCGTTGGACTATTTTCGAAGTTCGTAGACTCTGTAGTCGATTTGTCTATTTTCTCGTTGATTTGATAAAATTTTCTGTTCGACTCCGCACCCATCTGCTCCAACTTCTGGTTCGATTCTGCACCCATCTGCTCAAATCTTCTATTCGAGTCTTCTGTCACTCCGCTTAACGTTCATCTTTTCCTGCATCCTTATTATCATCTCATTTTTTTGCTCTACCGATTCTGTTCTTGATTGATTCCTACTACCTCCAGTTTCATCTATTTCTTGTCCTGATTTCTCAAACAGAGCACTATCATTACTTCCAATTTCCAGTCCTTAACTCCTTAACCACTCCTTTCTTAACATTTGTTCTAAACACACCGCTCATACACTCACAAATTTCACAAAAAAAAATACTAAAATTATTTACAAGACAATTAACCCTTTAATCTCAGGTCGCCAGTTTCCTGAAATAAATTTCTTTATCTGGAATCGAGCCTCTCACGTTCGGGTCGCCATAATTTATTGTGAAACTCAAACATGTACCATTGTGCCCCACGCTTGGGTCGACATAAATATTGTGTAGCTTCCGGTCTGTTAAACTCGAGCCTAAAATTTGCTACGTGCATTGACGTAGCCTAGAAAAAAACAAAAAAAAAATGGCCCGGGCTCAATCGGCGAGTGGGCGTGGTATTATACCCACAACAAAAATTAAGGGAGGCCTAAAATAAAGAAAGAAAATTACACATACTCATTCATACTCAAAACACAACATATCAACAAAAGAAACCTATAATTAAACACAATATGTACAGGCAATAAATAATTACACACTAAATCTAAAAAAAATATCAACCAAAAGAACAAATCATTTTTTTTATAAATGGTGAGCTGCCGGTTTTAGGTTACTCCCTAGATTGAGTTTCAACAAAAAAAGAAATTAAGCGGAATTACCCCGCTAAAACCAACAGCTCTAAATCAGCATGGTAAATCTAATACTAAGTATATACATCTAATGGCAACAACATTTTCAAACGTGCCAGCAAGCCTTCAAATCATTTCCACTTTAATATGTTGTACACTCTTAGTCATTTAAAACAAATAGTAATGCATTCGTATAGTGTCAATAAATCTCAAAGTAATTCACTAATTGTCGTCTAAACGGATTAAACCGAAAATCTCAACCGATATGGTCGCAATCGTAAATGATGGAGAAAAAAAACACTCACCCTCGAAGTTGCTGACGTCGGGGTTGAGTCACTAGCTGGTCCACGGCAACGGATAGGTGGGCCTACACCGTGAAAGAACGCACGTGGCCTCTCATTACAGCAAGGGACGGCCATTCATCGTAGCTTTAAAGCCACCGGAAGAAGCACGCCGTATTGCGTACGCGAAATTTTCATAACGAAAAACGGAAACAACCAAACATTTCTACACGTGTCTTCGTGGTATTGATTGGAAAGCAAAAAAAATCAATTTCGTACAGCCAGTGACCAGAATTCAAAGTAACTTGGAAGAACACAGTTTATATTGGGATAATACGCAGCTTTAATTCGACGAATTCTTCCGACGGAAAACACATAAGAAGCAATTATCGGATACTTGGAACACGTTATCGACTCTGAGTATAGCGTAACCTTTACGTTAGGAAATTCTGGGAAGTAGAACTTATTCTTAATTAGTGGAAGTATTTACCAACTAAAATACACAGGATATTTAATTTATGGATTCACCCTACCTCTAAGTATATAGAGCCAAACGTACTCCCCTGTTTTCAAGTTTTCGCTCAATTCTCCAACGGATAAACAAACATTCCCGGTATTCTGCCAACCGTCGGCTCCCTTCTTGAAACTCCAAGCATAACGGCCACAAAATTCTACCTAAAACATCATCGCTTTTTTACCCTCTATGAAGTTTAGCGCACGAACACAGAAAATACCGAGAAAATCCTTCCTACGCGTCCAACCGTCGATGCATTCGCCGAAAAACTAGCGTCACCGGAAATCAATTCCTGCTAGATCACGCCTCACCATTAAAACGAGCTTAGTCAGTCTTTCTTCCTCTCACATCCAACTATTCTCCCTCTCGTTTCGTTAATACAAACCCCACTCGGATAAGTGCCCTCTCTAACTTTTAAACTGTTACGCGTCCACTTGTAACGTCCAATTATATTTCTTAATTCTTTTCTCTATTTTCGATCGATACAAACATCTTTCATCTCACTCTCGCTAATCGCTTCAGAACTAACCTTGTTCTTCTGTTTGTTACGAAATCTAGCTGATATTCGACTTTTGCATCTCCCTCTGTTATGTGCTGTAACAAAGTACGTCTATATTTGTGATATCGATGCGTGTCTACCTTTAACGTTCATTTACATTCGTAGAAATTATTGATTTTCTTTCCTATCCATAGCAAGCTCGTGTTTTAATACTATCTTACGCTAAACGGTATTGAAATGTTCCTATATTATTAACAGATGTCCTTAAAATTATCGATCCTACGCTAAAGCAAATTTTAAAAACTTTTAAACTATTGTACACTGTTTTATAATAATTAAAGCAGCATTTTTATCCTGTACACAAACTAATTGCTCTTCTTGATAGATGTTTAACTTTTATCGTCATACTCTATAAATATTAAGATCTTTCCTTACAAATAAATGCAAAGCTGAAACTAAATTCAAATTAGCTCAAAATTCCTACCTTAAATTGAATAATCGTTACCTTAAATATCTAAAACACCTAATTAAATTTTTGACCTATGACCTATATATCTATGTTTAACCTACAAATTAGACGATTATATATACAGGGTGTCTCAAAAGTCATGGTCCAAATTGAAGCGTTTGATAGCTGAGATTAATACCTATTCAAATAACTATATATGTTGTTATCTAACTGTTGATGGTTTCAAAGTTATAACAATTTTTGCGTTTTGTGTCAAAATCGTGCATAACTTCGAATATTAATTTGCAATAAAAGAAATACTGACCTTTTGAAGGTAATTTGTTTTCTGTTTTCACTCCACTCATTATAATACGACGCATTCACCTAAGGATGTTAATAAATATAAAATATAGAAGTAGTAGTTACAGGAATGTATTTACAAATTTGGTAAAGCGTAAAATGTTAAACTATTAAAAATGCACGTTACAAATTCCCCCTAGCAAAATAAAGACGTCGGGGTGAAAGAAAAAAACGACCGACAAGGAAGCAAACAAAAAAAAATTATTTTTATCCGGTTCGAAGGACCAATAACAGTATAAGAAGAGGAACATTTTTCTAAAAGAAGACAAAGTCATTTATCGTAACCAACTACAACAGAACAGGTAAAGAAAGCATTAAGTAAACACTCAATGAGGATTAAAGGTCTTAGCTACTTTCAAAATCGTCAAAAGACGGATGTCTCCAAAAGGGACATTTCTGTTCTCCACCTCAAAGAAAAGTTTTGGCTTCCCGCGAAGAAACCAAGAGGAAAGGAAAAAACAAGGAAGAAAACTTGTAGCAAACCAACTAGATGACAAAACTGTCAACCTCAAGTGTGCAGCAAAGAAAGAACCAAGACAAAGTAAAGAGCAAAGGCAAGCTAGTACACCATCTAGAATACTTCTAACTGAGGTAACACAGATTCGTATGAAACGATTACTCAAGCAGAGTATGGCTAACAGACCTACAGAAGCGACCAAGTCGAAATCCCTAAAGGGAAAGAAAATAGATTTGAAGCCTACCTCAAGGATTGGATGTAGAAAGCGACTATAATAGTCAAATATTGAACAAATGGTAGAACTAGCCAGAAGAAAAAGTCACGGGATGGGCTAGCTACAAAAATATGAATAGGAATACGAAATGGGCGCTAGTGTTTTCGGATACAAGCTTATCAGAGAAAACACAAGACCAATAAACAAAAAAAAAAAATTCAAGTCATTAGGGATAGCGACAGGTAGGGGTCCAAATAGAATCGGCCGTAGGGAGGCCTTTAGGATCCGGAGGTTCTGAATCAAAATGTCGGACAAAACTAAGAGTAAAGAAATCCACAGGGAAAGATAGGTAAGCAGTAGCAATCGGAGAGGACCAAGGTGTAAAGGTATAAGCGCTGCCAAAGTCGTCAAAGGACGGATGTCTCTTTAGAAAAAAAAACAGCACAGTTTCCAACCTCAAGAAATTGGTTTCGCGCGCGCAGTAACCAAAAGAAAAGAAAAGTAGCGAGGAAGGAAACCAACAGCAATAGCCAACATAAGACACAAGTGTCAAACCTCAAGTAAGCTAGGGAGCGACAAACGGAAAACTGGAAAAAGTAACGAAAGGCTTCAACTGGGGTATCAAGAAGGGAGAAAAAAAAGTCGTATAATACAACCAGATCTAGATCGGGGACATTAGGATTATATTTAAGTGGTGTACAGAAAACTTGGGCGCCAGTGTTTTCCAGAACCAAATTACCAGCAAAAACACAACTCTGATAATTCACACAAAAAAAATTACAATCAAGGAATTTCTATATAGCGAAGGAAAAAGATTCAAGACTACACCACAAAAAAAAATTAGAGCCAGCCAATATAGGCAGAAAAGAAAATCGAACTGATACACAAAAAAAAAATCAAGGCCAAAAAAATCAAGGTCATAAAAAAAAATTTAGAAAATCAAGAGCAACCAAAAACAATCGAGCCGAAACACCAATCGGGCCCCTCAAAAAAAATCGCGCTCACGTTGAGCGCCAAAAATTCTGTTACGTTTTTTCGTGGCAGCCACGCTGGGCGCCAAATCGATGCTACGTAACACAAAGAACGTCAAAGAAATGACCGGGCTCAATCGGAGAGTATGGGGGGGTTGTAGAAAGCAGACTGACCTATGATGTATGCGGCGGTTTATATCAGCGGTTAGACAAGAAACGATGCACTCCACTCATTATAATACGACGCATTCACCTAAGGATGTCAATAAATATAAAATATAGAAGTAGTAGTTACAGGAATGTATTTACAAATTTGGTAAAGCGTAAAATGTTAAACTATTAAAAATGCACGTTACAGATATAACTGGTAGGTCTAAGATTAAATGCATAGAACATTTTTGGGTAATTTGTACGTACAATCCCAAGAACAACACTTTTATTAAAGAATTCGTAAGTAATAGCCAACTTATAATTTTTGCAAAAGTTTTAGTAGATAATCAAACTATTTAATATAAATTACATTCTTAATAAATAATAGATCGGCAACATTTCATTCAAGATTAAGGTAAATCAGGTAAAGAATCACTTCATTAAATCAACTACAAACAATGGCAGGCAAATAAAAACATTCTTGGCAAATGTTATACATATTAGTTACATTAGTATACTGTCTTTAATTAAAAATTGTTTTGAATCGTGTACAATTGTTCGACTAGATTAGGTCAATTCTTAAGATAGTGGATTTCTGTTTTGTGATTATTGTTGCTTTTGTTGTTTAGTTTCAAAATTCTACATTTAGAGAATGTACTATACTGCTCGTGAGTATGCTGAAATGCATTTTGTTTATGGAGCATATAATGACAATGCACAACAAGCTGCTAGAGAATACAGAATTCGTTTTCTTAACCGAGTCAATTTTCCCGGCCGCAGGGTATTTGAAAGAGTGCATCACGTTTATGTTCAAGGTAAAAGTCCTGGTGCTTTACGACAACGAGAAGGAAAGCCTAGAATTGAAGGTAAAGACGAAGTCGATGCCATGGCATTATAAAATCTTACAACGAGTGTTAGGGATATTGCCAGGCAATCCGCTTTTGGGCAATTGAAAAACCGAGAACTGTACGACACGACCGATTTCAACATCGTTTTGGCATTAATTTGTGGGCTGGGATAGTCGCAAGTTGGGCCATTGAATTACCAGCCAGGCTCAATGCACAGCGGTACCTTAACTTCTTCGACACGAATTAAGCGATCTTCTAGAAGATGTCACTCTAGAAACTAGGCGTATAATTTGATTTCAACACGATGCGGCGGCTCCGTGGTGTAGTTGGTATGTGTGTGACTACTATGCCCAAGGTCTCGGGTTCAAATCCCGACACGGTCCGCTTGAAAAATGTTAGGCGAGCATTTTTCACAAAAATACACCCTCGTTCGTATGAGAGGTAAAATGGAGTGTTGTCATTCACGCTACCTTGCTTGGAACAGCAAGAGTTCGGCAAAATTCAAAAATTTTCCAGGTAAAATAAACTCGCTTTCTGGCCAATGTAGTACCTTCGGATGGAGCATTGGAAAATCAAATGTAAGGTTTCAACACGATGGCGCTCCAGCACATGTTTGTAATGTTAGGAAACACTTAAATCATGCATATCCTAATTGTTGGGTAAGAGGAAGAGGTACTATCTATTGGCCACCGCTTTCGCCCGACTTTCCACTCCCTGGATTACTTCTTGTGGGGTTATATGAAAGAAAATGTGTATAAAACACATACCACAAACGAGCAGGACCTTCGTACAAAAATACTCGAAGCCGTTGGAAGGCTGAGAGAAGACGGTCGCGCCTTCAGGTTTGTAAAACGAAATTTTATAAGACGGTGTCGTTTATGTATAAGAACTAGTGGCAAGACATTCGAACATTTATTATAAACGAATTTTAAATACATTTAATTATTTTGAGTTCATATTTTGCAAAAATCATGTTAGCTTTTGCTTGAATTCTTTAATAAAAGTGCTATTCTTGGGATTGTACCTATAAATTACCCAAAAATGTTCTATGCATTTAATCTTAGATCTACCAATTATACCTTTAAACAATGTGCATAGATTAATGAAGTTTTTTGGATAGGTGTGCATTTTTCGATGGAAATACTTTTTTTGAGTAATTTCAGTTTGAAAAGTACGACCAATTTTTCATCGAATCAAAATTATGGAAAAATTATGATTTTCTCTTGCGATAATAAGTAAATGTTTAAAGAAGTCCTTATTTATTAAATACACAACATTCACGCATACAACAGAAAACGAATTACCTTCAAAAGGTCAGTATTTCTTTTATTGCAAATTAATATTCGAAGTTCTGCACGATTTTGACACAAAACGCAAAAATTGTTATAATTTTGAAACCATCAACAGTTGGATAACAACATATATAGTTATTTGAATAGGTATTAATCTCAACTATCAAACCCTTCAATTTGGACCATGACTTTTGAGACACCCTGTATATATATTATGTTATTTGATATTATAAAATGGTTAAAAAAAAAGGTAGTTGTTAGTACTGAGGGTAAAAACATTAATTTACCACTCCTATCAAGCTATTCTAAATTTAAAACACTACGATAAAACAAAGATCGATAAATAATTACTTGTTAAACGCAGATAAAATGTAATGTACTAGTCGTTAAGAGTCGTTAATCGTTAAGAGGTTGAGAGTTTCGAACTGGAGTAGGAACATTTGTGCAAAATTATTATTTCCATATGAAGGACCCTATCAAATAAGAAAAATTTTCGCCAATGGCAATACTTTTGAGCTTGAAAATGAAAGGGGTGAATGTCGCGGACGATTTCACTTGGAACATTTATACCCATTCATACAATAAATACACATATACATTATATCTCACAAGGTGTTAGTAAATTACAGGCATTAGTAATCATTTCTACACATATCTACAAAAGTTAAAACTAGTGTTAGCATTCATATTAAAATTTGATATTTGTCAAACTAAAGTTAGTATTTTAAAACTTAAGGTTAGCAGTGATTTAATAAAATAAAAATAAGCTTATTACAATCGTTGACACTGTTTAGAAGAAAGAAAATCTTATATTTATTTTATGAAACCAGGTGGGGCTTATATGTTATTTGATATTATAAAATGGTTAAAAAAAAGGTAGTTGTTAGTACTGAGGGTAAAAACATTAATTTACCACTCCTATCAAGCTATTCTAAATTTAAAACACTACGATAAAACAAAGATTGATAAATAATTACTTGTTAAACGCAGATAAAATGTGATGTACTAGTGATGCAGCGTTTGAGGTTTGAAAAAGCATTTTTTCACTGTTCTTTAATACAAAGTGTATCCAATGTAACTTCAACTGAATGTGTATAGGTTTTGTTGATAAAAATGTTGTTTGTAATTGTTCAAGGATACTCTATTCCATTAATTAATTTATGTACCTGTAAATGAAAGTAGATTAGCATTTTTTATTATCATAAAGTGATGAAAATTTATGGAATGTCAACCAATGACAATTTATACAAATGACACCACAAGTATCTGTTCCAAAATAGCAATTAGGTACAGATTATGCTGAAGCAATGCATGTGCCCCTTAAATTATTATAGATAGTAGGCAAGATGCAAATTTTTTAGATTATTTCCTAGGTGATAAGTGTTTAGAATAAGTTAGTTGATTTTAAAATTGTATACTGGATAGATGTTTTTGGCTTTAAGAGCCTGTAATTATATTTATAATATTAATATATGTGTTTAAAATGCATGCATTTTATTTGAGTGGGTAATAGAAGTAATACTCCACAGAGTTGCATGTTTATGGAGAAAAAGTGTACCAGGAAATAATTAATAAGGTTTATACAACCAAGCAAGTTACAGAGGAGGAATTCCAAGTAAAGCAAACATCGGGTCATCTCTTGTGTTAGTGAAGAGTCGCACCAGTGATATTTAGATATTTTACAGCGGGTTTCCAGTCGTATAGCATTACGGTCCATTTGATATTGGTGAAGTATTGAAAGTGTTCCTATTAATAGAGCCTTATCTAAGTATACAGTTGATGAATTAGTAGTTTATTACTTGTAGAACCTAAAAACAAAAAAATCAATTTCTTTAGAACATAAAACTAAAACGTACTTTCAACAGGTATTAACGGCAAGCATTCAAGGCGATTTTGTTGTATCCTGTATCAAGGTCCATGTACAACCCACGCACATTCAGAGGAGTTTCAGGTATTTGAAGTTATCCTTATATACACATCATTTAAAGTAATTTGTTAATAATTTGAATCTCAAACGCTTACCTAAATTATATATTCTTGAGTCCATTTATCAATCTTTGAATATAACCACGAGATACTAGTACTAAGAGAGGTTAAGTGGTTTTAACTAGACGACGCTTTATGCGCATGTGTTAAATATACCTGTAAGAGGACGAAGAACCCACGTTTTCTTACAGAGTAAAATTACTAGATTCAATTATCCCTGAACGAGTCTTAAAAGCCGTGGCATAAATAAAACAGATATTCTTTCTTTATTAAATCGTACAAAATTACAAAAGTTGGCATAGTATTTTTCAGCGTGCGTAAATATATGCAAGCACGTCAGGTTGCGGTACTATAAGGAAAGATTTGCCGCCGTTTATAAACATTTTAAAAGGCCGACACCACATTTAGGTGTGCAAATATTAATTCTTTAACTCATATTCTGAAGTATAATTTTTTCTGATATCTTCCATACACTATAATATATTATATATATATATATATATATATATATATATATATATATATTATATATTTATATATACAGGGTGCCAAATTTAACGTGTCTACCATTGGTAATTCGTTTATTCTTAGAGATAGAAAGTAGGTTGAATGGGGAAAGTGTCAGTGTATTTTATTGTCATCTAAGGCAACTATACACATTTTTTCTATCACTTCCGGTTTAGTCGGAAATGTAACTTTGAAATTCTTAATGGAACACCCTGAATATTATAATAGTTTTGGATAGGAAATACCTTTGGATTTATAAAAGTATAAGCATTAAGTATACCTAGAATGAAAAATAACGGAGATATTTGACATTTTCTTTTTACTTTTTGCAAAAATCATACTATCCATCAAAACAATTGACGACAAAAAAACAATATCAGTTATAATTCGATGTCACTTTTAGTGTTTGTTCTAATTTTAAACACTATTATTACGGTATTCTAAAATGAATTTTTCAATTACTGAGAAGGTGGATATGCTAGAAGTGTATTTTGCATGCCAAAAAAATGCTACCAATGCGTTGCGATTGTATTCAGAACGCTACCCACAGTGAAATCTCCCAAGTACGAAAATATTTTCAAGGCTTGAGACTTCGCTACGAGAAAGAGCAGGGCCGCGCCAAGGCTATATAGCGTCCTGGGGCAAAAACATTAAGGCGCCTTTTTATTGTAGGAGAATTTTTTAATGGAGTAGAGTAGGAGCGTGTTGCTTGCATCCTAGCTTCTCTTACATTTAATTTTTTCAAAAAATTGTGCCTTTGTAACAAAGGCTTTGTTCTTTACTCTGTAAATTATTTTCAAAAATTTATAAAATTGCCTGGCTAGGGACAAATATAAATAAGTACCTAGAAGTAAAATTTTTTCATAATTTGAAATAAAAGTCGTATATCGTTTTATACTATACATAAACTTTATAATAAGATAAACGCTAAAAGTGTATTATCACAAAAAATATTTTTTAAGTAGTACCACCAAAAAAGTAACGATACGATATATTAAAAAAAAAATATAAACTTATAAACATTTTAATCAAAAAGTATATCTTACATTTTTACAATATTTTTTAAATACATAGTGTAACGCGCTACTACTACCGCGTTTCTTTAATTTAAAACAAGTAATAATAATGGTCTTTATTACTCACTGTTCACAAGTCTAATTAACAGTATATGCCTTATTTATAGATGTTTTCAGTCCACTTAACAATGAAGCACTATTACACTAATGAATTTACAAGCACTAATATCTTCTTAAACTAACTTCTTTACCCTAGGTCCAATAACCACACTAACACAACTATTGGTTTATACACTTCTATTTATTTATGTATACTGCAAGCTGCATGCACGTTAGACACAGCATATCATTTATGTATATATTCTAAAAACTCAACTACGTTTACTTTACAACGATATAATTTATATTAGACATTCAAGAATAGACTAACTCTTACATTCATAAGCGGCCTTATATATACCCTGCATTAAGATATGACTCATTATCTAGAACTTTGTAGAAGGATTCTCGAATGCTGAAGAATACGCTGTGCCCCGGCGTTTGTATGTTTGACGGGTTGCCTAATAGTGGATCGCAACACTGCCCCTCTTTAAAACCGTTACGTCTCGTAACTGTAAATCCATCTTGACGCCAATTCGATGACTGGTGACGGTATCGGCAGCTATCTCCTCTGGTGCATCCACCGCGTCGTTGGAAGTAACAGTCAACACTCTTTTCCTGGTCTTGGTAGGCAACCGGTTGATAACAACAAACAAGAACCTGGACGTTGGTTCCTGAAAACTACTTCTAGCATATTTCGGACTATCCTCCAGTCTAAGCGATCCAGTCCACAGCCCAGCTTGGGCACCGCTAGTCTCGTTACTCCATTTTCCATCATCTGCGCCTTAAGATTTAGCAAAGCCTCCCATAGATGTCCATAACTAGGTCTCTGCCATGAAGAATTTTGGTGACCAGATAGTAAACATAACGATTTTTATCTTGAAGGACCAAAGATTTTCCTACAGTTGGCTGCTGTTGTACTAATTCATCCACACATCCAAACTTTTCTTGAAAACAACAGCTATTCCCTTGACATTGCCAAATCTTGAGCTACGCAATGTGCAAGGGAATACTCTTCTGGTGCTCTAAACATATCTTGCTGTTTTTCAACAACAACTCCAAATCTCTCTTTATCGGAACCACCATACGCCGCCATAAAGCTCTCAAAATCTAAATTTGGCTCATGATTAATAACTTGCCGAACACCATTATCATTATTCGAGTCTTCCTGGTTGTTGCCAGCGTAGGATGTTAAACGGTCAAAGTGTACCACTTTCGGTTTACCACGAGGGGATCTTCTGATCCGGTACACTACATCATTAATCCTTTTAACACTTCGTACGGCCCTTCCCATTGTCTTTGTAGTTTTGGCGACAATCCACGTTTTCTTGGTGGATTGTACAACCCCACTAAATCTCCAGGTTGATAACCACCTTCTTGTGCTCTCGTGTCATACTGTGATTTCATTCGATCGCTTGCTGCCTGTATGTTCTTTCGGACGTTTTCGTGAATACTATTTGATCTTTCACGAAGCTTACTAACGTAATCTTCACCGGCGATCTCTTCTCCAGGTTTAAATCCAAACTGAAGATCACATGGTAGCCGCAATTCACGTCCTAGCATTACGCAAGCGGGCGAGTATCCTGTGCTGTCATGTACCGAAGATCGGTACGCCAGTAGGAACAAATGTAGATATTGGTCCCAGTCCGTTGATGTTCAGAGACAACTTTGGCCAGGTACTTTCCTAACGTTCTGTTCATTCTTTCAACCATTCCATCCGATTGAGGATGAAGTGGCGTGGTTCTAGTTTTCCTGATTCCAAGATGCTTGCAGACGTTTTGAAACAACGCTGATTCGAAGTTCCGACCTTGATCGGAGTGTAATTCCAACGGAACTCCAAAACGACAAAACAACTCCTGACTAGTACATCTGCAACCGTTTCGGCTTCTTGGTTAGGTATAGCATATGACTCCGGCCATTTGGTAAAATAATCCATGGCAACCAAGATGTATTTATTTCCTTTCTCTGATTCAGGAAACGGACCAGCTATATCAATGGCTACCCTCTCAAAAGGATTCCCACGTTATACTGTCTCATTGGGGCTTTCCGTTTTGAGACCGGGCCATTTGCAGAGGCACACAATTCACATTTCCGGCACCACTCCTTCACATCATCTTTGCAGTTCAGCCAATAGAATCTTTCTCTCACTCTCTCGAGAGTTCTTTTACGCCAAAGTGCCCTCCGGAAGTACCATCGTGCAAGTGCTGCAACACTTCCGGCACTCTGCTTCTCGGCACTATCACTTGAAGTCTCTCAGTGCCATCTTCAAATTCCAGGCGTCGTTTCAAGATTCTATTTTCCATCATCAAGGAGTCCCACTGTGCCCAGTATGCCTTCAGGCTCCTACTTGAAATACTAATTTCTTCCCAAGCTGGTCGATGTCCTCTATTTTTCCACTCAATAATACGTCCCAATTCGGCGTCATTTTCCTGGTCTTCTCGTATTCTTTCGAGTTGCCAAGTATCATCGGTTACCGTCATTCTATGGATGACACTTATTTTCTCTTCCATCTTGGAGCAATGATTGCAGTCCACCGGACAAGGTCTCCTTGATAGAGCGTCTGCATTCCGATGGCTAGTTCCTACGCGATGTTCTGTGTCAAAGTCATATTCCTGCAGCCGCTCTATCCACCTTGCCACTTGCCCTTCAGGATTTCGAAACTGCAGTAACCATTTCAGTGCAGCATGGTCTGTTCTCAACAGGAATTTACGGCCGTATAAGTACTTATAAAAGTGCTCTACGGATTTGACGACGGCCAACAGCTCCCTTCTTGTCACACAATAGTTCCTTTCTGGCCGCGACAAGACCTTGCTGAAATACCCAATAACTTTTTCTTGTCCGTCCTGCACTTGAGAAAGAACGCCTCCTATAGCTGTGTTGCTGGCGTCGGTATCCAACACAAATTTCCCTCCATCCGTGGATAACTCAAAATTGGTGCTGTAACTAGTAGCCATTTCAGTTGTTCAAATGCCCTGTGGCAGTCGTCATTCCAATCATATTCTTGTCCATCTTCGGTTAATTTTGTTAACGGTTTGGCAATGTTCGCAAACCCAAGTATAAAACGTCGGTAATATGTGCACAATCCTAGAAAACTGCGTAGTTGGTGTATATCTGCTGGTGTAGGCCACTCTTGTACCGTTTTTATTTTGTCAGGGTCAGCTCTTATTCCGGTCTCCGAAACGACATGTCCTAGGTATTTCACCTCTTTTCCAAATAAGTGGCACTTCTTGGGGCTTAATGTAAGGTTTGCCCCGCGTAATCTTTGGAATATCTCCTCTAAGTTTTTAAGATGTTCTTCAAAAGACCGGCCTAACACTATCACGTCGTCCAGGTACACCAGACATGTCTTCCAGGACAGTCCACGCAGTACCGACTCCATCAATCGTTCAAAAGTAGCAGGAGCATTGCATAATCCAAATGGCATGACCTTGAACTGCCATAATCCAGTTCCAATTGTAAAGGCAGTCTTTTCTTTATCATTTGGCTCCAAGCCTACCTGCCAGTATCCGCTTTTCAACTCCAAGGTCGAAAACCATTTAGATCCGGATAGAGTATCTAAGGTGTCATCTATTCTGGGCAATGGATAGCTGTCTTTCTTTGTCACGTTATTAAGCCGCCGGTAGTCTACACAAAACCTTGTCGACCCGTCCTTTTTCTTGACAAGCACTACCGGGGATGCCCATGGACTATTCGAGGGTTCAATCACTCCCTGTTCTTCCATATCGGTGATAATTTGCTCGGCTTCCTTACGTTTTGCCAAAGGAAGCCGCCTGGGTGTTGTCTTATCGGTTGCGCATCTCCAGTATTGATCTTGTGTTGCACAACATTCGTCCTTCCTTTCTCACTATCATCCAGTGCAAACACACCTCGATATCGTCCGACCAGTTCTTTTACCTTGCCCAGTTGGTCGCCATTTAATCCTTGACACGAGGGTACCAACATATCCAGCAATTTCTGTGAGCAACCGTTGGTTGGTTTATTTTTCGTGTCGTCCACACAACGTTTAATATGACATACTGGAATGCAACTTCCCACAATCATGCCTTTCTTCAGGGTCACTGTATGGGGATTAATGTTCAGCACCCTTACTGGTACCATATTTCGAGACTTTACCAGCGTTCTTCCAATCAGAAGTCCCTCCTGACCCATTCCCGATTCAGTTGCTTCCATCATGCATACTTGTCCTTCCCGGAGCGTACCATCCGGGTGTCCCATTACTATCATTTCCGCCTTCTCGGGTATTTTTACATCGCAAATCATTCGTACTTGCATCGTCTGGTTACTCCTACCTTGAAATGGAATCTCATCATCATCTATCCGAAGCACATTTTCTTTCATGTTTACATGAAACCCATATTCTCTCATGAGATCCATTCCCAAGATCACTTCTTCTGTAATTTCAGCTACCAACACTCGATGATTAATTAATTTGTCCCCAATTGTCAACATAACGGCAGTCTCTCCGTGAGTACCAATCTTCTCACCACTTGCCGTTCGGAGACACACCGATACAGGTAGCACTTTTCCACGACCAACCAAATCTGGTCTCACAATAGTTCTTGTCGCTCCTGTATCCACAAGTAATCGGACAACCCTACCATTAATTCTACCATCGATATAAATGCTGTCCAGACTTTCCACCGACGATGCAGCACGGATGATAATCTCCGGGCACTACGCTGTGCTGTCGAAGTTCGCCCCTTACATGGACCAGCTTTGGCACAACCGGTTGTTTCTTTGGTTGAGTACAGCGTCTCTGCATATGGCCAACTTCACCGCAGCTCCAGCATCGTAGACGCCATCTCCGCGGTCGTTGTAGTTCCAGCCTTTCTGCCACACGGTTGACTATTTCATCTATGCTATTCTGAGCTTGACCAGGTTCCTCTAAGGCAGACCGAACTTTGTGACCCATCCTGTGTGATGTCTGCTTAGCTGCTTCAAATTCAAGCGCATGAGCCAGTGCGTCATCCAGAATTTTTGGCCTTGCTAGTCTTAGCGCTTGCTGTATTTCACTGTCTTTGATGCCATCTACAAATGTTTGAACAGCCAGTTGTTCGAGGAAACTATCTGGTGCCGTTGGGTACGCCAATCTAACTAATCTTGCGATGTCAGCTTCGAATTCTTGCAGACTTTCACTTGTCTTTTGCGAGCGGTTCTTAACTTGTGCGTGGTAAACCTGTTGAAGGTGAGCATCTCCATATCTCATCTCAAGCTTCGATATTAAGAGACCGTAATCATTCTGCTGGTGATCGGAAATCGTTTGTAAGATGTTAAGAGCTTCCCCCCGTAGGGCCACTATTAAGGAGATAGCTTTCTCTTTGTTGCACCAACCGTTGGCTATTGCCGCAGCTTCAAATTGTTTCAAATATGTGGGCCAAGGTGTTTTGCCATCAAATGTGGGTGGTTTCACTTTAAATTTAGACGGAATTGACTCGCTTCTTTCCAGGGTTCTTATTTCTGGAATGTTCTGATGAAAAACTTGGTTTGTTAATTCAAGTGGCCGCGTTGTTAGTGAAATCACCTGTTCTTGCAGCCTCATCATATCTTCTTCCATTTTTACCAATTTACTGTCCAACTTTTGCTCAACTGTTTTTACCTGTACAGTGACATCTTCTTTCAATGCAATGGAGCTTGCTATTAATCTTTGTTCTAACGTGGCCGTCTTTTCATTCAACTCTTCCATTTTCATCGCGTTTTCACTAAACCGTTCTTCTATTTTCTTAGCATTTTCAGTTAACCTTTCGGTAAGATTTGATTCCAGTTCAACTGACCTCACTAAATTTTCACCGAGTGTCACTTCCAGTTTAGCCGACCTCTCCTCCATTTTCTCAGCATTTTCGTTTAACTTTTCTTCTATACCCGATTTAAAATCCTTAAGGAAATTCATTAAATTTTCTGCCTCCATCTTATTTTGACTCCTTGTAACTGGCATATATATAAACTACTTAAATGTCTTTAGACTGGTGTGCTTTCCTTTTAAATTAATCACTATATACCCCACAAATGCCTGACACCAGTGTAACGCGCTACTACTACCGCGTTTCTTTAATTTAAAACAAGTAATAATAATGGTCTTTATTACTCACTGTTCACAAGTCTAATTAACAGTATATGCCTTATTTATAGATGTTTTCAGTCCACTTAACAATGAAGCACTATTACACTAATGAATTTACAAGCACTAATATCTTCTTAAACTAACTTCTTTACCCTAGGTCCAATAACCACACTAACACAACTATTTGTTTATACACTTCTATTTATTTATGTATACTGCAAGCTGCATGCACGTTAGACACAGCATATCATTTATGTATATATTCTAAAAACTCAACTACGTTTACTTTACAACGATATAATTTATATTAGACATTCAAGAATAGACTAACTCTTACATTCATAAGCGGCCTTATATATACCCTGCATTAAGATATGACTCATTATCTAGAACTTTGTAGAAGGATTCTCGAATGCTGAAGAATACGCTGTGCCCCGGGCGTTTGTATGTTTGACGGGTTGCCTAATAGTGGATCGCAACAATAGCTAGAGTGTATATATAATAGCATAGTAGTAGTAGCATTGCACTAAACTAAACGAACTTGACTTTGCGTGCTTTATTTTTGCAAATTTATTTATCAATTCTTCAGTTTCTAAATTTTTTAGTAGTTCAGATTCAATTGAAATAATAGCAAGATTTGCCAGTCTTTCCTGAGCCATACTGGATCTTTGATAGTTTTTTATCATTTTTAATTTTGAAAACGAACGTTCTGCTGTGGCAACAGATACTGGCATAGTTAACAAAATTCGTAAAGCCACATAAGTGTTTGGAAAAGATTGTTTCAAATTATTATTAATAATAATAATTTAAAGTTTCTGTAGGAGTGGAAGTGTTCACTTCACCTAAATTAATAAACTGTAATTCGCTTAGGAGTTCTACACCACTTATGTCAAGTTCATTGAGATTTAGATCAGTTAATACTATTTCAAGGTCTGTACATAACCTTAACTGCTCCTGTTTAGAATATTTGGAAAAATTGGAAATGTCCCACAAAAAGTTAAAATGATTTGAATAAGCTGATAATAATTGAAATCTTTCATTTACAGATTCTATAGTTATATCTAACATATTAAAAAAAGAATTTATTTTAAACTTTAATTTTTCATCTTCAGTGGGTTCATCATCGTATTCGTAACTGAATTGTTTCTTAACTTTTCTCACCCTCAAGCCATCTTTTTTATAAATTCAAAATCAACGTCTAATGAATCAGCTATTTCACGAGCATCGACTAACAAGTCGTTGAATCCTTTATCTGATCTGTATTCTGTTAACCAATTAACTAAAGTTTTTAAATTAGCACAGGCCTCTGCTATATTAAAATCCTCAGTTTGTAAAAGTTTACTTACAATATTGACTTTATTTAAAATATTATACCATAAAATCAACATAAACTCAACATTTTTTATTTTTTTGGCAAGCGATGATGCCGTATTTTTTTAATTATTGTCAAAAGCTTTATTTCCTTCACTAGAGATTTCAAATAGAGCATCGTATATTTCTCCAAGCTGATATCTTAAAGGAGTTAAAGCATCAACTCTACACCATCTTGTATCAGATAAGAGTTTTAAGGTAAATTTGATATATTTGTTTTTAAGACTGACCAAGTGTTAGTTGAAGCGGAAAAAAATTATAAAATTCCTGTACTATAGAAAAAAAATTTACACTTGAAATATTTGATTTTGCGGCATCGTTCACGACAATGTTTAAACTATGATTGCAACAAGGCACAAAGAATGCTCTTGGATTTATATTAAGAATTTTTTTTGTAATCCATTATGTTTACCGTGCATGTTTGCACCATTGTCATATGCTTGGCCGCGTAAATTATAAATATCTAAGCCATTTTTTTCCAATGTTTCTATTAAGAAATTTTTCAAACGCTCACCTGTACAATCATTTATAAGGCAAAAAGTTAAGAAATGTTCTTCGACGACAATTTTATTTTTTTCTGAATTAACGAATCTAACACATACTGATATTTGTTTTTGATGACTAGCATCCGCGGTACAATCAAGTACAATTGAAAAATATTTAGCTGTTTTAATCATGCCTAAAATTTTTAATTTAAGATTTTTTCCTATTAAATTAATTATTTCGTTTTGAATTTTGACCCCAAGATAATGAGGCATTTTTATCTTTTTCTGCATTTGGATCCTTCTCGTGTGCTCAGATATTATAGGATCAAATTTTGCTAACATTTCAATGCATTTTAGTAAACTGCCATTATTTTTTTCAAACAGTTTGCTATTGGTACCACGTAAAGCCAAGTTTTGCTCAGCAAGAAATTGAATAATATAAAAAATGCGCTCGATAACTCCATGCCAATATTTTGTTTCTACAATAATTAAATTTTGAGCCGCAAAATCAATAGTTGTCATTTTTTTTAAGTGAGTGAAACATTCTGACCATTTTTTTAAGTTCTCAAAATGAAATTTACTTTTTTCATGGATACTTAAATGTTCACTAATGTGGTGCCAGTCATTATACCAATTTTCATCACTTAATTTAATTGTTTTTAAAGTATTTGAAAATATTCTACAACAAAAACAAAACACTGAATTTTTTTCTGTTGAATATAAAAGCCACTCCCGTTCGACTTTTTTATTATTAGACAAAATTCATGAATAATATTTATCCGAAAACCTTCGGCCTGATATTTTATCATTGGGATAATTTATACAATTTTTACTTCGATAACGAGTAGGCCCGTTTTCAATTAATATTTGTACATCTCTAGGAGACAATATTTTTGGCCACAAACCTAGATCTTGAGGAAGTTCCGCAGAAACTACGTCTTCATCTTCATCAACTTCGTCTGTAGATGTTGATGGAATCTCTTGTAGTTTAAACTCCTCCCGGTCTTCTCTCGAAGTCGATGGAAGATCTGCATCTGTTTGTATATTTGTGCTTAAAGGTGAAGGAAAAAATACCGTAATTTTGGAATTCGTCTTCTCCAGTTCTTTTTCCCGCTTTCTTTTTTTCATCAAATTTTGATATCCTGAAGATTTTTTTTTATTATTAAACATCTATAATAAATTAAAATAGACTATTACAGAATTGAAATTCCGCTAGATACGCCAATCTTAAAATTTATTTATTATTTTTGTATTCATATCGGCAACAACTTACAATTTACGAAATTTTTAAATTATGAAGTAGCGATTTTGGACACCCTGTATCTCAAAAACTAACTGTTAAACTTACAGCTTTGTCGCAATGGACACATTAATTCATTAATAGGTTAAATTCTGCAACATATCAAAATTTCGTCAAATTCTGACCGAAGGGTATATATTTTCCATTTAAAACGTACCCTCTCTATCTAATCTAAAGTAAAGAGTAAAGTTAGAAACTTACCTTTTACCTTGAATCCTCTAATAATGTAAAATATCGAAGAACATTTAACTTTTTTAATTCAGGTGCACAATTTACAGTCTTTACGACACTTCGATACCCAATGTTAAATGAATTGTTTTTAAAAGCGCGGCGGTATTTATAAAGATTCAAGACTCAAGATTCAACAGGAAGGAATGAACGGGAAAACTTGCAGAAACAAGAATAAACTCGCTTTTTGCGTTCTAGTCAACATATAGGGATGAGCGGGAGCGCTGTTACGGCAAAACATCGATAACCGATAATTATCGAATACATAAACATAATAAAAATAAAATTGAGCAACTAGCGCAACGTCGCGATATTGGAGTGTTGCACTAATATTGTAGATGATCATCGGTTGAGAACATCTGATACAAAACATCGATGTTCCGATAATTAATGGAATTTAATTAGTTATTCATAGCGAATGCGCGCGCAAACGTACAGGGAACCTATGGGAAGTTTCGTGTCTCAAACAAAAATAAGAATTTTGGTAAGTTTTAAATATTACCGTGAGGCGCCTCATGGCGCCTTTGGACTCTTGGCGCCGTGGGTTTTTGCCCTTGTTGTCCTTATGGACGGCGCGGCCTTGAGAAAGGG
Source organism: Platerodrilus igneus (assembly GCA_036346225.1). Lineage (NCBI taxonomy): Eukaryota > Metazoa > Arthropoda > Insecta > Coleoptera > Lycidae > Platerodrilus > Platerodrilus igneus. The sequence goes on from JARFIW010000941.1 coordinate 1,362,232, forward strand.
GAAGCTTTAATAAATGTGGACGAAAACGACAACCACGTATAGCGACTAAACTAGTAGAAGAATAAGTACTTGCTTTGTTTGAAGCTTATCCTCAAATGTCTACACGGCAAGCTGCAACCGAATGTTGTATTTCCACAAAAACAATTTGCCTAGTTTTAAAAAAAAGTATCATTATAAACCATATAAGATTATATTAGTGCAACATTTACATCTAGGAGATCAAGATAAACGAGTGCAGTTTTGTAACTGGTTGTTAGATAATATTAAAAGAGACAGAACTTTTCCAAATTACATCCTATGATCAGACGAATGTAATTTTTCTAATAATGGCATGTTTAACCGAAAAAATAATCATTACTGGTCTACCGTCAATCCACTTCAAACCAGAGATAGGAATTATCAGCGGAAGTTCTCAATTAATGTTTGGTGCGGAATTTTCAACAACAGTATTGTCGGGCCATTTTTTTATAACGGAACGTTGTCAACAGGAAGATATCTCGACTTTTTAAGAAATTATATGGTGGACTGGTTGGATGACTTGCCACTAAATCTACTACAAAAATTGTACTTTCAGCAAGACGCTGCACCTGCGCATAATGCTGTTTTGGTAAGAAATGGATAGGAACTCTTGGTTCTACAAAATTTCTTCCACGATCGCCCGAGTTAACCCCACTAGATTTTTCTTATGGGGTTATTTAAAAGACATCATTTATAAGCAAACACATAAATTCTTTGAAGCCTTGCAAAACAAAATTGAAGAAGTAATAAGAAAATTTGATAGAAGAAAACTATGTAGCCTATGCAAGAACATACTGCGACGAGTACAATTGTGTATAGAGAAACAGGGGAACAATTTCGAACAATATCTATAGTAAATATGTAAAAGTTATAATATCTCCGTTATTTTTCATTATAGGCATACTTAATGCTTATACTTTTATAAAGCCAAAGGTATTTCCTATCCAAAACTATTATAATATACAGGGTGTTCCATTAAGAATTTTAAAGTTGGTTATATTTCCTGCTAAATCGGAAGTGATAGAAAAAATGTGTTTAGTTGTCTTAAATGACAATGAAATACACTGACACCTTCCATATCTAACCTACGTTCTATCTCTAAGAATAAACGAATTACTAATGGTAGACACGTTAAATTTGGCACCTTGTATAAGGAATCCTTCTAAAAGCAATATATATAAGCTAAAACATAAAACAAAACGTGCAAATTAATAAAAACGGCACCATTAAAATCGCTCTTTTCACATTTATTCGTTTATTTCGTGTGTTTGTTTCAGACACACATACAAAGTAAATGAATAAATGTGACAAGCGTTTTTATTAAACTGTAAGGTTTATTTTATATTTTATCTTACTTGCGTTGTTTTAAAGGAGTTCCTGGTATGTATATTGTTGCTAATTACTTTGAACAATTTTCGCTTTTATCAAATTGTCCCAGTTATTAAAACACATTTTTCATACTGTACTGTCTGTGACCAATAATCAATAATATATGACTATGTTTGATTATTAATCCATGCACTTTTTATCATATCTGATGCTTTTTCTCCAATCATGATGATAACGGCATTAGTATGGCCTGCTACAATATTTGGCATAATTGAACCATCGACTACTCTAAGTCCTTTAATTCCATGTACTCTTAGTTCAGCGTCCACGACGGCATAAGGATCATGAGCAGGCCCCATTTTACATGTGCCAACTTGGTGTCCAAGGGTCGATGCCAAGTTTTGTATCAAGCACATTAAATGCAAATCAGTCCCAATCGGTAGATGTTTACATCCTGGTATCGTGAATTCGTACATGGTTGCGTTGTATTTTGAAAATTGCGAGATTCGCCAATCTTTTTTGCCTGTAAAAGTAAAAGTTGATTATTTGGGGTTTATAGTGTATTATTTGCTAACTATTAATAATTGGTCATATAATAATATTTACAAGATTTAAAATATAACAACTTTTGAAAATAAGTTTACTACAAGTTGAACAATTAATATACGGTTTGTAGGTCCCCGGAAAATATTTTACCAGCTTAATTTGCGTAAAGCAGTGCGAACCATATTTAACTAATGCTGACGTAAATAAAGATTTTGCACGGCACACAGTTTAAATTAGTATATTTCTTATAGAGTTAAAGGTACTAGAAAGAGATATAACAGGCAGTGCAAAATTTATTTAAACGTCACGTTTTAGTCTTTTTTGCGGTATTTAACGAGTGATTTTTATTTTGCTTGAATAGTGTAGCAGTGTAAAATCCTGCTAATATCATTATAGGTAGGCAATCCTAATTACGTAGCGTATACATCTATGGTAGTATACAGTTCTATTGCGGGTAGAACAAGTTAGAACGGAGTAGGGATTCGAGATCCGACGGCGATACTCGAGGTCGTCTCGGTTTTCTGGTTCTTGTTGAGTTGAACTTGCAAGCATGATGGTGATTCGAGAAATCGGCTTCTTAGGAAGAATTTGTGCAAAGAAGCGAGTTCGATTTAAAAAGTTTTACTTAACGAAACTTACAGCAGGCTAGTGGTAGGTGAGATTTCTTTTAAATAAAATTTTGCTAATGAAGTATTACAAATTTTAGCTGTCAGTTACGGCTGAAACAAATAACTATAGTTATTTTAAAAATTAGATGACTAAGGTACCGTCTTGAACGAAAGAGGTTTCCCAGTTATCTAATGGCGTTGGCATAAATTTGGATTTGAGTAAACGGAAATTCATAGGAAACTGTACCATTCGAATTTAAACAAATAACAGGTGACGAATCCACAAGTGCGAGTTTGGAGAGCAAAGGTTGCTGATACTTCATAATTCCATGTTCATCGCAAGGGTCAAGTCAAGTCAAGGACGCAGCTGGCGGCTAGGTTTGGCTGGTTGCAGGCAGATGATATTGTTTTCCTACAAATCATGTAATTAGGTATTTATGACTTTTTTATCTGATCGGGTTTGAAACAAAATTTTATCTAAACAAAAGTGTAAACTACAATAATCTTTATTCGTAACTTACCCCATGATGTTGTAAACATTCCTGGACGTTCTAAATTAATTCTATTTAAAAATTGTTAGTAAGTTACCTGATGCCTGCTAGATAATTTTAATATCGGTATCAGTCGACATTTATTTGAAATTATATTTGAACTATAATGACCGTTACCTAAATTGAATTTCACTTTAAAAATATAGCAACTTTGCATAAAGTGCTTTGTATACATATTTTGTATTAACAAACAGTGTAACACTGATGAGGTTATGAGCTCAGACACTTATCGGCGCATTTAAATTAATTGTAAATAATTTAACGTAATTTAATTTTTTTCCATTAATTGTATATAAAATTTTTGACTTATGAAAGTTTAAGTCGGTTTGTATATAGTTTTGCTGCTTGAATCTTTTCTTAAGGAATTAAGGCGAATCATGCTTATTTGTACATACCTTTTCTTGTACATATATTACGAAAACATTAGAAATACTTTGTCTTCCAATTGTTTATTTATTGAACTGGTGTGTTTGTGACTTAGTGCATTAAATGGTACACTACTGTGTTAAGCTATACAGGTCATCCCACCCCTGAAGAAGTTATTAGACGTTTTATGCTCTTAAATTATTATAGCTTAGGCTATGTTTTTTTTATTTAGCAAAATTAGTGTTTTGTTTAGATTCTGCCATACTTAGGGAGACGGAGTTTGCAGCCAGTGCAGCAGTCCCGAGGTATTAGATATATTTTTTACTCCCTTACAGATAGGTGTACCAAGGAGTAGACAATGATTTAAATTCCAGTTCGCTTTGTGTGTCGTCGGAATTCTTATCGTTCCTTAAATATACATGTAAGTGAAACTTCAAGAGGAGATACAAAAATCGAGCAATTGTAGTTCGAAGCTGTGCAATAATCTAGAACAAGTTTAATCTCTTTTTGTTAAGGGAAATAGTGGTTTTTTAATAGGTCCGATATTAGAAGAACTTGCGAACAAAATCGATCGATTAACTATAGAATAATAATTAGCGTTGTAAATATTTTAGACGAACACATACAAATCATCATATCCAACATTTGTGGAGCAAGTGTCCTGCTTACTTCCCATAAATCAGAAAGAGAATTGCATAAGTTTGGAAGGACGTTTTGAGTAGTTCAAGCACAGGCTAAACGAAATTCTGCAGATTTATAAATTCTTTCATATACGAAGGGATAACATTACAACATCAGAAAGGGTAAGAGATACAGAGTCAGTTAAATGGGAAATAGTTGTCCACTTTGGAATGTATTAAAATGGTTTTATAAAATTGACACATCTTATGACGTTCTCAAGTTATACGGGGAAAACAAAAAATTTCATTTTTCGTTTGTGGAACCTATCAATTGTATTAAAAAAATTATCGAAAAATTGAAGAGGACAAGTTTTTTTGATATAAAATTTTGAATAAGATTATATCATCAAATATTTGCTGCAACGTTTCGTTGTCTTTTACCGATTCTGATATAGCAGTGTTATGCCTTCGTATATTAGTCACCTTGTATAATTATTAATTAATCAGGAAGATATTACTTCAGCCCAGACAGAAAATCACCGTCGTTAAGTTAATTTTTACGTTGAAACACCACCAAACTGGCTAAAAACTGTATCATCGGCAGTTAGGGTAACGATTTGCGTTTTGCATGACTTTATCTCCGTTATTCAAGAAAAGGCCGTCTTAGGATTTGTTGTAACAGTTTTAGAATTTTATTTTTTGAAAATATGTATCTGAACCTAAAATCTCTGTATGTATCTATCCCTTGCACTGGTAGATCAGAGGTGTATTACCTACCGCAAAAGAGAGCCTCAATGACATATGGAATACAGCTTTTGAAGATAGTAAAAAGCCACCAAGGCATAACTCGGGCGCGATCCCTGCAGTGGGAACGAGGTAGTTGTAGATACATGGCTAGCTATCAAGTGTATGGGGAAAGCGAGGGGCGCTACTACCTTTAATACTCTTAGATATTAGATGGAACAATACACAAGAGGAGAGGTAGAAACCCCTTATACTTAGAACAAGATAAACATCCTGAGGACACTCAATAGCGATTCCCACTAAAAGGAACTGTAACTGAAAAGGAAATCTACAATTTGTAAATGTAACAGGATCGCTCTTTGTAATCCAAGATAAGCAATAACGATATCAAAAGAATTGAAACTTACTAATTTTTAATGCCTAGTGTAAGGCAACTAAAGTTGCCCAATGAAGTTTTCCTATTTCTCAAATAAATAAAAAGTTTTATTTTCAATTATAGGATTTTATAAAATATGTAAAAAAATAATCAAAAAGATCCAGCCTAGATTTGAAATAACGGCTGAGTTCATTCATGTCATTTAATTATCAACATCAAAGAGACTCATATCGTTTGAATGAGCTAATAACTTTCAGATCTAAGTACAGATGGTTACTAATCCTTTAAAATCCTTAAGATCAATATTAAAAACACCAATAAATTATTTGCATTGACTTTTCATTTGGTAGACAGCAGCTGGTAACGAAGATAATCATTTGCACATTTGCAAGTCGAAATAATCTGAATTATTTTCAACTCAATTCAATACTTTTTAGACCAAACAAATTAGTTATCTAAAAACAATTTTTTTTATTAACAAATGGGTCTACAGTACATGATGCTTTCTACAAAAGGAAAATATTTCACCCTTAAATAATATAATAGGTCAAATAAATAATAATCAATTCTGTATGAAATTTCGAGACATTGGGACTTTAATTTTGTAATAAAATACTTATCCAGGTATGTAGCGTAATGTGGTATTAAATCTGCGCCAGCGTATTTCAAAAATCAAACCTTAGACCAAATATTAGTTGACAAAACCCGCTTATCTTATTAATAAAAATAAGCAAAAAACATAGTAGCATTACCAGATGTTACACTTAATTTGAATGTTTATCTGGTCGGTAAAACAGTTAACAAAATATTACACTTAGATGGTGGTACATTGAAATGGCGATAGATGGCTCTTTAAGGCCTGTACTACAGTTATCAAAGTTAAAAGATACATCGCGCAAGCGCAATGGTTAAAAGCGATGCTACGCCCTGGCGGCCGGAAACACAAACCCCTTTTACAGGTTTCGCGCGCCAATCACCATGACGTCATCGACAATTTATATTGCGCCATAATTTGTAATATAAAAATTAACAATTAACGATAAACGAGAAGTCATTTTAACAACAAATTATTCCGTTTTAACACAAAATAAGCAAAGGAGTACTTACATAAGGAATCCGGTATTCGGCGGGATTGCGTTACAGTTCGCTTCTCTGATGTCCTCGGGCTCTTCCCGGCGGAATTAGAGATGATGCGTAAGGAACAGCTACAGCTCGGCTCGGCTCGCTGCGGTAGACATGGAGGACATCCACAGGCGTGAAGTTCGAAAGTCCTTAGGTGGCAGTAGATTTATACCTATGTAGGGTTTTGACAGGAAGAAGGTAAAGGTAGACAAACAAAGAGATAATTAGAGAAGGAACTACATAGGTAAACCCTAAGATAGATACGTTACCAGACAATCACGCGCACATAACTTCACGATCAAAGGCAAAATGGCCACGATTCAGGGCGAGAACCGCGAAACTCTTCCCCCACTCTTTGTCTACTATTGCCTTACCCCTATGGGGATAAGCACACTTACGCAAACTCACTATTGTGACGTGCCGGAAGCACCGCCCAGTCTATTTAAAAAGTTACCGCGTCTTGCGTATTTGAAAATTATGGCGGGAAAACTTCCGTACATTAAAAACTAAACTAAAACAATGTTTAAGTGACCCTTGGCACGTAACACAGACTCTACTGATGAGAGATCAGACCCAAATCTTTAGCAATGAATAGTGTTCACTACCCGCCTCTCCTGACTTTTATTTAAATATTAAACGTAAATTTGAAATTCCACCCCTGTGTTCTTTAACGCCATTGTACTTATATAAGCTGCTTAGATATTAACAAATCAAACTGTTATCATACATACTTATCGCTACAAATATATCGTCTTACTAATATTTAAACGTAAACCCCTTACCAACAGTTAATAAAGAGATCGAATAAGATAATAAAGGAGACTCACTAAGATATTTTCATAGTACATTGTTAAATTGCCTCTCTCCTTAAACTGGAACATCTTTTTGGGATTTGAAGAGGACACACAGATGCGCATAAATTTTCGTAAAGAGCGAACGTTAACTTAGTACGTAAGCGTAAAAGAATAATCCTTCTACGGTGTTTCTCACAAATGTGAATAGTGAGATTTAAGCTCCTGGAGTTTACACAACCCATGATATTCGCGAGTATAACTTGAAGTTTATAATTTTTCTCAACTAATAATAAGACTTTAAAAGATATGAACTACTAAATACGATGATTAAATCAAAATTATTGCAATATTCAGAGTGCGGCAAATAAACTAATATGTATCTTTCAAAATTAAAGGTAATAATTGTTTTATAGAAATAGAATGATACATTGTATTGTGGAATGTAAGGTAATAAGTGTCAACCGATTTCATACTAGACTTAGAATAAGAGACAATTTATAACACAGGCGCAAGTTGTTACAGTTAAATAATATATATAATTGGTAAATTTAGAGAGTCTCAAAATAATATCAAAGAATGAAATTTAATGGCAAGTGCCGCAATTTGTGCCTTCGTGCTGTTTCACCTGACTTTGCAAGTTTTATCAACAGTCGGCACGGAGGAGATCCGGTTAAACTGCCTTTTTCCATAGCCAAAGATTATAATTATAAAGAATAAGTAAATTTAATAAGTCTCAAAATAATATCAAAAAATGAAATTTAATGGCAAATGACTCAATATTAGCCACAATGGCATCCTGTCGACGCGTTTCGCCCTAATTGGGGCTCATCAGGACAGGAGTAGCAAAGATGTAATATTTAACACGAACACATTATGGGAAGTACAGCATCACCTAGCTCACAATTTGTGCATTCGTGCTGTTTTACCTGACTTTGCAGGTTTTATCAACAGTCGGCACGGAGGAGATCCCGTTCAACTGCCTTTTTCCATAGCCAAAGATTATAATTATAAAGAATAAGTGCATTTAATGAGTCTCAAAATAATATCAAAGAATGAAATTTAATGGCAATGGCAAATTGTGTACTAGGTGATGCTGTACTTCCCATAATGTGTTTGTGTTAAATGTGGCTAATATTGAGTCACTTGCCATTAAATTTCATTCTTTGATATATATATATATATATATATATATATATATATATATAATTTGTTCATTACCAGATCAATATGTTGACCAAACTTTAACAACGTTTAATAATTTTAATGAAGACCTTCAGTTCACTTTTGAAATTGAAGCAGATGGTAAATTGCCTTTTTTGGATGTTTTAGTCATCAGAGATGCTTCTAATTAGCTATTATTTGATTGGTATACTAAACCAACAAATTTTGGCAGATATTTAAATTTTCATTCTAACCATTCCTTTCAACATAAGGAGAACACTGTTAATGCCCTACGATACCGAATTGAGCATATATCAGACCCACAGTTCATGAAAAAAATACGAAATTACCGATTGACACTTTAGTGAACAACGGTTACCCAAAGGGAATGTTGCATAGATTGATTTATAGCAACTTCTTAAAAGTAAACGCTACAGAAATAGATATTACGTACAAGAAGCTTCCTTATATACAGAAGTTATCTCCACTTTTAGTACGATTACTTAATCAACCTAAAGTTGCTATCGTTTACGAATACAATTACTCCATCCAGAATTTGTTTACGAAATTAAAGGATCGTACTCCGAAATTGTTAAACAGTAACGTTGTTTACAAGATCACAAGCAGTTGTAACAGTAGTTACATTGGTCAGACCAGCCAGTGGCTCAAGAGTCGCTTAACCCAGCACAGGAGTGATTGCAGAAAAACTCCACTAAATGTACATTGTCTTCTCATGTTTCTGCCACCAGTCATACACCATTGTTCGACGACACCATCATTTTGGACAACGAAACCAATTATAAAACTAGGCCATTCATTGAGTCTTTTTACATTAATAGAGAAAATAATCCTATCAATAATAAGATGGATGTTGATAGAGTTCATAATGTCTACCCTGCTTTATATAGTAATGATATTTGCAAACAACGTTAAAATATTACCTTTCATGTTATGTACCTAATGCCAATTTTGGAACTTGTCCCCTGTCATTCCTACTGAATATTGTCACTTTCAATTTTGTCTTTCTGTTTTAACCGCCATCGAGGCATGACGTGCCCTTCAGGCAATTGTGCAATTTTTTAATTTTTGACCCACATTTATTATGTGAATCTTTTAGTAATTTGTTTTCAATTTCCTATAATGTAGTTGATCAAAGTAAGTAGTTAGCGTCAGGTTATGTATTTCTTGCTAATTTCGAATTTTCTGTTTCCATTTTAGCCTTTGAAAAAGGTGCAAAAAATGTACCGAAACGTTAGGTGATTGATTAAAGAGTAAATTTTAATCTGTTGTTTGATTTGGACCACATCCCATGAAAACTTACATGTGTATTATACTATATATATACAGGGTGAGTTTTTTTTCATTTTCACTATAGGCATCTTGGAAACCGTTAGAGATAGAGAGACGCTCAAACAGGAAAAGTAATGCGGTTTTGTCTGCTGATCTCGCACGTGCTTTTCTTTTTTAGAAAAAATCCATGCATATCTAGATATATTGAAAAAACTAAATATTGCAATTTTTTTCAAATCCATCTGTCGGCGTTATTGTTGACATTAGAGTAGTAATGTAAATAGAAAACTTGTAGATATTTTTATGCTGAATTAGAATGAGTGGTTGGAAAAATTTAATTTTTTTTTGATTCATAGATATGAACATAACCTCAATTTTTTTAAATGGAAAGCATAGTGTTCTATGTACTTGTTTAATAGCTTATGTTGTGCAGATTTTACTGATATAGCACATGATGGAGTTATTCTTGTAAATGACCGAAATATTAAGGTTTTTGTTTTTATTGTTCAGAATTATCAGACCACCCATGTAAACAATAAAACAAGCCTATAGAATCGCACTTTATATTTTGAGGTAACTGTCATTGGTGTTACTGTTCACATTATTACTAATAATTAGGTTCTTTTATGCTAAAATGAATTATAGTAAGGAGGGAAAGCTCGTTATGTTAACTTGTTACATTGAGTGTAATAAAAATTCTGCTAGAGCAGCAGATTTATATTTTGAAAGCTACTTTAACCGCCGTCAACCATCTGTTCAGACATTTCGTAACTTGTATATAGATTTAAGAGACTATGGCAGTTTTATACAAGGAAAAGAACACAATGTACAAAATATTGATGAAAGTATACAAATATATGTATTAGCTGTTGAGGTCAATCCTTCTACTTCTACAATAGAAATTGCTTTATCCAGTGGAAAATCGCAACGGTCTATTGTTCGGGTCCTGAAAAAGCATAAGTTACATCCATACAAAATATCAATTGCTCCAGGAGATGAAGACAAGCGGATAAGATTTTGCAGATGGTTTGTGGAGGAGTGTCAGTAGGATCACGAATTTCCATTTACTGTTTTATGGTCAGATGAAACAAGGTACACAGATTGTGGTATTTTTATTAGGTTTAATGAGTATTTGTGGATGCAAGAAAAACCGCATGCAGTTCAGCAACGAACACCTCAAATAAAATTTGGTTTTAATGTATGGAGTGGTGTTCTAGGCACCAATATTATAAGACCTATAATATTTAATGGAAGTTTAACAGGAGGGAAATATTTAAATATGTTGGAAGCAAATGTAGAGAATCTTTTAGATAGATTTCCTTTACGAGTGCACGGGAGACTCAAATAGTTCCAGCAAGATGGTGCACCTCCGCACAACACCCGTAGTGTTACTGACTATTTATATCGGTTACATTCGGATTCTTAGATTGGTAGACATGGTCCAGTGCAGTGGCCACTCCGAAGCCAGGAATTTACAATATTAGACTTTTTTATACATGGACATGTAAAAAATAAAGTGTATATTAAAAAATTTCATACAGAAGCACAACTATGTGAAGCTGTAATTAACGCTCATGGGAGCATTACTAATCGTTCATTAAAAAAGCAATGCATTCCATTGCTAAGAGGTGTAGGTTATGTATTGCACAAAGTGGTGGGCTTTTTGAGCATTTGTAATTTATTAATACAATATTTATTCAATTTGAGTTTGTTCGTATTTTAGTTTTGTTTCCATTTATTATACATTAAGGGTTTTTGTGATTTTTAATCCGTATAAATTTAAATTGTATATTATTGTTGTTATTTGAATTATCTTGATATCAGTTAATTTTGTCTGTTACCAGTTTGTCGTTAAAAATAGCTAACCAGTATTGTTATAATAAAGAAATGCAGCCGCAAAGTCTCCTTTTCTGATTGTATATTAAAACATAGCCATTTTATTAAATAAAACAAGAAAAAGCTCAATATTTTGGTCATTTCCATGAGTAACCCCATTATGTGCCATATGAATAAAATCTGCACAATATAAGTTATTAAACAAACCCATAGCCAACTATGCTTTCCATTTAATTTCAACAATTAATCTCGACAATTTCCAAGACCAACATTTAATTCGACCTTTATAAAACCTGCATTTACATCAAGGTTTAATCAAAACGCAAATCAAACGTGGTAAACATTCGGCGTAAATTCTAACAGAAACGCACCCTTAACGAGTAATAACAACAACCCCAATAATTATTACAAACTTACCCCTATGGACATTTCATCTGGCACAACCAGACAGAACACAAGAATATCTCAAATCAGACCCGACTATACACCAAAACGAAACTTTGCTTCCGAGGAACTATTTCACCAAGAAGTAGAAGATTTTAACAAACAAGACACCGATAATTATGCGAATCCGAGTAGAAACGATGAAGCAAATTATTCAGAAAACTATGAACGTAACACCCCACATGAAAATTTCGAAGAGGACAATGAAGGAAATGCGTCCTCAAATTTTCAGTTGGACCAAATAAAATACAATCAGACAATAAATTTATACAACATTAATCAACACATTTTACCCCATATAGAAATACCTCATGCAGAAATTAAATTACTAATCGATACAGGATCTTCAAAAATTTTAATTACACCCAAAACCGTGCAGAAACATTATTTAGATTCTGTAGAAAGAGAGCCTTTTAAAATCAAAACAGCACACAAAACAACACTACACCAATTTATTGCAAACATACCTTTACCAAAAACTTTTAATGTAAAAATGAAACATAAATTTTGCATTTTTGAATTTAAAGACAAATACGACGGATCTTTTAAGCAAATTAGGAGCAAATATTAATATAAAAAACCGATTATTAAAAACAAAACACGGACAGATTCTAATTAAATTGCAAAACAGCAACATTCATACCAATCAAAAATACCAACAGACCAAACCACAAGACAAAAACGAGGAATTATTAATGGATTAGGTAATATTATAAAAGTTATCACAGGTAATTTAGGCAACCAAGATGCTGAGCGATACGACAATGCAATACAAAAGTTGATTGACACTCAGACCGACATAAAAACTATGTTAAAAACCAAAAATCCTTAACTCAATCAACCATAGTAAAATTTAACGATACACTACGAAAATTAGTAAAGAATCAAGACAGTATAACAAATAGAATGCTAACTCTTGAAAGTAACATGCAAACTATAATGTTAGGAATGCGAGACTTAATAAGATTGTTACGTACATTGACGTAACCTATAAAAAACAAAAAAAAAGAAAGAAAAAGGAATTATGACCAGGCTCGATCGGCGAGTGGGCGGGGTTTTATACATTCAACAAAAAAATTAAGGGAAACCTGAAATAAATAAAGAGAAATTTACATTCACGCATTCATACTCAACACAAAATATAACAAAAAAAGAAACCTATAATTTAAAAAAAAATATGTACAATAGCACATGAGTACCAAACAAAAATTAGCAATCTATACGTAAAAGTTACCCATATTTACACAATGAACAGAGAACAGTTTTGAAATAGCAGCTGTTGTGTTTAGGTATTTCCCCCTAAGTTATTCAGCAACCAACAAAAAAAACTCCAACGCAACCCTAAAAACCACAGCTCTAAATGGTTATAACTATAAAATCAGTTATGCTACATTGGCAGTACAATGTCTTAATCTAATAAAAATTTAGAATACAAAAACCCACGGTAAACCAACAGTTATAGATTACGATTACATACAAATTCCCCAAAAACGAAATTCATAACTATAAATTACGATTATAAACAAATTCCCAAAAAAAAGGAAATTAATAACTATTATCCATATCTAATTAATGATCGACCCCATCACACGCATAAAGATCATCTTTTTACCATTATTAAATTTAGTCCACCAATAAAGCGGAAAGGTACTGGTTTGACTCGTCTCGAGAGCCCATAGAAATAAAATATGGAACAACCACTCACCCTCGTAATTGTTGACGTCTTTAATAACGGTGCAGAGGAGATGTATGCGTGATCCCGCCTTGGGGTGGTTCCCGCATCAGAACAAGGGACGACCATTCATTACAGCTTTAAAGCCGCCGGAAGAAAACTAAAGCAATTACAAATAGAATTAATTCGTGGTAGTCGAAAGATATAATTTTATAAAAACCCTAAAGACACACCACGCTGTAATGCGTGTCAGAAATTCGCAATACGAAAAACGGAACGAAGCAAAACAGGACGGATGTTTTCGTGTTGCTATTCGAACAGAAAGTGAATATTAAATTTGTTTAACTAAAGCACAGAGCTCAAAGTAATCTTGTTGTTATGGAAATAAAACAGGAAAACCCAAATTTATTGAAATAATTTCAAGGAATTCTTTCAAAAGGGAAAACACACCAGCATTAATTATTAGATACCTGGAAAGACGTTCTCGCCTATCTAATTATGGCGTAAATTCCACGTTAGGGAATTCTTAGAAAGGATATTTATTTCTTTAATGAGCAGAAAGATTTATCAAGTAAAATATATAGGATATTTATTATTAATTACAATACAATTTTTGTGTTTAACGCCAAAGGGATTTGAGGTAAAAATTATTGTAAATGAACTAACCAGTTATTTCCGAAAATGAACGTAACAAAATTTAACACCATATTCAATCAAATGATATCAACACTTACTGTAATTCAACAAATTTTAGCTACATTAGAAAATACTGCAAGATTTGCTAAATTAAATACATTACATGCTAGTATAATAGAACCACTTAATTTATTAAACGAATTATTAGGAATTAGATCACTTATAACAGTAAACTACCCTTTGAAGTAACAGAATCGAACATACTTGTATTTGAAGAAATAGCCATAGTGAAAGGTTATGTAAAAAATTATGAAATTACGTTTCTAATAGAAATTCCCATTGTAGAAATTAATAATTACAATGATTATCATTTACTTGCTTTCCCTATGAAAGTTACTAGCCAATATTAAGTTATTATCTCTAAAACCAAGTTCCTTTCCCTAAATAAACTTAGTTATGGATTTACAAATAAAAAGTGCAAAGAAGTGGCACCCAGCCAATACTTATATCAATCATTAACAACAACCGCTATTCAAACAGATAGCCCTTGTGAAGTACAATTATTACGGTTCTCTAATCATTACGAGAATTGTGTGCCGAAACCAGTACAAGTTACAGACATGAAAATTCAAAAAGTTACGGACAACAAATGGATTGCTGTATTTTTTCAAGAAGTAATAGCAACCGCGAGTTGTAACCAAGACAAAACAGTTTAGCCCTAATTAGAAGCAAAGTGATGATCATAAAGAAAGATTGCTATTTAAAATTAAAAAAAGAAATTATTCGAGTATACCAAAATCCAGCAGTGACGAAGAAATTCGCAAATCTATCTGAACTACAGTTCAAGATTTCTCAAACCGAAGACAACGAAATTATCCAGAAACCCGTGCAACTAGAACATCTAGAACCCGACGACCTCAGTCACTCAGTGAGATTAATGGACAATTATAAAGAACATTTAAGTGAGTTAAAAGTGTCAAAGTTACGTTACGACAATATCAGTGTTTGAATAATATTATTGATTATTGTAATAATTTTATTAATTGTATACCTATGTTTCAAAATGTGTATTAGATATAAGAACAAAGAAATCAAAAATAAAACGTTGAGGACGATGAGTTTTGAAAATTAAGTACAACCCTTAATTTTTACCTAAGTCGGCAGGAGTTACATATTCCCCAAATTAATATGACAAATTTAAATGCAACTATTATGCTTTAAAAAATAGAATGTTACATTGTATAATCAAAAGTTAAAATATAGAAGGTTAATAAAAGTTCATATCAGACATGAGAACGGAATCAACTACTTTGTATTCCAGACGCAACCTGATATTGCAGGTGCAGGACACTATGAACTATAAGAAAGCAGTTTTATAGTTAAGATTGCTAAGAATAAGACATTGTATGTTATCAAGAAATATCAGACGTGAGATCTGCATTTCCCACAAGATGACGTGAAGCAGGGATTACATAAATTCCCTAAAGAGTGGTCAGTCAGTCTCGAACTTCATAACTTTTACATTGTTGGCAGTTCAAGCTACTCACTGGTAATTATAAAACATAACTTTAATTATTTGTCAATTAAAACGTTAATGCACATAACGTACAAGTTGTTAAACCATTTTTGTAATTACTGTTTAAAAATACAATTAATAGAAGTGTTGTTAAAAATAAAGACTTTTTAAAAAAGACGCTCCCAAAGCCCCAAAACCTATCTCGTCCTCTTAGAAAAAATTATTACACGAGTGCCTTTAAACGAGGAAATATAACTTTACTGTTTTGACATATTTATATAAGAGTATTAATATATTCCAAATCAAAAGTTTAAAGGGAGTGGTGGTAGTCATTCATACACGAGCCGCAAACAGTGCGGTCCTGATTTATACTATCCTATATTTGAAAATTTGAGCATAAGAAACCGAATAATAAATAGGTAGGTTCAAATACCTAGTAACTATCATTTGTCATGTACAGTTTATACAAAGAATGCGTAACTTACCATCTTAAGACCTTCAAGTAGCACTTGCACGTCGAACTCATTTTCAAGGAAATTCATGTGTAATTCAGGAGAAGCAAACGGATCGGTGTCCTTCAATAAAACTCTGCCGATGCTTTTTGGCCTCAGTAACACAGAAGTAATACTAAATGCAGGTTGTAGAAGAATAGGACCGTAAATTTCGTAGAATAATTTACTTGACATTCCTACTAAATGTCTGAAGCTTCCATAAAAGTCATTATTTAATCCAGCCGCTCCCAGAACTTGTTCTATATCAGGATAATCATCGTTTGAAGTAACAGTAAATTTTGTTTTAAGAAATGCTAGTCCTTCAGCTCCCCCGGGAATAGTCATTGGCCCTTTTCCATTCAACACATAATTTAAAATAACGGCGGGATTTTGCACAGATAAATCAGAAATCGTTACAGATTCATTGATTTTAAAGGTCTGTGCCATAGCAAGATGATCTTGTAAGTTATATCCCACTTTTAAGTCAGCTACTACCGTTATATTGAGACGCTCCAAATCGCTTTTCGGTCCAACTCCTGATAGCATTAGTAAATGTGGGGAATTAATTGAACCAGCAGATACAATAACTTCCTTAGACGCATAGATAGCGCGCCTACGTCCATTTTTAACAAATTCAACTCCATAAGCACGCTTTTTAACTGGGTTTATTATAATTTTGGTAACACGACTTTCTAATAAAATGTGTAAATTGGGACGCTTCCAAACTGGTTTTAAAAACGCTTTTGATGAGCTTTGCCTTCTTCCATTAACCATGGTTGCTTGAACTTTAGAAAACCCAGTATGAATCTTACCATTAGGGTCCGTTTGCTTAAACCCAAATTCAGAAGACGCTTCTAGAAATGCTTCAAGCAACGGAGTATGGAAAGGTGAATGTTGAACATGCAAATATCCATTTTTGCCGTGAAATTCTGGGTCTGCTTCTAGATAATTCGAGCAATTTTCCGACTTTATGAAGTACGGAAGTACGTCATTGTAACCCCAACCAGTGTTACCATAAGCTTTCCATTGATCAAAATCTAATCGGTTACCTCGCGTGTATAGTAAAAAATTTATAGTGGAAGTTCCGCCTAAGACTTTTCCGCGGTATATGTGACAACGACCACTTTTTAAAGCAACACAATAGTTGTTTGATTTTTTAGCCTTAAAGCTCCAAGTATTGTCAGTCACCGTCTGGAAAGCAGCCATTAGAGGTATGTCTGTGATAAAGTTTTCATCTTTTCCAGCTTCTATTAAGAGTACCGACCAATTTTTATTTTCACTTAGTCTATTGGCAACAACAGACCCTGCAGACCCAGCTCCAACAATAACAAAATCGTAATAATTATGCAATGTTGTGGAATCAGTTGCATAAAATTCTTGACTACTGTTTAGTTCACGTTCAAGTGTGTTAAAAAAGTTGATGATTTGTGAAACACAACCACATAGCACAGAAAAGCACAGTAAAATTGTCAGATTTAGCCTAATCATTCTTTAGTAAGAAACTGCAAGTGACTAAGTAGGTATTGTGTACTGTTTTTGTTTGTGTAAATCATAACCTTGATAAACTTCTCCAATTTTATACCATAAACACAAAGTGGGCCAATGTAACTGTGTGTGTGTTATGAAATGCATCTATGCAATATCTATATATTTAAACAATTTATTAGTATATTGCAGTTTACATTTGCATAAAGCAAAAGGTTAAAATATTCAAAATAGATAATTTATTTGTATATCACTTATAACAGAAAATGTTGCTCATGAATGAAAGTTTCAAACTATCATTAAATGTAAATTAATGGAGAAGATTTACTACCTTGCTTTTATGTCAAACTTAAGAATCTTAATGTTTCACAATTAGCTTTGCTACTTACCACGACGTAGGGGAAGAAAACGTAAATATACCAGGCTAACTACCAATGCGGAGAGGGGAGGGGTTACTAGCAACACAAAAATAATACATCGCCAACGATTTTCTATTTACAATAAAAAACGCAAATATAGAAATTTCTATCGAACAGCAAAACAAAATTAACTAAAGTTACTATTAAATAAAACAATTTTATTCTATGGACAAATTCAGATTGTGCCACGAAATGCAAAATTCGTTGCTAACATGCAATAAATCTAATCAGTACCAAAAAGAATAACGCTGAAACTTTCGTATAAGCGGATGGGTTAATTAAAAACAAAACATTAAATTTAGAAACCTTTCTAGTAAGGATTTTACCATACAAAGCATTTGTTTAATCAGAAAAAAGAATACTGCTGATACTTTCATATAAGCAGATGGGTTAAGTACAAAAAGCAAAAGCATTAAAGTTCGAAACTTTTATAGTTAGGATTTTACCAGAATAAACATTAGCGTATCTAATTTCAAATTGGGTTTATCCCTGGGTATGTTATAAAAGGAAAACAAGTCCCGTACATGTGTCGGAATACTTATCTTGTCAGCCCTCGAAATCGAATTGACACTGTAACAGTTTTTTTGACCACTGCAGAGCACCAATAAATTATTAGTTGTATACACCTTTTGTCTAGTCCATAATACCAGTAAACATCTTCAATTAAATAAATATACGTATTGGAATCATGTGGTCTAACCGCAATACAGAGATGCTAGTTTGGTTGCTAACATCAGGCGCTCCATCATTTTAAGGAAATCCTTCCTTAAAGCTTATTGGTTTCATTTGAGAATATTAAATAATCCACGGTTTCTTTAATTATTCAAATAACCCCAAGAGTAAGTTATTATTTTGTAAGACTGGCGCCCAACGTGGTGCTGGATTATTTTGCTTACACCTAAATTGAGGCTGGATTATTTTGCTTACACCTAAATTGAGGCTCGATTATTTTGCTTACGCCTAAGACATAGCCTTTGTTTGTTTTACTAGCACCCACAAAATGGGGCTTTAATTTTTTTCACTCGTGCCTTGTGTTAGAGGTTTTGATTGTTTATAGCTATGTTGATACCGCGTAGTGTACGTTAATTTTTTTTTAATCTACTATGAGGTAGTAAGTAGATTTCTGTCGTTGTTAAGGATATTGCCACGCTATATCGTTTTAGAACTTTTTTGATTAAGAACTTTAATGGATTAATTGGAAGTAAGATAATAATTGTTGTAGTAGTTTAGTCATCAGTAGGGAGAAGTGAATTCTAGATCTAATTTTAGTTCCCCCTATTGAAAATATTTTGTCAATTGTGGATAGTTGAGATAAATTTGGATTTGAAATTTTTAAATTTCAAGATTTTAGTTAGTTTTTTTGATATCGATTTTATACGAGTATAAAAATAGCTGATACTTTTCAGGTTGTGAACTTACTCAAAGAAGAGTTAGATTATGAACTTCGAATAAGAGCAATTGAGAGTTCTAGACCAGTTGTAGACAAGCGGAAAATATTAGGTCGTCTATTAGCGAAAGAATCAAATAAACCAGGTTGTCTAATAGATCTTGCAGATTATAATGTAGAATTTTCAAGAGATTGTGAGGAAATCAACAATACCGTTGTCTCGATTAAAAATGTTTTATCAGAATTTGAAGGTGATCCTTCTGACTCTGTTTTTAAAAGGGTACAGTCAAGACTAGTACACCTAACTGGTCAAGTTAAGAGGATGAAGCTGCCATCACTGAATCATGAGGAAGCAATTGTAATTGTGCGAGAGACGTTAGCTACGATCCTTATTATCGAAGCAGAATTGTTCAATAAGGCGAAAAACAAGCATAGTAGTTTAAATGAATCATTAAACTTAACCCTCCCCGTTAGTAATGAGCCCCTTAATACAGTCACGTATGTAACACCACACTTACCCATAGGAACTTGGTCTGTTAAATTTTCTGCAGATCCTAAACAGCTTTATTCATTCCTGGAAAGAATCGAAGAGTTAGCACAGTCACGTAGAGCAACTGAGGACGACTTGTATAACGCCTCTGCAAAGTTATTTGTAAATGATGCCCTCGTTTGGTTTCGACAAGTTAGGAATTCCGTGAAGGATTGGAGATCTTTAGTAAGTCGATTGAAGGAAGATTTTCTTCCTGCTTATGTTAAGGATGAACTATGGGAAAAGATTAAATCACGTCATCAAAGGAAAGATGAGTCTGTAGTTTTGTTTGTGGCCCATATAGAGAGTTTATTTAGTAGATTACCCAAGATGCCTGCAGAAATTACGAAGGTTCGTATAATGAGGAAGAATTTATTACCAACTTACGATACTCAACTTGCTCTGTCCGAGATTAATGATGTTTCTACATTAATAAAATTAGGTAAAAAGATTGAAGAGGCAGTTCAGTCAAAACAAACCATGATAGCTACTCCGTCAAAAGGTAATTTTTGGTTTCGTAAAAATTTTAAGTCACAGTCTGAGAGTAAATGTCAAGAAGGAGTGGCGTGGAGAGAGTCAAGAAATTCGTGTGTTGGAATTGTACATATCCAGGTTATACGTTTAATTATTGTAAAGCCCCTCTGAAAATATTTTGTTTTAAATGTGGAAGTAAAGGTGTAACATCAACTTCGTGTCAGAGTAAGTTATTATTTTGTAAGAACACAGCATCGCCGCGGTAGTCAGCAACAACCATGCTACTACCGAAATTGCAACGGCGGTCTACATGCAAAAGCAGTTAATTTACATCAAAGAATAATCTGGCTACGCAACAAGCAATTTAACCTTCAGCTAAGAGCTAAAAAAAAGGAAAATCTTACTAATATTAACAACTCAGGAGCGCTTACCGAAACATACTAAATCTACACATTTGATAGAGGAGAAACGTGCATTGCTCTTAAAGTAATAGAATGAGTAGTTTTTACAAGTGCATCAACGCACAAGCTGCAGAATCAAAGTTTAGAAGGAGTTCAAAATGACACGTACTCAAAAAGCAAACATCCGCGTTATCGAAACGCCATTGAAACTGGAAAACACGGTTTTACCGGAGAATAGTAGGATATATTATTTTGACAAATCTTTAGATGGGAAACCCACTAGAACGCAATTACACGTTATCGGAAGGTATAATGCGCTCACCTAAACAGGATCTTGAGTAATTAATTGTAGCATAAACTTGTCGTTTAAAAACAACTAGATTTACGTTGAGAAATTCTTACAAAGGGTATTTATTATTAATTATGCGGGAGGATTCAAAAATAGACATAGAATTTATACGAACGGATAATGAATTAACAAGGGATTTGAATTGAAAATTATGGTAAAGAGAGCTTATATAAACAGGTACAATATATCGGGTATTGTTGGAGTATTTAATACTAGAAAAGGAATTTATGTAAATAAAATAACCAATTATTTCCGAAAATGAACGTAACAAATCCCCCCACCCCAGTTGGTGCATAAAGATTGCAAAAGATTGCGAAGTTCGAAGGACCTTTTAATATGTTTGTGATTCAACACAATGTGTAATGACATATGGTTATCGGCAGTAATGGCGAATTAAATTTATATCAAAATTATAATATAAATGCAACAAGTACAAATTATTAATATATTATAACAAAACGAACATACCTCCAGTAGTTTTCTGAGCAGGTACGGTTCACTGAAAACAGCGATGATTAAGCGGTTTTGGTTCACTTGAAATCACGCACTTCAGCCATATGGAGCAGCTGCACTTGTTGTTGCTTGAAGTTCAAAATTACGAAAACGAATTATAACAAATGCCAAATCGTCTTCTGATTGGAGATAATTCGGCATATTTACGACAATTGGCGATTATAATGCACCAATTTCAAAATAGTTTTATTAACAACTGGAGTTGTTTAAAAACGCGAAATAAAGTGTGTTTTATTTTAAAAAATGAATAAAATGGGAATACGAACCATAACTGCCCACCAAAAATAGCATGTAAGATGCTATTTTTTCAAATACAAAATTTTGACTTATAACTGCTGGTAGCTATAAGTTACACGAATACAATACAACAGTACAAGTTTGTTTATGTACATATGTATATATATTTTTTTATAGACACGAACACAAAAAATGGGAATACAAACCACCAGTAAAATTACAGGATCGGGGAAGGGAAGCAAAAGTACGGGAGTGGGCAGTACCAAACAAAGAAAAACCCAAACAAACAAAAAGGAAATTTGCTTAAAACTAAAACAAAAATTCGTTACGAAAACAAAAGAAACCAAAAAAAAAACCACCCAATAAAACACAAAAAAAACTTTTATCCGGTTCGAAGGTCCAATAATAAAATGGGCGAAAAAAAAAGGGAAAACGGGTAATAAGTAATCAAGGAGGACTAAGGTGGAACGGCATCGGCACTGAAGAAAAGTCATCGGAGACGGATATTTCTAGTAAAAAACCCGGAAGGTTATCAACCTCAAGAGAAGAAAAAGAACGAGAAAGAAAACCAACAACGCCAACCCAAACAGGACCCAAAGGTCAAGCCTCAAGGGTGTAAAGGAACAACAAGGGAGAACAACAGGAAGAAAGGAGGAACGCTGGTAAAAGAAACGACGTACTTGTAATGGACGGTAGTGCCACTACAAAAACTAGTGTTTCTTTGAACAGTATTTTGTGCAATGGAGATATTGTTCAGCCTGAATTATTTGACATTTTGCTTTTATTCCGTACTTATAGATACGTCTGTATGGCGGATATAAAACAGATGTATTTGCAAATTTCGATAGAACCCGCACACAGAAAACTTTTAAATTTTCTTTGGAGAGAGTAGAAATCAACCGCTGCAGGTTATGCAGTTTAAACGGTTGCCTTTCGGCTTGAAATCCAGTCCTCATTTAGCAACGAGATGTTTATTACAATTAGCTATTGAGGGAGAAACAGAATTTCCCTTAGCTTCGTTTATTTTGCGTTTTAATACTTATGTTGATGACTGCCTTTTTGGTGCAGATCATAAGGAAAGTTTGTTGCAAGCTCAAGCTGAACTTATAAAATTACTGGGTTTAGCTAAATTTGAATTACATAAATGGTGTTCCAACCATGTGGAATTAGTACGAAGTATTCCACGACAATTTCAACATTTTGAAGAAACAAATATTACTAACGAAAAGGGGAGTATTTTAAAAACCCTAGGTCTATCGTTTGATGTAAATACGGATCAATTTATAATGAGTTGTGGAATGAAAACCGTTCCTGCAACATGCAACAAAAGATTTGTTTTGGGCTTTATTGCCAGGTTATTTAATCCTTTTGGATTTTTAGCTCCAGTTATTACTGTGGCAAAATTATTGATGCAAAAAATATGGGCTGCAGGTCTGGATTGGGACACACAATTACCTGATAAATTGAAAGAGGAATGGGAATCATTTTCACAGGGATTAAGGTGCATGCCAGCAATTAAAATTAATAGATATTTAAATTTTTCCGAGGCTGTTTCCATTGAACTTGTTGGATTTTGTGACGCTTCGCAAATTGCACAAGGTGCTGGTGTTTATGTACGAGTAGTTACGGTCAGTAATACAGTGGAAATAAAATTGTTAGCTTCCAAATAAAAAATAAATTCGTTGAAAAATAAAACAAGCATTCCAAGGTTAGAATTAAACGGGGCATTGATATTAGCAAGATTAATAAATCGAATTTTTGGTATGCTGAAGGATAAAATACAAAAGGTTTTTTTGTTTTGCGATTCAAAAATTGTGTTAGCATGGTTGAAAATAGAATATTGGAAACTTAATACTTATGTCGCCAATAGAATTAAATTGATTCAGGAATTAACGTCCGAATTTATGTGGTGTTATATCCGTTCTAATGAAAATCCTGCTGATCTAGTTTCGAGAGGAGTTTTACCACGCAATATAGAAAATTGTATCTTGTGGTGGAAGGGTCCTGAATTTTTAGGGACACTTGATTGTACAGTTGACAAATACCTTCGGCCGTCCGAGTTTAGTGAAATGTTACCAGAAATAAAGCCCGTAGCGAATGTTGTAGTCCAGAGTAAAGATAAATAGACATTTTTCGAAAAGTTTTCAAATTTTATGAAA
Source organism: Platerodrilus igneus (assembly GCA_036346225.1). Classification (NCBI taxonomy): domain Eukaryota; kingdom Metazoa; phylum Arthropoda; class Insecta; order Coleoptera; family Lycidae; genus Platerodrilus; species Platerodrilus igneus. The sequence goes on from JARFIW010000941.1 coordinate 1,386,305, forward strand.
ATGAAAAGAGTTTTGGCATATTGTTTGCGTTTTATTTACAATTGTAGGAATAAAACTAACAAGAAAACTAGTAATTTAACAATAGAAGAGATAGATGAATCGCGTACGATTATATTAAAACAAGTACAAACGGAGTATTTTACAAAAGAGATTGCAGAAATTAAAGCAAGTAAATCTTGTACTTGAAAGTATTATCACTGAATCCGTTTTAGATTCGCAAGGATTGTTGCGTGTAGGAGGAGGCTGCATAACAGTGCACTTTCGTTTCAACATAAATTTCCAATAATTCTACCTACTAAAAGTTTTATAACAAAAATTATTATAAATAACGAACATTTACGGTTGTTGCATGCCGGTGTAAAGTTAACATTGTCAGTTTTGAGACAGCAATATTGGATATTAAATGCTACTAGAGAAATTAAGAGTGTTATTGCTAAATGTTTAATTTGTTGGAAGTTAAAGTCTGAAGCTTCTAAGCAGCTAATGGGCAGTTTGCCGTACGATCGAGTGAATATAGCTCGGCCGTTTGAGAAAGTTGGGGTGGATTTTGCTGGACACTTCTATATTAAGCAATCAAGAGTCAGAAGAGTGATTCTTACAAAGGGTTATGTAGCAGTTTTTGTTTGTTTTGTAACAAAAGCTATTCATTTAGAATTAGTGTCAGATTTGAAAACTGAGACATTTATAAATGATTTAAAGAGGTTTGTGAGTAGGAGAGGTGTACCGCGAATGATTTTTAGTGACAATGGGAGCACATTCAAAGGAGCTGATAATGAGTTGAGGAAATTATACAGTTGTTTAAAAACTAATCAGCAGTTTCAAAGTTATATAGGGGAATTTCGTATTAAGTGGTCTTTTATCCCACCATATAGCCCAAACTTTGGGGGGTTGTGGGAGAGTAACATAAAGGGGTTCAAATATCATTTAAAAAGAGTAATTGGACTGACTAATTTGACTTATGAGGAATTTAACACGGTCTGTATTCAAATAGAAGCCATGTTGAACTCAAGGCCATTGTGTGCCCTTACTGAAGATCCGTCAGACTTGTCTTGTTTAACGCCAAGCCATTTTTTAATTGGTGGATCTTTAGCTTGTATTTCAGAAGGTAATGTTTCAGATGTGCCAATAAACAAACTTAAATTTTGGAAACTTTGTACTCAATTACAATATAGTTTTTGGAAGGCTTGGTCTAGGGACTATTTAGGCCAGTTGCAAAACAGACCAAAATGGAAAAAGGTTATGCCTAATGTAAAAGAAGGTATGTTAGTTCTTATTAAAAATGATAAGTTACCGCCATTAGAGTGGGCGATAGCACGTATAATTAAGGTTATACCAGGTAAAGACAATAAGGTTAGAGTTGTTTACTTAAAAACTAAAAATGGCACTTTTGTCACTTCAGTGTCTAAAATTGCGATTCTTCCTATTGAATCGGATACTTAGTAATTAGTTTGGTCTGAGTAGATATTTTTTATGTTAATAATTTTTTAAGGGTTATTACGAGGATTATTATCTTTAGTTTTATTTTTAAGATTTGAATGTTGCATACGCTTTTGCTTGTATCTTTGACTTTATTATTTGAGTTTTTATAAGTGTTAAATTAGTTATTGTGAAGTGAGTGATTTTGTGCTCGCGGGCAGTTTATGGTAGCGACGAGCAACCATCCTTACATTGTTGAAAGAAGAAGGGGTTGCTTGCGCGAAGAAGCAGCTAGTTGCGGTTTGACCATGCTCCGATTAGCACGTTCGTTATAACGGCGGGTCGTGGTTATATTGCTCTCACATTAAAATTTGTATTATAAATTTATTTATCGATGCACATGTGTTATGTTGCACGGTAATGTTTATATTCAATTTATTCAATCTTTTTAATAAACATACAGTCCACAATTATCGAGTTATTTTTCAAGCTTTTTTTATTTAATTAAGCACAGCTCAAATATGGTGAATACGAGCCTATGGAGTCGCTAAATTGAGTGATAAGAATTCGTGTTTATCAGAAGGTTTATCGGAATCGACACTCGTAGTGTGTGTCGGGCTAGAAGTAGCTATCGGAGTTTCGAAAACGTAACAGTATGACGAATTTTATTTATTTTTGTGTCAAAAGAGCCGCGGAGATAACTGAGGTCAGCAGTAATTGGTTATGGGCTTGGCGGTTCTTCTGCATTGAAGACATTCTCGAACAGTGTCGTTCGGTATGTAACCATTGGGAGCTAATGTGTTTAAACGCAGGTAAAGATTTGTTCCCACAAAATGTAACCAGAGCTTATTATAGCTCTTGGACAGCAGCCGTAACCGCTACCAGTTCGGAAGCGAAATTAGGCCCCACGAGAACACAAATATAGAAATTTCTATCGAATCAGTGCACGCTTCCTTTTTACAGGTAGGAATAGGTGTTTAAACAAAACTCTGGCGGGACTAGCATCGACCGCTTGTAACTGCGGTAGATCGCAAAAGACTATATCTCAGGGGTTTAGAGAACACAGTTAAATTTTACCCAGACAAGTTATAGAATGCAATTTAGAACATGAGAAAAGAAAATACCTTAATACAACTTATACATTAACGTTTACTTAATAACATTAATAAAAAAAAATTAAATATATATCGTTATTTTCTTACTACCAAATTTTCATGCGACAAAATCAGTAAGTGTAGTTTATACATTTACACTCTCCTAATTTTAAAATTTTGTCTTAAACTCTACCAGATAAGGTATTAAAAAATCTAAAATTACTATGGTGTTTAGACACAATTTCAAATTAACGTTCTAAGTAAAAAGAAATCATAAATACGCTTTGCTATATTTAACATTAGTTAAGAGAATTTGAATTAAACAGTTAAATTGAACATAACCTCAAAATCCACAGAAAAAGATTTCATGAAAACTTTTATGTTTACAACTTATAAGGTTATATAGGAAAGCAAAGGTAATATTAAATTAGTTAAGGTAATAGGTAAATATAAGTATGACTATATTTTACATGCATTATTTTTCTAGACATTTGAGATTTAAAATGTAACACATGCACATTGTTCCGTCACAAAGGTAAATAAGATATACTCATACTTGTATTCATGATATATGAAAGAAAACGTATACTTAAGCTCAGTGCTTGTTCAGAACTATAGCATCTTCTTACGGTTTGTTGAGACGAACACCATCGTTATTTATTTTGGTTCTTAACTTCAAAGTTTAAATTTGTAAGGGTCAATCCTTTTGTTCCACAACCATATATTTTGTTAACGGAGCATTTAATTTATTTTAGAAGGTAAATAAACGGCAACATGAATTCTTGTACGATAAAAGATAATATTTGTAGGTAATAGAATTTATGCATCAGGCTTAGATAGCACAGCATAGATAATTAGATACTCCATCAGGGAATATTTCACCTGAGGATATATCACCAGAAGATACTTCAGCAAAGAACCCTAGAAAATAAAAGTGTTACAAAAAAGAAGTATTGTAATACGCCACAAGGAACCGTCTGAAAGTTTTATCTCTAATCAACTTACCATTTTTAAACATTTTGAATGGGTTATTCAGGTCAGCTTACTTCGTATGCAATAAACTAATATTCTAAAACGATATTTTTGTGTTTTAACAAGAATATAAGAAAATACACCTTTTACATACCAGGTATGACATCTTGGTCTTTGAAAGAACTTCTTTATCGTGAAACGGCATGTGCACAAAAGGAAGTCAGACTTCAAGAGCACGAAAATTTATTCTGGTTTTGAAGATAACCACACATTTTGAGAAAGGGACAAACAAGAAAACCATCCTAAATAACAGATTCGTGTATACACCAGTTGTGTATTTATGAACATTATTCAGAGGTTTACCAATCAGAAAATTACATCTGATCTTAATTATTTATATTATTTATACAGAAGAAAGAATATTAAATTAAAACTAAAGATCGACGTATATAGTGTATTATTTTATAATACTAAAGGGAAATGTTACACAAATCAAAACTTGTGATTGTAAACGGTATTAATATAAAATTAAGATGAAAAAATACTTGTATAATAAAGGAAGTGGGACCTCAATGAAACATCGCGAGGCAACGGCAAATTGACATGTTACAACAGCAAAACAAAATTAACTAAGGTTACTATTTAACTATGGACAAATTCACTAATTGTTCCAGAAAGTGCGCAACTCGTAACTAACATGCAATAAATCTAATCAGTACCAAAAAGAATAACGCTGATACCTTCGTATAAGCGGATGGGTTATTTAAAAAAAACATTAAATTTAGAAACCTTTCTAGTAAGGATTTTACAATACGAAGTTTTTGTTATAACTCTAATCAGAAAAAAGAATACTGCTGATACTTTCGTATAAGCAGATGTGATAAGTACAAAAAGCAAGAGCATTAAAGTTCGAAGCTTTTCTAGTAAGGATTTTACCAGAACAAACATTAGCGTATCTAATTTCAAATTGAGTTTATCCCTAGGTATGTTAGAAAAGGAAAACAAGTCCCATCTATGTGTCGGGATACTTATCTTGTCAACCCTCGGAAGCGAATTGACACAGCATCGCCGCGGTAGTCAGCAACAACCATGCTACTACCGTAATTGCAACGGCGGTCCACATGCAAGAGCAGTTAATTTACACCAAGGAATAATGGGGCTACGCAACAAGCAATTTAGCCTCCAGCTAAGAGCTAAAAAAAAAGGAAAATACTAACAACTCAGGAGCGCTTACCGATACACACCAAACTTACACATTTGATAGAGAAGAAACGTGCATCGCTCTTGGAGTAACAGAACGAGTAGTTTTTACAAGTGCATCAACACACAAGCTGCAAAATCAAACTTTAAAAGAAATTCAAAATAACACGAACTCGAAAAGCAAACATCCGCGTTATCGAAACGCGATTGAAACTGGAAAACGCGGTTTTACCAGAGAATAGTACGATATATTATTTCGACAAATCTTTATATGGTAACCCACTACAACGCAATTATATTTTATCGGAAGGTATAACGCGCTCACGGATACCTAAGCAGGATCTTGACTAATTAGTTGTAGCATAAACTTGTCGTTTTAAAAGAATTAGATTTACGTCGAGAAATTCTTACAATGGGCATTTATTATTAATTATGCGAAAAGATTTAACAATAGACATGGAATTTATACGAACGGATAATGAATTAACAAGGGATTTGAGTTGAAAATTTGATATGTTCTAATTCTATTTTTATCATGTTCCTGTGTATGCGGATAAGATTGAACAGGCTGAATTTTCCAAATGCCCCCTTGACGGCTACAATATTGTTCTGCAGAGAAAAAAGCAGCCGTAAAAAATAATAAAAACACAGTATTTTGGCTGACAAGGGCATTTTTCAAAATTCAGCCTGTCATTCTCATCTACACACGCACAGGAACCCGATACAAAAAGAATTAGAACAATACACAAAAAATTTACTACACCGCCCATTTAGTAAGCATTCTAAATTATTTTATTAGTTAATTCGCTTTATCTGTTTAGTCTGGTTTTCGATATTCGTCAATATCTTGATTAGAACGCTAAAATTATTTGCTGATAGGTGTATTAATTATTATCTAAGCATTAAACTGGCACAAAACTAGTGGTCCATTCAAATTGTCACAAGAATGTCTGAATAGTTACATTAATTAAGATAGTTTTAATTTTTTGATACGTTGAATGGGTTGGTACCCTGTTGAAAAATTCAAGTTTTCTATTTCCTTCGCTTCCGCGGGCGCCGCCATATTAAGAAAACTGACAAATTTTTAAAAATATCTCGAAATATAATTTTAGTACAAAAAATATATACATAGCTTTTTTTAAACTAGAGTAAATTATCTACAATTTGAGACCATGAAAAAGTTTCGACCTGTAATACTTCCCAAGATAGAGCAATTTGAATTTTGAGAATGGTTCTCAAAAATGTGAAAGTTCAGATTTCCATTCGGTTTTTACTTGATGGATCAAGTAAATAGTGATAGTTTGTAATAAAAATAGTCCAGCCAACAAATGACAAAAAGCATTTATTTTTTTGAGATTTGTGCATTCGCCATTTTGGAAAACCCCATCCTGTGTTTAAGATAAAATATCGAAATCTAAACTCTCATCATGCGACATATCGTTGGATAGATAATGGAAAAAAACTATTTATTGTGAAAACCAGACCTCTCTATCTATTACCATTTCAAAATGACCGCCATTTGAAGTATTTAACGTGAAAAACACATTTTTTGCGACCATTTGAATATTCATAAATTTGTATGTACAAAAGGCTACAATGTTTTAAATAATTTTGATATGTTTTAAAAAAAAACGTAGTAGGTGAATAGTGTTTATTAAAAACAATAAAATTTAAACCATATCAATTGCTTCTTGAGCATCTTCCTCTTCAGACTCGTCGTCAAATATAAGTGGCATTCCATTTTGTAATCTTTCTAATTATTTATCTTTCTAAAAAAGTTATTGAAGTTAAAATTTTCTTGCTAAACTAGACATGAGCTGCAGTGGGTTCTTTGAATTGTTATTCCTACTAGTAAAACCATACACTTGATTTAATCCAAGTTCAATAAACAATAACACATTTTACTATTTTAGTGAGTAAAAAATATATTATTAATAATTATGTAACAAATGTTATTTACCACCAAATTTATACAAAAATAAGTGTTTTGTTTTTACAATATTTACAAAGGGAAATGTTCCCAATTGAACAATCAAATTTAAAAAAAAATAGTTTAATGCAAACGGCATAAACAAATTACTAAATATTTTAATTTGGAATGAATTCGTCATGTATTTAATGCGAGCTCGTTTTAATTGTTTTACGTGTACAAACTTGAAGTTCCTAGATTAGTAATAATTCAGCAAAAAATTACGTTAATGAAATTTCATGTGCTGTTTTAAAAATTTTACAGTCAGTTTCAACTACGCAAAAATTAAAATTTTGCTATTATAAGAAGAAAAAAATTGGTAATACCTGTTTGCGTGTGTGGTAGGTAGATAATTGTTGTCACCTGATAAATAAGTTGAATAGCTATGTTACCTAGTGGGACTCAACCAGAACTCTCCATTATTGATCGACCAAGAACAACACCTCTGCAGATAAAAGCTTCAAAAATACCATTTGAACAGCGTGCTCCATTAACTGCTTTCAATAATTTACGATTCCATCACCAAAATGTAATTTTGTGGATTCTAGGCGAAATAACTTATTAAATGGTAGATTTGTTATACTGACAGCTGCTAACAATAAACTTCAGAAATGATGGCGGCATTGCAGGGTGTGTTCAGAATGGCAACGTAGTGGTTAGAATTTACCATGTGCATATTTTATTTAAAAAATTCGCATTTCTTGATACCATAGTAAATAAGGCAGGATCGAAATTATCTCCTCATGCTCCCGGGAATAATTTAGTATTGCGTGATTCTCGCAATAATTTAGTATTGCGTGCGTACTTCTCGCAATAATTTAATGTTACCGAATCCATAACTAAATTCCACTTTCGTGAATCCATAACCAAATTGCTGAAGTGAAAAACCCTCATCAGATTTAACAATTTCAAATTAATAAAAGCGAACTAAACTTACCCACTTTCAGCTTTGCACATTATAACGTGAAGAAACTACTTGTGAGCACCAAAGTACTTGATGTTTTTTCAGGCCAAGCTCAACTTCACAAGCTGAAGACCCATTTTCGTGCAAAGCTTAAATCAAAAAAGGAAGACAAAATTCGCGTATCTAACCAAGTAGATAATATCCCTCCTAAGCACAGCTGGTATCTATAATGTTGTTTTCAACCAAACACGTTCCTACGAGATCTGTATGTATGTATGGTTGTCTATCTATCAGAATTAAGCCTAACCAATAGTATTGGTAACTGAAAAATTTAGACTGTTACAATTTTCGCAAGACTGTCCATTGCAATGTTTACACAGTAAAGAACAGTGCAATCCGATTTTCCTACATCCACATGCAGTAGGGCACCCTAAAAAAGAACAAAACACATTCAATGGCAACATGAACAGTAGTAATAAAGAATTTATTTATTTTGTACCTTTTTTTGCAAGTACATGAAATGCATTGCAGGAGAGATTCCGGTGCTGGATCTTTTTCTGTTTTCTTAGGGAAGAGACCTAATTGAGTGTGCATCCAGCCCTATTTTAAAGGGGTTTTTTCTTTTCTCAGCCAAGTTTGCACCTGGTGGTAACATCGCATGGCATGTAGTTGAGCAGCATCTGTAGTTGGTGGCAATCTAACCAGGTTAAATTTAGTTTTGGCTTTAGCTTTAACAAATCTGTGGTACCGTAGTTCATCCAGTTTGAGTAGCTACATCACCCCCATACAAAGTAACAAGAACATTTTCCCATACTTGTGCAACTTCATTTGTTGCGGATTTAGGATTAAGGAATGATAAAACTTTATTCAAAGGTTCTGGATGTTTTAAAAATAAAGTGATAAATTTGTTTTTTCCCTGGCCAAACAGCGCCGATGTAGTGTCGCACCCACTAATAACATGAATAAATAAAAGTACATCAATAAATTTATGATTGAATGATGTGGTTGAGTAATAGCTATCTGGCGTATTTCCTCTTTCACACTTTTGGAAAACAAGATTACTGTGTGTTAGTGCCAATGCAGCGAGGAGGACGAGAAGATCAATGTCCTCACCAACTACACGCACAGAGTCATACTTAGCAGCAACCGAAATGGCAGTGTTAACAATCACAAGGTCAGCATCTTCAGTTGCCTGCTGTACGTAGATGTTTTAGATCGCGTTATGACTACGCGTGTTGAACACCTAGTGCGAGACAGCGGCGGTTTTAATAACCGACAGTTTGGTTTCGTGGAGGGCAAGTCGACCATCGACGCGTTAGAGTTCGTTGTCGGGGAAATTAAGCAGGCAAGAGATGCCAAAGAGTACTGTGTCGTTGTTGCTTTGGACATTTCAGGAGCATTTGATGCTGCCTGGTGGCCATTAATCGTTTGCGAGTTAGATCGTAGGGGTTGTCCGCGAAACTTGATGTCTTTGGTCAAGAGCTATTTCTCGGGGCGATTAGCACAGGTTGAAATTCCGGGTGAAGTTCTGTCGCGTGAGGTGGAAAGGGATGCCCGCAAGGGTCATGTTCTGGTCCCACATTTTGAAGTTGTTGTATGAGAGCATCTTTAGGGTCAAGTTGCCCGCAGGATGCTCAATCGTTGGGTTTGCAGATGACACACTTTTAATTGTAAGATCGAGATTGTTAATGGATATGCGCACAAAACCGAACGAGGCGCTTAATAAATTACACGAATGGTCGCAGGCGGTAAAATTAAAATTTAACACGGCGAAGTCAGAGGCGCTTTATTTCGGCACGAAACCAGGACAGAGACCTCCTAGGTTAGAGCTAGGAGGGAGAAAATCCGTTTAAAGATTGTATTACCTACCTCGGCGTCAAGATCGACAATAAATTAAATTGGAAAGCGCACGTACAATACGTAAAAAGTAAGGGCGGCGAAATATCAAACAAAATGATGGCGGCGGCTAAAATAAAGTGGGGTTTCAGGGGCGAATCGCTGAGGACGGTTTATGCCGGAGCAATTGAGCCGGCAATACTGTACGCAGCTTCTGTATGGGCAGAAGGTTGTAAAGTCCGGGAGATGCGTCAATTGACGAGCGTACAACGCATAACCGCGGTAAAAGCGGCGAGGGCGTACAGGACCACCTCCACGGAGGCTGTCCTGGTGATCAGTAGGACTCTCCTATCGAATATGTCGTTAGGGAGATTACAGATAGACGATTAATAAATATAGGAAAAGGGCGCGAAATTATCGAAGATCTTAATCTTGGTAATAGGGAAATTGCAAGAAAGATTGTTGTATCTGAGTTAGGGCACCCGGCTGATATTAGAGGATCGAGTTTGTCGAAGGTGATGAGGACGCGATGGGTATCAGAATTTATACGGACGGTTCACGTATGGACGATGGGCAAGCAGGCGCAGCGTTTGTCGTGTATAAGCAGGAAAGGAGGTGTTTCGGTTTCAAACCAAACTCGCGAACTGGTGCACTATCTTCCAGTGCGAATTGGTAGCCATACGAGAGGCTATCGATTACGTAATAAACCATACGGGCAGAGAACGAGTATTATATAATCAGTGATAGTAAATCGGCGCTAACGGCTTTAACAAACATGATCACCTCGACAGATCTCCAAGCGGACGTCTGGAGGATAGCGCGTACGGCGCTAGAGTTTCGACGTTTAAAGTTCTGTTGGGTCAGGTCGCACAATGGTAACGTAGGAAACGATAGGGCTGACGAATTAGCTAAAGAGGCCGCGACGGGCGACTTTCGAATATCACATTCGTCGATACCGAGGTCTTTAATCAAAAGAAAGCTGCGCGAAAAATCAATTCGACAATGGGAAGAGAGGTGGAACAACGCTGCCACGGGCAGGTTGACCCACAAATTCATACCGAGCATAGAAGCCAGAGGTAAGATCGAGGTTAAGCTCGATCACAAAATGGTGCAGTTGATAACAGGGCACGGCGCCCTGAAGGCGTATTTACAAAGGTTCGGTCTAACCAACAGCGACCGCTGCGAATGCGGTGAGGGCGCGGAAAGCGCAGAGCACGTGCTCTTCGACTGCCCGCTTGAGGCGGGAAATCGAGGGTTGGCTGATAGCAAACTAGCTATCCTAGGTCTGGCATGGCCAAAGAGCCTAGAGGAAGTCGGGGAAGTGGTTAACCAGAAGGCGTTCTGGACAGCCTTAAAAGAATTCGCGGGAAGGGTCGCGAGATTAGACAATCAATGACGACCGCGTGTAAAAATTCGGTGGGGTTGGTGGGAGTATTTAAAAATTTTAGATTGACTTGGCGTGAGTAGGGATACGAGCATAACCAAAACCTGATATTAAATAATAAAAAAAAAAAAAAAAAAGATAATTATACCAAAATGTCCAATATGCACGAGAAACCCCCACTCCATTACTACAATCACTGCCTATCTTCATAATTATGTGCGGAAAATCGGGAATAAATAATACCAAATAAACAATAACAAATAAATCATAAACCCTCATTAAATTAAATCAATAAAGTAAACAAGGATAATAAAACAGAGCGCAACCGCGCATCCCCCAGGACTTGAAAGTGAAGTGATAGTGATAGTGATTGTGATCCCCAAGAACATTTAGTGCATACCCACCAGGACTTTAGCAGTGCACCCGTCCCACCTTTAGAAGTAAGTTACAGACGACCAGATCTTCGGATGCTGGAGAATTTTATTATCGAGGTAAGACTTAAATTGTGGCGGCTGTACTCGCACAAGCATTGATTTACATTAATTAATAGTTTACGAAATAATTTAACAAGCACGTTTGGTGTGTAAAGGCGCTAGCCGACATATGCTTGTGGGAGTGCACCTGATAAACAGGGTGATGCTTTTTGCTATTTTGTGCACTGCTATATGCTTAACGCTTATTAAACATTTATTTATATATTTACATAATTATATTTATTTATATTTTATATTTACACTTTATATTTATTTATATATAGCATGTATTATGTGGCTTATTTGTTTTGTTTGACGTTCTGTCGCCATTTTGGTTGCAGTATATATTTGGGAAGGATGAGCAGAATTGCGAAGATTGTAATCATAATATAAATCAGTTAGGGAATGATAGGGAAAGTTAGGGATGGATTTAAATTAGTTAGCTAGATTTGGATAGTTTTAAGACGACCCTTCAGGTCGCACTGGTAAGCAGAACCGGCGTCTGCTATCCGGTATTACGGATCCCTCCCCCTCTCATTTTTGCTTGTTGATCGGGTACACTCAAAAGTCAGCGCTAGGGATACCATTATTTACAACCCTGTTTTTAGTTTTGTTTTGTTTTTGTTCCAGTTTTGTCAGATTTTAGGTTTGTTAGATTGTTAGAGTTTGTTAGGTTTGTTAGATTTTTAGGTTTGTTAGATTTTTGTTTAGTTTTTATTTAGGGTGAATCAACTATGAAGTAAGAATAAATTAGGAGCACGACTTTTTTTTTTCCGCGTTTAAACCCAATGTAGTACCTCCGGGTGGAGCATTGGGGACGTGGCCGCAAGTATAGCGGCCCTAATTCAAATTATAATGTACGTAGATGTTGACTTTTTGTAAGGTATTCTTGAGTAAATCAATAAATCGTTTCTTATTGCTTTTATTTGCAAGGAATTTTTCTGGTATACTTTGTAACACTGTTTCTTGATGAAACATTACTTCAGGAGAAAAATGAACCGTTCTTCGAAGTCGCTCACAATTTTTGGTGCTCTTTTGGTCAGCATCAAGATAACCATCAAAAATGATACCTATATTTTGGCCGTAATGATTGTGCAAGAATTGAACATAGCTGTTAGCAATATCTCCAAAAGAGATCTGTCGTCTCCAGACAACTTTGTGTACTAAATGGCCACAATCAAGCACGACAAACTGGGGATAAACAGGCATTTCATCCTGTGTAATGGGTGTGAATGATGTGTATAACGAAGATTTTGTTCCCTTACGCATACCTTCTTCTGTGAATAAAGACATAGAAAATGGTGACAGTTCGAATGTGAAAAATGCTTTCAAGTCATCATCTGACTGCTTTGCAATGCACAACCTGTGGAAAAGCATGAGGAAATCCGCAACTATGTTGATGTTCCCAAACTTTATGGTATTGTTTATAGATGCAAGCGACACTACCTTGTCCTTTCGTTTGAATTTGACATTTTCAAAGTTCTTGCCCATTATTTTAGAGATCAACTCCTTTCCAATCTGTTCAGACAAATGGCAATCTACTTCACTATCTCCTACAATTACTGAATCTATTGACATCATCACATCAATTATAGGAAATGGCATTTGTTCAGAAAGCCACTGAGAAAGCTTTGTTGCATCTTCATTATCTCGGGCTATCGGGAAGGCCTCATGTCAACATGTTGTTCAGAGAATGCTAGTAATATATTGCAAAAGGTTACAGTTTGGGAACAAATGTTTTGCAGATGAATCATCCCAAGGGTCCATTGAGTGAGCACTCCTCAGTTGTACACCCTACCTGACGTCAAGCCACCAAATATTTTTACCATTCGCATCAGAGTTTGCTCTATCGTCTGACCAGTCCAAATACCAGACCAGAATTTTGTTGCTCGCCTGATGGTAAAATATCCTGAACGTGTAAACCCATGGTATTCAGCCGAGTCTATTCTGTTTTCCAACATCAACATATCTTGCAAGTACAAATGTGCACATTTTGCATAGAATAAATTTCCAGCTGCGTGAAAAAATGGCAGCATTTTTTGGACAGTGGTCAGATGGAGTGTCCAATTTCCAATCCTCTCTGCCTCTATGCATTGTTTAATCAGAGTACTGAATCCACAACTTAGCCGTAGGTTCACGACTTTCAAGTGTGTGCAGAGCCTCCATAAATTTTGCTGAAATCACTTTGAATACTTCATTTTCTTCAACATTTAAAACAGAAGATGTATTAATATTGTTAAGTGTATTTTCCATCATCACTGCCTCATCCTCTGACAGGTCTACTGACTTCCAAATCAATTTGGCCAAGACAAAATAAACCAAAACATGAGCCCGTACAGCCCTTGAGTAAGCATGACCACTCATAATTTTCTCCGCACTGTTTGTTGCATAAATAATTGTCAACATTTCTTTTAGGCCACTTCCCGCCATTATGGTTCCAATGGTTCCCATGTAAGACATAAGAAGGCGAAACCCCCCTTAACGAATCTCCATATTTTGCATCTCAGAGTTATCGCAGTTTCTTATTATTTCTTGCGCTTTTAAATAGAGAGGTTGGTCGAACGTGACTAAACACGTTTTTTAACCAGCTTTTGTGCTCTTCTCCCTTGCGACCAGAAGAACAGTATAAATTGTGTCATATAGAGTTGGTGGTTTATTAATAAAAGAAAGACATACAATTTTGGAACTCTCATACTTCTTTTCCTGGGTAGCAGCTTCCATAAACCCATTCCAACCAGGAATCTTAATGCTGTGTCGCCAAAAAATGTGTATTTTCACTTTGAAAACTTCAAATGGCGGCCATTTTGAAATGGTAATAGATGGAAAGGTCTGATTTTCACAATAAATAGTCTTTTTCTATTATCTATCAACGATGTGTCACATGATGGGAGTTTATGACTTCGACATTTTATCTTAAACATAAGATGGCGTCTTTCAAAATGACGGATGCCTAAATCTCAAAAAAATGAATACTTTTTTGTCATTTGTTGACTGGACTATTTATAGAACAAACTATTACGATTTACTTGATCTATCGAAGTAAAAACGGACAGAAAATCTGTACTTTCACATTTTTGAGAAAAATTCTTACAATTCAAATTGCTCTATCTCGGGAAGTATTAAAGCATAGGTAAACCGGGATAGATGGCCATACGGGAAAGATGGCCAACGCTTATAGTTTCAATACGATACGCTGTACAGTGCTGCCGGTCCGGTGGTAGTTAGTTAAAAACGTCAGTGATTGTTGCTGTTACACATGTCTTTGTATTTCAACAAAAAGTAAGTAATTTCCATGATTTTAGATTTCAATATCCCTTGAAATTATGTAGCGTGTCATAACCTTTCAATTTAAATATGTGTTTGACGGTTAATAGTGTGATAAACTTTATTTTCGTAGTTGTATAGACCTAACAGCATACCGGTACGTACTTTGTGTTTCATTTGGCGTCCACCATGTTCAATGTTGCACTATGGCCATCTATCCCGGCCGATCGAGAGAGACGGCCATCAAATCATCGGAATAGATGGCCATCCCATACAAGTGTTATATACACTATGTAGCCGTTAATGACCGGACACTTTCGATTTTAGACAATTTGTCGAATATCTGGAAATCAATAGTTTTTTTCTGAGCAAGTTTTTGATCTGTATTTCAGCCCCCTCCAAAATGACAAGTCTAGATACGCCGCTGTTCTTGACGGATCATCTTGAAATGTCACGTTTCTGAAGAGCATGTTGGGCGACGTATGTTTGTTTGTTTAGGTTAAATATTTACATCAATTTTTGACTTACCTCATTGTTTTTTTTACAGATGCCAAATAAGTACATTCGAAAGGCCGGCTTTTCTAGAGGATCATGGAAAGAACAAGATCTTAAAAATGCTATTAAAAAGTAAACAAGTATGGTTATTCTGTGAGAAAAGCTTCCGCAGAGTTTAATATTCCAAGGAAAACTCTTGAGAGAAAATTAAAGACTGGATGTGATTCAAAAATTCCAATGGGGCCTAGTTCTTTTTTGGGTACAGCTAATGAGTAACAACTTGTCCGTCACATAATAAAAATGCAAGTCCATGAGTTTCCCGTAACGAAGGACTGTCAATGAAGTCAGCTTATAATTTTGTTGTGCAGCTTGTCCTAAAACATAAATTTAATAACGAAAAAGGAAGAGCAGGTTACGATTGGTTACAACTGTTCTTATCTCGACATCCTGATCTAAGTGTTCGAAAATCTGAAGGTGTATCTTTGGCCAAAGTCCAGGGCATGAATCGTGATGAAGTCAAGGAATATTTCAACTTACTTTCAACCGTAATGGAAGAAAACGATTTGCTCAATAAACCGGGAAGCATATTTAACATAGATGAGTCGGGCCTTCAGTTAAATAGTCTACTACATGCTGTTGTAGCTAAAAAGGGTTCAAAAATAGTTAATACGATTACTTCGTCAGAAAAAGGAGAAACTATTACAGTACTTGAATGCTGCAATGCTGAAGGGATGTTTCTTCCTCCTTATGTTGTTATGAAGGGAGTTAACAATAAAAAGGAGTGGGAGAATTACATGCCACCGGGAAGTAAAGTTGTCATGTGTAAGAAATCTGCCTACGTGAATGCTGGAATATTTTTTGAATGGCTAAGGGATCATTTTTTGCCCCGCAAAACTCTTGGAACAGTTGTGCTGATTTTGGATGGCCATACTTCACACTGTAGCTCGGTACAGATGTTGGAGTTTGCTGAGATGAATGGTATCATATTAATGTGCATCAGCCGCAGGACCGATCTGTTTTCAAATCTTTAAAGCATCACTTTTACAATGCCGTTGACATATGGCAAAGGAACCATCCAGATCGAAAGCTAGGAAGATTACAATTTGACAATCTATTACGAGATGCTTGGGGAAAGGCTGCAACAACACGGAACGCCATCTCTAGGTTCAATGCAACGGGAATCTACCCCTTAAATCCAGATGTAGTTCCAGATTACGCTTTTGGAATTGATCCAGATATTCTTAGAGAAAATGATAACATCGACGTATCTGGACAAACTCTCCTGGAAAGAAACTCGTCACCATTACCACAATCCACATAGATCTCTGCCAAACAAAAGACTGAGAAGGACTGTAATAGCAATGCGTTTATTTTAGATAAACCACTTAAAATTTCTATTGCAACCTTACTGCTTAAACGCCAAATGTAACAGTATCCATTGGAATGCATTTAACAGCGCTCCACAAATTACTTTTAGTAAATAATTAATTTCGGCGATTTTTATATAATTAATTTAGGTATATTACACATAGTTGTGTAATAAAGTTTCAGAAATTAGGGCGTGTAAATTACCTTTTGTGTTTTTGTACTAAAAATTTTTTATGCCATAGGAAAGGAATGTTAAATATTCCCCACTTCGTGATAGATGTGTCGTTTTCCGGCGAACGAAGACGGGCGGTGGTCGGAATAGTTAGAAAAGTGAGCCGCAATATTCATTCTTGACGTGACTATTTTATTTTTAACTGCATGTGGGGGAGTGCATTACAGAATGTGATAGCGCTTTACTAGTCGATTCTTATACAAATCTCTTATAATACTTTATCTTTGTCTTGTTTTTGTTTTATGTTATAGGAATTAGCAATGAGCTCCACTAGGTAAATCTGAGCTAGGCGTCAAACCACATCCTCGCGGTAAACTGAGATAAACAATATCGTTATCAATACCCAGTTTGCTAACATACATAGATATAGAAGGTAATCAAGTTATTAATTATTTTATATTATTAATTGTTACATGTTAATTTAACACTAATGATCTAAATGAAATTTACTCTGCCGAGGAGACGTAACAGAAATAATGCTTGCAGTGGCAAGGAGTAGTTTCTATGAAAATAAATGCAAATCTTTTAGTGTCATAACAACGTTAACAGTTTCATTTAACTGCAAAGGTTTCTGAACTTTCTGTCCAATACAATTTCGTTGGGCGCTCACCTGGATATGTTGTCTTGGAATTGATTTTAAATATACGCAAATAATAGTAAAACTCCAAGCTGCTCACTTAACCTATTTTAGAAATGAATATTACAGTAACAAAACAACAGCAGACAAATGTGGCCACAAATCTTCTGAAAGAAGAGCAACCTCACCTGTACCAGGACCTTCTACAAGACCAGACGAAGTTTGGTCTGTAATTTCAAATGAAACGACCCAAACGACCCCTTCCCAAATTCTGCGCAATATTTCACCTATTTCAGCTAGATCCAAAAACTGAAACAAACAAACGTAGAATACTTAAAGCTAGAAATTTGACGTCCAAAGAAAATATTAACAGGTTAAAATTGAAATTTGATGAAAAAAGAAAAGCAAAACTAGGCCTAGAGGGAAAAAAACGCGCGAAAAAGGTTCGGATCGAGAAGCGTAAAGAAACTTCGGGCAGTTCAGACTCGTCAAATGAAGTTCCGTACAAGGATGATTCAAGTGACGAACTTCTTGAAAAAGAGGGAGAATGCGTTGGATGCGGCGAGAACTACTCAAAAACAGATAAAACCTGTGATTGGATTAAGTGTGTCAGATGTCACCGTTGTTTACACGAATCCTACACATCATATGTTGATGTGTGCCATCGATGTGATAATGCTATTTTAAAAAAATAAATCTAAGCCTATAAACTTTCCTTTTTATAAGTTATAAGGTTAGTTTTCAATTCAATAATTCAGATGTAAAATGCTTTTTACAATTAAGGTTCTGTTTAGGTTATAATTTAACTACAATTAATATCTTTATAAATATTTTTTACATCAAAAGATTCAATAAACCATGTTTAAAATGATAAACGATTCTTTTATGATTTTCTCTTTGATATTAAAGTGTTTTGTCTGATGGCCATCTATTCCTTACATGTCTGGCCATCTAACCCAGATACTTGGGTAAGATGGCCAAGTGTAACATATTTTTTATGAATTTTTAATTAGTGTGAAATTTAATGTACCTTAGTAAATGAAATCGAATTTCATATTTTATGAATTGAAAAGGAAATTAATGTTAAAATTTCAGGTTATTTTTGTGTATTAGGTTGTGAAACTGGCTTTCGAAAAAATCATGGCCAGATGACCCGTTTATCGTATCTATACCCATCTATCCCGTTGTCATAATTTTACTTTGTTCTTTGTAAGATGGTGTAGGGGAGAAAGGAGATCCATGAAGTTTGCAATCCCAAGAATTTAGCGAGAACCCACTAACCACTCAAGCAACAGCTACTTATGCATTGTGAACCCTTCCAAACGCCGTACTGACAAAAATGCACCAGCTATCACATATACGGACATTCCTTTATTTATTGCCCCAGTATTATACAACCTTCAGCTGCCCGTACCTGCTCCTCCTGAAATAGAACAAGCATCTTCAATCGACAACAGCGAGTCGAAATGTGAAGAAATTATTGAAGAACTAGACGACGATTTCATGTGTAGATGATTAGAAAAACCCATACTTCCCCAAGCAGAAAGATATAAACGACTTGGTCAGAGAACTTGGGCTCACCAAGTTCAATAACGATGTTTTGACGTATAGGGTCAAGCATCGCAACTTGTCGGCTGAAAGTGTGCAAGTCGTAGATAAGAGAAAGTGTCAACAAACTTTTTCTAGCTTCTCCACTTATCAAGATGATCTCTGCTGTTGCCACGACAGAACCGTTCGACGAAATAGGAATCGCATATATCCCGAATGAGTGACGTCTTTTCGCTGATAGCTCTTCAAAGAGTTTTAAAACAGTGCTGCTGCATAATAGAAATAAATATCCGTCCCTTCCCCTAGGCTCTTCAGATCACTTCAAGAAGGTTTATAATAACACCAAAACCTTGTTGAAAGTTTTGAAGTGTGCAAGGTGGTTTCACTAAGTTTCAGTGCTATCTTTGTCTTTAAGATAGCACTACAACAAGCGCGACTGGTCACAGAGGACAGAGTTATCTGTAAGGAAAAACGTCAAATGAGAGTTACTGGTAAACCTCCTGAAAGTGCTCATGCCACCACTGCATATAAAGTTAGGGCTTATTAAGTAATTTGTGAAAACTGTATGTACGAAATCGGCAACCTTCAAGTACGTTAAATATTTATTCCCTAACCTTTCTGAGGCAAAGGTTAATGTTGGTGTCTTCATTGGATCACAAATAAAGAAGATCTTGGACCGCGATAACTTCCTCAAAAAGCTCAACCGTAAGAAGAAAGCGGCCTGAAAAAGCTTTGTCGCAGTTGTTTGGGGTTTCTTGGACAATCAAAAAGGTCGAAAACTATGTGGAGCTGGTTGCGGATCTGGTGAGACGCTATGGAAAAATGGGATTCAGGAAGTCACTCAACGTGTACATGCTTCATGTTCATCTTGATAAATTCAAGGTCAACATGAGAGCCTCCTCGGAGAAGCAAGGCAAACGCTTTGAGCGCCGCTACCAGGGACAGTATAATCAGAACATAATGGGAAAATACATTTGCGGGCTGATTCGCGAAAGTGATTTATAGAATAATCGCAAATGTCGAAAAACTATACACTTCTAAATGTTCGGTGGTTATTTTTATATAATTTTAACAAAAGTAAATATTAATTTTACTATATATGTTTTTGTTTTTATTTTATATGTGAGCGGATGCACGTAAATTTGACCGGAAATAGGAAAGTTTTAAATTTTCGTTGTTCCAGTCACAAAACCAAAGTTAGAGGGGAATAAAAGTTTTTCTCTATTATTTTGAATCATACGCAAGTACGAAACAACACTTACTGCTCCAGGACAAAAAAACGTGTTACATGGTGTTATCTATTTGATCATTTTTTAACGAATAAGAAACCAACGGGTTACGCAGCTAGTTTCGGGATTAACCTCCTTTTTTTGCTCTCATATCCCAGTCCTTTTTATTATAACTAACTAAGTAATAACCATTTTATCATCTGGCAACGGTGCTTCCACCTCGTACAGTGTGACATCCATAAAGTATAATTGTTGTTAATTACACACTCTCATGAAAGATTTTTATACATCTGCATTAATAAATGGAGGTGACTAAACTTCCGCGTAACTGACGGAAACCATAAAACTACATATATAAATACACTCGATTAGGATTACATTGTAATAATTTCCAGATCACGTTCGCTTACAATCAATACTAAGTGAAAGTAATGTAATTTCAATGCAAGTAAAAAGTCCATTAAAATGCTAATGCAAAAGTAGCGGCAATTATTATGGGTTATGTAATCGCTACTAAATAAAAATAATGCATGCGATAACTTTTATGCTGTTAAATCAGTGAGTTATTTGTAGCGGAAGCAGGAAGAAATATGTGATACCACAAACTGTTTATTAGATACAAGGTGACTGATGTTCACTATTTATTAGAAGCTACCAGAAACGAGAAAAGTATCGATTTGAAATTTAGTCATTTCGACTGTTACATTTAAAAAATTTAAAAATATTTCACCTAAATTATAGCA
Organism: Platerodrilus igneus; assembly: GCA_036346225.1. Lineage (NCBI taxonomy): Eukaryota > Metazoa > Arthropoda > Insecta > Coleoptera > Lycidae > Platerodrilus > Platerodrilus igneus. The sequence goes on from JARFIW010000941.1 coordinate 1,407,009, forward strand.
TATAAAAAATGGAAATGTTTACTTACAGAAGTTTTCATGACATCTCAAGGGAATGTATGTCTGTGACTATTTAAATGTGCTGCGCAAGAGACCCCGGCACAAGATAATTAGACAGGATAAGAAAAATGGAAAGGAACCCGTTCCTGTACACCATTACTTCGAGGTACCGGTAAAAAGGTGTTACGTGCCGTCTCTGTACGCAAATATTTTCGCTGGTGCTTAATTAAAAATTTCACACTCTTTACTGCATTTACGGTCATTTGAGTATTTGTTGGCCGTTTCTGACGTCCTTCTCCAGTTAAACGGTTGCTTGTTTAATATTTGAAATGGATTTTATTAAAATTATCAGCCATAAATTTAAGGTGCTTAAATTTGTTCTATTTTTATGTAGCCTTAAAATCTAGTATTTTTCTTAAAAATTATATTAGCCTTAAAACGTGGTTTTCAGTCGGTAAAAACATTTGTTTTCAAAAGGCAATAATGTGTTATATGCGTGTTTTCTGCAATAGTATCTCTAGTCTGTTTATCTGTAGACTGTACTAATATAACGTTTTCTATAATTTTATACAAGATATAGGCAACTTTTTATTCGTAACGTGCATAAGTTCTTGGGTCGATGTACTTTTGTGTTGTTTTAGAACGTTATACGTCCTGTTCCACTTGTTACGTTCCAATTTTGCTTTAAAAATTTCCCTGGTTAATTCAATACCCGCTCGAATAAATTCCGTTGCTACTGTTAAATCCTTTATCATAATTAATCATAAATACGCTCTCTAAAAATTCCTCAATTTAAATCTAATTGCTTTGAAACGACAAGTTTATGCTACAATTAAATAGTTTATATCCTGTTTTAGTACCCGGTATCTTGGTATACATTACGACGGCGTATAATTGCTTCGCTTGTGTATCCCATTTAAAGACTTGTCGAGATGATAATTCCTACTATTAATTAATATAGTGTTTTCCAGTTTTAATCGCGCTTTGATAAGCGAGAATTTGCAGTTCGAATTCGTGTCATTTGAACGAATGTTGAATTTGATTCTGCAGCTTGTCCGTCGAAATATTTTCTACATTATTTGTCACCGTATTTCATAAGCAATGCACGTTTGTTTTCTTTGTTCGATAACTAGGGGGTGTCTTGCGTGTTTTGGTGTGTTTCCCCGCGCGTACCCATTCTAATCAGATTCTCTTTTTAGCTTTTTTTAGCTGGAGGCCAAATGGGTTCTTTCTTTGTGTACGCCCATCTGTTCGTTGCTGTGGACCAGCTGCTTTTGTCTGTGGTTTGCTGCTGTAGTTACGATGGCAGGGTGAATGGATCCTGATGACCATGGCGTTTCTGTGCTGTCTCACCCCCGACGGTTTGCAAGCTAAGTATTCGGACACCTACAGGTATGCAACTCGTTTCCTTTTATATGTGTCAATGGCATATTCCGTATCAGCGTTTGGTGTAGTTACGTGACAAGAAACGTGACATTGTAGAATTATTGTTTGTTGCTGCTAATCGATATTATCGCTCTACAGGTGTGATGTACCATTGTTAAAAATGTTGGACAGACACACGCTTATTCTTTTATACTGATTGGTTTATTTTACAAACAGTACTACATACAATTTAAAAGATGTCTGACAAAAGCTCTCACACGTTAATTCTTTCCTACTAATTAGTTATTTTACAAAAGTATTAGGTGAAATTTTAAAAACGCTTGACAAAGCTCTCACAGGTTTATTTACTACAGATTAATTTTATTTTGTGTGAAATACGAGATGCGCACTTTGTATCTAAATTCTTAAATTGTCCGTACAATAGAAATGTTTGCTGTGAAATAATAACACTTAATTTAATTTCTTTTTGTTTGTTTGTTCAGAATCCTTTATTTATTTTTATGTGTTAATAGATAATCTTGACGATGTACTTTATTTTTTTTTCTTGGTATTTAGGTGAATCCTCCTCTCTCCGCGTTTGATAGTTAGACTGGTAGTTACTTTTCTTTCGCCTACGTCTAGGTACGTAGCACACAAAATAAGGTCAACATGGTTTTTCTATTTTATCATCGTAGTTGGCTCTGAATTTTCTAATGTTTGACTATCAGATTATCTATCTTGTATAAGTTGATTGTACGATGGCTATATCTCATTAATTCATTTTTTTAAGAAACAGTTTTAGTTTCTTTTGTGTAAAATTAGAAATATGATACCTACCTTAATAGGTGTTCTTAAACGGACAACATAAACTACGCAAACTGAAGTCAAGAACATAAATTATTTATTTGAATGGAATGGCGTCGTACGTCTGATGTTTGGTTATCTTTAGCGATGTAATGATGAAATTTTCATCTCATTGGAGTGGTATTGTGAATTTTGAGGCAAGATTTTTCATTCCCAGGTGTTGATTAAGTTTCTTAATTGAAGTATTTGAACTTGTTGGTAATAGAACATAATATAACATACCTTGTCCTTGATGCTTCGATGTCGACTACAAAAAATTTTAGTAGAATTTACAATGTCACACAGTAATACAGTTAAAACAGGAACATCATGCCAAGCTGTAAAACTTACTGGTTTTTCAACTGCATCGGTTGATGCCTTCCATCAGTAAAATAAATTGGGTCTGAATTTTCCTGTTACGTTTATAGATTACTCATCGCGCAAATATAGATGTCCCGGTGTGGAAATTGAACTTACTTTGCTCAAATCGTCGGAACATGGTAATGCGGCAGCTGTTATTGATTGTCTATGAATTATTAAATAGGAACAACCATTACTGTCTACAAAATTTTCTATATAAAAATTTAGAGTTACACTATTGTTAATGTGTGACGTTATTGCTTAATTTTTTTTTTTGTTTAGCTACAGCTGCGGGAAATGCATTTCGACCTGTAGATGATTTCTTTCTTTTATTGTTACATTTTGTTTGTATTTACTTATCAAGAGTTACTTGTAAACAATCTGTAAGCATATGGTTTTTATGACTATTTTGATACCAAAGCTTTAATATTGGATTAACCAAGTTTACTATATAATTTTTGTTTAATTTTTATTTTATGTAAATATTAGGATTGAGGTTAAAAATTAGTTTGAGGTAATCAAAAAGTGTATTAATTATTTTTCATTGCACTATGTAAATCTTTCGGGATATGTTTTGGACAAATGTTGTTTTCTATGCGAGTTGGTTTTACTATTATAACATGTTGATTTCTTAAGGGTTTGTAAATAAATTTTGTTTCTTGAGATTTCATTTTCTTTCTGTATGAGCCACCCTACCCTACGACTTTCTAGCTAGCACGGCCTTCTTTGGGTTCCTTTTTTGTTGGGACACTCGGTAAGGGATATTTTCTTTGTTTACTTTACTTTTCTTTCATGTTCGCGCAGAATACCGCAACAAAGTATTTAGTTCAGTACCAGAACCTCCCAGAAACAATATTAAACGTTCGCTTACGACAAAAAATCCTTTCTCATTGGTCGACAAACATCCGGCGACCGTTTCTAGTCAATCTTTCCACTACTTGTTGTATAATTTCCCCCGCTCAACTTCCTTCAACTGAACAATATTATATAGAGGTTGGTTGTATTGTTGGACAATTAAATTTTATTATATTTGTTAACAAAGTAATCGCTTCACCGGACCTCCTCACTGTATCAACTAGCCTCCAGACGGCAAAAATAAACATATTTGTATTGGCATTAGTTAAACTAGTAAAAAAAAATGTTTTGTTAAGTTTGTTGGACTTTAAAATTTAACTATGTACCAGTAATTTTTAGGGCACAAATGATAGATAAAGCACACTGAAGAATACTTACTCTGCATGCCGCTAAAAGTTCAGTTACTATGTAAAAAAAAAATGCATTATAAAAAACAATTAGAGTACGCGATTTTTCTTTTAGAGCCTGTAGGGCAGGTCTAAAAAAAGCGAACTTGAAGTTCTCTACCTCTTTTACCGGCTGCCTTTTTTAGGAGAGTAAAAAATGTGAAAAAATTGTTTTTTCGCGATAACTTGGTATCTAATAAAGTCACAAGATCGATGTAATTTTAAAGATTTTTTCATGCTGACAAGTTAAGTCCTATAACTTTTTTACGTATGATCTATTGTTTTCGAGATATCGAATAAAAAAGTATTAATTTTAGTTTTTTGCTTTTTTACTCATTACTATCGCCCGAAATTGCAAAAATGCTTCAAATAAAAGTTGTAAAGGACAAAAATCCTACTATTTTCGCTTATTATTCGTTTCATTTGGTTGAAAACTATGCTTTATAGAAATCCTCAAAGTGAAGAATCGGCGTCCGCGTGTAGTCAAGTAGATCGTGGCTCTTTTTGGTAAGGTGTTCGACTTCATTGACGCAAAAAAGTAACAATATCATTCTTTTTTGTAGTTTTTTGTGCTCTACAAGCTATGTTATGTGACATTTTGCCGTACGATAAATAGTTTTCTAGATGTTGAACGATAAAATAAAAAAATTTAGCACTTTTGTTCTTTTTTTTTTTGTTTTATCGTTTTTGTATAAACGCTTTAAACGAAATTTGTACGGCAATAAAAATATAAAATTGTCCTTTTTAGGATTTTAATATCGCTAAAAATTCCATATCGTACTATTCATCAATGTTTGAAATTATCTCGCAAAGTTCATCAAAAGTGTTGAAATTTGCGACATGAAAAAATGAGCGACAAATGATTTTTTTACATAATGAAATAGAATTGTAAACATTAAAAAGTACGTGTATAACAACAATAATAAGAATAATACAATAGGAATATTGTATATTATTTTAAATATTAATGAAAAATTATTATTATTTGACTAAAAGTGGCAATAATTATTGCAGTATTTTTTAGTAATTTAATAACAATAAGAAATAACATAATTTCTGTTAATAATAAATATAGGCTATCGTGATATTTTGAAATAGGTCTCCGTGGCAGTGCCCGTTACATTTCCAAACCGGAACTGAAGAGGCCGGGCGGTAAACACAATCGCTTTGGAATGCGAAGGTCGGTTAAACCATACATTTGCTCACCGGCCCTTCCATTCAGGTTTGTCAGTTTTCTCTGGAGCGAGCGGATGGTTTTCAAAACGATCATTTTGTGGACATTTTGTTAGTACCGTTTTTTGACATTTACTAGTGCGTTTCTTGACATTTTGTTAGTGCAGTTTATTTTTTCATTAATACAGTGTTTGGACATTTTTATAGTGCAGTTTTTTAATGAACAACAATGCGTGACTCGAATTGTTTAGATACGCAGTTACTAAAGTAAACAATGTTTTACCATAACATTTTATCGTCTTTTGTGAATAATAAATTCCAAAAAAAGTACAAATTTATGATAATAAAACTGAATATTGGTTTAGGTTAAGTTTTTAGTTTCATTATTGTTAACAATATTAAATGTTACATTGCAATTATTAAATATTATTGTAGCAGGTGTTTTTTCAAAAATTATATTTTCTTCACCTTGGTTATTCTTGTCTTTGGACCGTGATAGAACATTTGAAGTGCTATCGATTGAATTCTGTATTTAATTCTCATATTAAACTTATTTGTTAAAGAATTGTATATATAGTGTTCGGCGGCTGTTATAGATTTCCAGCCTCCATTTTAAAAATGTTATATCTTCTCCAGCATTTACTACAATTGTGACCGAAGGTCCTTCAGTAGCAGTGGCCAGTTGTATACCGTGCAGACAAGAAAAATAGCAGTAAAGTAAGTAAGGAAAATCACATACATTGAATACCGCAATAAAACAAGGACAAAATTGTAGAATCAAAATCCAAAAAAATTAAATTTCGAGCTAGCTCAAAAACGTCGTAGAATGGGGTGAGTGATGCAGAAAGAAAAATTGAATACCTCAGTAAAAAGTTATATTACAAACATGCAGTTGCAAAAGAATATTTATAAAAGTCAAAACCGTACATTTACGTAATCGGTCGTTATAACGTGATGAAAACAAAACGTCAATTTACATATAACACAGTATAAAGCTAAACATTTGAAATATCAAGAATAAAATCTTATAATCTAAATACCATACCCTTTCCAACCCTAAATATGTACACAAGTAGTATATGCAAGAAATAATACAATAATTTTATTTTGCATTGGAAGTGCACCTCGTAAAATTTAACCACATAACATTAAATTTTTAATAACGTGATCAAATATTAACTAGCAAGTTGTTGATGTTAACATTAATGTACACAGAAAAGGAAACAGTAAAAAGTGCTGAAACGCATGCTATACACATAATCGCATAATTGTTCGTGAATTGTCAACGTAGATTTGGTAACGCACAGTCTGCAATTTATTGTGAAATCAACTAAAAAAGGTGTACATCTTCCAAAACAGCAACACAAGTAAAACAAACAGAAAAACTGTACTTTCAGCTATAGGCGTCTCTGGTACCATGTTAGGATGAGAAAATGCAACCTACAATTGTTTAGGGCTAGGTGCTGGATCAAACAACAACAATACTAGCACACTACGTCCAATAACACATTTTAAAATCGCGACTTACAGCACTCAAAGAACGTTGTATAGAATTAGAATTGAATACATAAGAGAAGAGTCGAATAAATAAGCGGGTCTTCCTAAAGTTGAACTTGTATCTACACCACTTAAAAACGACAGGAGTAAGTAACATAAAACCATTCTCAGCATTCGAATGTTAAAGATTTTGCAAAAGCAAGTAAAAATATATTCCAGGCAACAATTGCGAAATATTCCTAGAATGCAAACAATAAAAACGACAAAACACGATAGTTAATTCCATTGAATTTCGTTCGCATGAGAAAGATAAATATATTTTAAAACATCTATGCGTGTATGCAACCTTGCATACTGCCAATGGAAACCAGTTGTCTGACTTATAGAAATAAATAGGGGTTTGCTTTATTATCGATCCAAGCTACGGGAAAAACCTAGAATGAATTAATTAGGGGACGAGTTTATTACCCATAAAACTCGAGCGGCCCAACACGTGCTAATATAACGAAGTAGGTTTTCTCAGTACTAACCATTAAAAACTTTTATACAAAGCAGCTGCTTTGAACATGTTTCGTACAATAAACTATTGAAAATAAAAAGCATATTTCAAGGAATAACTATTAAAAGTGATTTAAGAAGGAGCAAATGCTTGCTTGTTTCAACGAATTTAGCAAAGTTTTTTTTATAAAGTATTTCAGAGAATTTATAAACGCGATGAAGGATATATTCCACGTATTCCTACTGTACAAAACACTTGGATAATTTTATAGGACTTTTAATATGTATTTATTGAACTTCTTAAGCTTTATAATTGGAGAATACTATAAAAAGGGTTTAGATTCGCCTCTTTAGGAGGTGCTTAATTAAGGTAGTTGTAAATTAATGCAGAATCATTCTATTTCAAAAAAATTAACGTAACACGGTATATAGTTGCGGATTTGGTAGTTCTAAATATGTCGCGATTTGTTTACCCATAGCACCAAATTTGTTGATACCCACTTTCTGTATGGTACATTTTCCATTGTTTGTAATTTGAGAAGGAACTAGGATCGCAGACATTTGATGGATGTAGTTTTCAGTATTCTTTTATGATTTTATAAAAATTATCCGCTACCGTAAAGCTCCGTACATTTTTGTTTACTTAACGGGAACTGTGACTTATACTGCAGAACCCAATTTCGTAAAATTGATAGTCTTTATCTGATGTAATTTCTGTCTGCAGCAAGCAATCATAACTGTGGATTTGTTAAACGTTTACGGCGTCCGTTTCAAGTAATTAGTTTCTTATTCAAAATTTGAAATGGATTTTATTAAAATATTCGATTATAAATTTAAAGTGCTTAAATCTATTCTATTTATACATAGCCTTAAAATCTGGCATTTTCGTTAAAGTTATAATAGCGTTAAAACGTGGTTTTCGGTTAGTTAAAACATTTGTTTTGAGAAGGTTATAATGTGTTATGTATGTGTCTTCTACAAGATTATCTCTGGCCTGTTTATCTGCAAACTGTACTAATATAACGTTTTCTATAATTTTATGCAAAATATAGGCAACTTTTTATACGTGACGTGCATAAGTCCTTGGGACGATGTACTTTCGTGTTGTTTTAAAACGTTATACGACCTGTTCCATTAGATAAGGTTAACATGGTTTTTCCATTTTATCAGCGTACTTGGCTCTGAATTTTTAATGTTGGACTATCAGGTTATCTATCTTGTATAAGTTGATTGTACGATGGCTATATCTCATTAATTTCTTTTTTAAGAAACAGTTTTAGTTTCTTCTAAGGAGAAATTATTCAAAACCCAGTAGAATTCTACTTCTCGAATCTCGCATGCTGCAGGCGCTGTACTCCAGACGTCCCCTTGAAGGCCCTATCAAGGTATTCACGTTTGTCAGAGCAAGCAAGGCCGATTTGTTATCGCTAATGATAGAGTTCCCACTTGTACCCGAGTGGTTGATGACACACTCAATAGCTTCCCTGCTAGCTACCAACTCGTACTGAAAAATTGTACACCAATCCGCAAATTTGATTTGAAATCAGAATACTTCCTCTTTTTTCTTGTACACAACGAACGCCGCTCTTGCCTGCTCATCATATATTCGTGAGGCATCCGTATAAATCCTGATCCGCACCGCATCTTCATCTCCTACAACAACCTCGGAACACTTTAAACCAGCCGGATGCGTTAATTACGAAGCAACAATTACCCTCTCGACATTCCTAGATTCAAGACCGAGACCCTGAACCATATCTCGTCTTTTTCCCATGTCAATAAGTCTGTCATCGCAAATTTCCCAGACAACGAACTCAATAGAAAGAATGCTACTAATAACTAACACCGCCTCCGTGGAAGTATTCCAGTACGCCTTCGCCGTCTTGAGTGCTGTTATGCGCTGGACGTTCGCCAATTACAGGACTTCACTGACGTTGCAACTCCCCGCCCAAATCGATGCCGTATTTACATCGTCGATTTGATTGCTCCTAAAGCATACTTACTCTGCACGCCGCTAATAGTCCAGTCACTATATACAAAAGAATGCATGATAAAAAAAACAATTAGAGTACGTGATTTTCCTACTGGAATCTGTAGGGCAGGTCTTAAAAAAGCTTGCTACGTACATTGACGCAGCCTAAAAGACAAAGAAAAGGATGGCCGGGCTCAGTTGGCAAGTAGGTGGGGTATTATAAATACCAAAAAAATATAATTATGAAGGACAGACTGAAATAAAAATAAGAAGTTAACAAAACGTATTAATACCTATTAATTAATCTAAATGACATTTAAATGAACATAGCATAGTAGTATAACCAGCAAACCAAAAAAAAGCAAAGCAATGAACCCTCCCTTTACATAGATCAAGAAAACAAAAGTAATAAACCCTCCCTTAAAATGGCGAGCTGCAGTTTTTAGGTCAACGCCCCTCTGAAATAACAACAAACCGACAAATTCAACACTAAAAACCACAGCTCTAAATCCTTATACTATACCTCAAATTACATATATATAACGTCGGAGCTACAATGTCTTAATTAACAGAAGTTTACAACCCCAGGAAAAAAGGAACAGCCAACGGTGCTGAATCACCATCATGAGTATGCAATTAACTAGGTGGAATGGTCCTCATACGTACAATATTAATGTTAACTAGCTCCTTCCGTAAAGATAATCATGCTTCCAAGAACACAAAAAGATCACCTAGTTTTGCGTCAAGTCTACTTTGATAAGCATATTGTTGTGCCATTTTACAAGAGTCGATGCCCCAATAAAAAAAAATTGTAAATTAACACTCACCGACGTGTCCAAGGCGCAGGCGCTCTGTGGGTGTCCCCCCATAACAACATAAGCGGCAATCCAATGGGGCTTTAGGGCCACCGGAAGAAGCTATTATTACTATAGGCAAATTAATTTTATTGCCGCCGGAAAGTATAGGTTTGTAAAACCACCATTGCTTGCCACGCTGTATTGCGTGTGCGAAATTTCAAAAAAAACGGAAACAAAGAAATATAACAATACCGACGAAGGTTTTCGCGGTGTATACGGAAAAGAAAGTGAATCTTTATTCCCTTTAAAATAGAAAGAATCCAACTCAATGCTAGTGTTATCAAAACATACTAACAGGTGATTAGGAAACTCGAATCGGATAGTATAATACGTTATTTAGATTGAAACAATAGAGAAAGTAATTACACACTATCCTAAAGTGTAGTAAGTTCACGGATACCTAAAACAGGGTATTGATTAATTAATTTATAGAATAAGCTTTTCGTTTCGAAGTAAATAGGTTTAAAATGAAAATTATTAGGAAGCGTACTTATTGTGAACAGGTAAAATATACAGGATGTTGTTGGTGGATTTGAGCAGAATCTAAGTAAATGAAAAAAAAACATTTAGCGCTTTTGTTCGTTTTTTTTTTTTGTTTTATCGTTTCTGTACAAACGCTTCAAACAAAACCTGTACGGCAATAAAAATAGCAAAATTGTCTTTTTTAAGACTTTAATATCGCTAAAAAATTCCATATCGTACTACGCATCAATGTTTGAAATTATCTCGCAAAACCCATCAAAAGTGTTGAAATTTTCGACATGTAGATATGAGCGACAAATGATTTTTTACATAATGAAATGAAATTGTAGTAAACATTAAAAATTACGTAGACAACAACAATAATGGGAATAATACAATGCGAATATTGTATATTATTTTAAATATTATTGCAGAATTTTTTAGTAATTTAATAACAATAAGAAATAACACATAATTTCTGTTAATAATAAATATAGGCTATCGTGATATTTTAAAATATGTTTGCGTGGCAGCGCCCGTTACGTATCCGAACCGGAATTAAAGACGCCGGGCGCCGGACGGAAAACACAATCGCTTTGCAATGCGAGGGTCGGTTAAAACATACACTTGCTCATCGGTCCTTCTATTCAGGTTTGTCAGTTTTCTCTGGATATCACAGTGAGCGAATGTTTTTTGAACCGATAATTTTGTGGATATTTTGTTCGTGCCATTTTTTGACATTTGTTAGTGGTGTTTCTTGACATTTTGTTAGTACAGCTTATGGACATTTCATAAATGCAGTATTTGGACATTTTTATAGTGCAATTTTTTAATGAACAACAATGAGTGACTCGGATTGTTTGGTATGTAAAGAATCTTTCATAACATACATTCAAGTGGTGAAATCGAGCAACATTCAATCCCTCTTATTTGCGGCGACTGAAGAGGAGATACGGAAATTCATCAAAAATTATAGACCTTAACCGAAGTTACGGTATACTGTGCGTGCTACAAAACGAATTCGCTTCTCACGAAGCGACAATGGCTGATCACCTTCAACATCAAGAAAAGACCATCGTCATCTAGAGTTTGATTTAAAAAAAAATTGCTTATGCTGCAGTAAAAAAGCGAAAGAATCGTCATCAAAAGTGGCTGCCAAAGAACGAGCAAAAATTATTTTAAAAAACTAAAATCATCGAAAGAATACATTCTGACAAAACTTGGTAGTCGCAATGATGAACTTGCTCGTGCAATTGTGTATCGCGTCGAACTTGTCCCTGACCTGGTGAGCTAAATACCACAAAAACTGTTATACAACACTCTGTTTAAGAAAGTGAAAGGTAACTCAGCAGGAAGACCACAAGAGAGCGTAATAGATGAGGTTATAGAACAAATTTATACCTATTTACAAGAGAATTCTAGTGAGTGTCAATTTTCACTTCAGACATTACTTGATCAAGTGAAAACAAATCATATTCCTCACTTAAAGACTATTAAAAGACGATTACTTGAAAAGTATGGTCATGATACTCTCATTGTTGAATAGCAAAAACGTGGTACTATGATTTGTTTTCGCAATGTTGGTTATGAACCACTCTGTGACCAAAGGTATAGTGAGAAAAAACGACCATTAAGAAGAAAAGTTTCTAGTTGCGTGAAGTCAAGGCAATATCTTGTAATGACATTCGCTTGGTAATTTATGACACAGATAATTATACACCACCGGATGTGTTCGTGATAGACGAGAAGTCTGCTTTGCCTGAATCATTGCAAGTGTTGTTATCCGATATCATAACAAAAGATAAACGCGATTCACTTGAGCATTGGGATAGAAACTGTACTTCGATTGCAAATGCTATCCTAACGGCTGTACGGCCACGCTCATTTCTTTTACCGTTCAGATTGGCATTGAAGCATATTTGTATAAAAAGTTCGTATCAAAAAATCTCGTCAACATTTTATCGAATATGGGATTTAGAGCATCATACAAAGAAGTGTAAACGTTTGAAAACTTCAGTATTCACGGAAAAGAACGCAGCATTTTGGACAATTCTTTTTTCCAGTTCGTGTTTGACAACGCTGATTTCAACACGAACACCTTGGACAGACGAAGCACTTCTTATGCAATGGGGGACATACAATACATCACATCCTCGAGTGCCATCAAACGAGATTTCCAGCTACCGCGAATCTTGGAAAGTAAATCGACCACAGAGATTGTTTAACTAGGGGCAATGTCATTACTGAACTACCAAAAACACGCATCAGTGAGATTTCAGAACATCCGTGTTGCTAATATCGATGACCTTGTCAAGATTTCACAAGACATTTCGCCAACTCTACCAAACTTTATATGGCAATGCGTTATTGGCATACCAGGCTGAAACGACTTCATACAGCAAGTTACTTCGGATGAATCCTATAAAACATCAAAAATTATATGTCTTCCATTTACCAATGCAACACCGTCTGAATACCACACTATACTCACATCACTTCTAGAAACACGATTTTTTATAGGTAAAAATCGTGTTTCGTTACGTTTGATCAACCGTTGTATTAGAAGGCTTGCGACATAATAGCAACTTCTGATCCGTCATCTGATTATCAAAATATCATTGTAAGGCTCGGAGGATTTCACCTCTTGATGTCGTTTCTAGGAGCGATAGGTTTTATTCTGTCGGACAGCAAAATCGAGAAACTTCTGAAATTAATTTTACGTAGAAAATTGCGTGCAAAAAGATCTTTCGGGACATGCTTACTCAAGAGCAATTCGCGCTAACATTTTGACACACTTGGCTCCAGCAAAATTTAACTTTGACACCGTCGATTTAATTAACGAGTAACGCGATGTCTTGATGATTTCACGAAAGTTTTTGTTCAACCTGCTGTGCTGGAAGCCAACGGAAACGAAGACGTCGTAAAAATAACGCAGAAATCCAACATCGAGATAGTGGATTTGATACTATGAAATGGTTACGCTGGTAAAGAATTTTATTGAAGCTGAACGTACCGGTAATTGTAGTCTTCATCTGAACACAATTCAAAAAATGTTGCCCTATCTTCATGCAAGCGGGCATTTTTTATACGCAAAGTAGTGTCATCTATACCTACAACAAATGAGACGTTGCACGAAAAAGTACCTGATGACAAATTTGCAAAATTTACGGCAAGAGAATAGTTTACAATTTGTAAAACGCGGAGGTTCTGGTCCGGCATTATGTCGGACCAGACTATCGAGCAGGTTATAATGTGTGCTTTAAGACAGCTGGAGGGTTAACTCATCGAGGCATGCCAGACTGCTCGATCATATCTTGGACGTCGGGAATGGTTTTTCTTCAAACCATTTGCTAACAAATGGAAAACTATATGCAGTGGTAATGTTCGCGACTATAGAGCAACATTTTGACATACGCCCGACTAGAATTTCAAAAGACAATTTAGATACAGAAAAGTTGGATTTTCGGCTTGCAAGCCTGAAGATCAGACTTTAATTTCGATTGTCACTGGTGTTGTTGGAAATGACAGTATCAAGTGCCATCGTGCTGACAAAATCTGTTATGAAACAAACCGCGGCTAGAATGAAATATATAAGTCGCCATAACTTTTTTATTAGAAGTAGCACACCGAGGAAATATGAAGCACTAAGAAGTCCCGGTGAGTTGTGAAGTTAGCCGCAGAATTGTAAGTGGCCACAACTTTTTATTGGTAGTCGTACGTCGCTGAGGTATGAAGTACTTAAAAGCACTAACGAATCACTAACTTTCGGCTGCAAAAATTGTTTGAAATTGAAACAAACCGCAGGTATGATTAAAACTATAAGTAGCCATAATTTTTTTATTAGAAGTCATACGCCACTGAAATATGAAGCACTAAAGAACACTAGCAAAGTACTAACTTTCGCCTGTAAAAAGCTTTTAATTGAAGAAAACTCCGGCTAAGAGTGAAGTTTCGCCGAAAAATTATGGATTGCCATTTTCGGAGAGACGTTTATTCGGCGATCTTCTTTTGTAAAGCAATAAATAGCACTAACGAAGCACTAACTCACGGCACCTATAAGAACATTAGTGCTTACAAAGTCGCGGCTAACTTCACACAACTGTTTAAATTGGTGTATTTTCTAAGACTTAAGAATCTGTACTGTACTTGCATTGTATTTAGAAATGCAAAGTATTTATTTAGATATTTTAGTATACTACCGTTTTAATGAGCGTGTTACAGTAGATACTCGCTATACATTTCCCGTGTGCAATATTTTAATAATATTGTCACGTGTCAGTCAGATGAAATGGATTCAGTATAAATAAGGGAACGTTTTTTTGTGCGTTGTGTAAAAAGGCGTATGAAAATGTAATGTTCGTTTTATTGTCAATGAACACGGATGAGAAGGATTCAAAAAAAACTTTTGTGACGAACGGTTTCGTAAACTGGAAAAAAGCAATAGAAAAGTTTAAAATACATGAAAAGTCTAGTATACATCGGTCAGCAGTGATTTCTAATTCAGCAATAGAAAAAGGTGTTAATGTGTGAAGTATTTTGTCACAAAGTAAAATTACAAGAAATGAAAGCTGCGCGACAAACTTTGGTAAAAATTGTCACTTTATTACAGTTCTTGCCCAAACAGGGCTTAGCAATACGTTGTCACACAGACGATGTATCTAACATAAAGCAGCTTTTAGTGCTACACTCTGAAGATGTTCTAGATTTGAAAACATGGTTTCAGTGAAGTAAATACAAATGGTTGTCAGACGACATCGTAAATGAAATTTTATCGTTGTTACCTAGCGATGTGTTAAATAAATTAGTAAGTGACATTAAAAGTGCATTATTTTCTATTTCGTTATTGATGAAACTTTAGATATATCTAACAAAGAACAGGTTTGGGATTTGTTTTCGTTATGTAAATAACCGTTTCGAAGTTGAAGAAACATTCATGTGCTTTTATGAAACATCAGCAACAACTCCAAACACTTTTTTAAAAGTGTGCAAGATGCCCTGCTCCGACTTGGTTTAAGAATAAACAATTGTCTTGGCCTATGTTTGATGGTGCGGCAAACGTAAGCGGACATGTTTCTTGTAATTTACTTTGTGACAAAATACTTCCAACATTAACGCCTTTTTCTATTGCTGAATTAAGAAATCACTGCTGACCGATGTATACTAGACTTTTCATGTACTTTAAACCTTTCTATTACTTTTCTCCAGTTAACCAAACCGTTCTCCACAAAAGTTTTTATTGAATCCTTCTCATCAGTGTTCATTGACGATAAAACCAACATTACATTTACCCACACATTTTACACAACGCACAAAAGTTCCCTTCTTTATACTGAATCCATGTAAACGAGTTTATCCAGTGGTCTTGAAATTTTTTTCCACTGCTACATCTATTTGCATTGGCACATATAGAAGAACTAAAACTAGTTCCAGCTTTGGACTAAGTTTTCAACATCTACATTTTTCAAATTCTGCGTTAATGAACTCGATGTTTTTGGTAATTTAATTACAAATTTATCCATCTTATGTTTTTATAAAAAAACCACAGACAGAGCACTTTTTAGATTCGTTGCACAATTACAAATTACAAATTACGGTAAGCTATAGTGGAAAACTGGAAACAGGAAAGGACGGAAAAAGATTCCGTATCGTAATTATCAGTTCCAAGAATATTATAATAAATCTGATCTGCAAGAGTTTTAAACATTTTAAATTGCACTATATTATTTATTTTTAACAAACACTAACACTAACAAACACATCCGACATAACACTCGGGACGCAAAAATGTCCCAGCGCTAACTAATAATTCACCATTTCACCTGACTGACGCGTGACAATACTATTAAAATATTGCACACGTGAAATGTACAGCGTACAACTACTGCATAACACGCTCATTAAAACGGAAGTATACTAAAATATCTAAATAAATGCTTTGCATTTCTAAATACATTGCAAGTACAGTACGTATTTATGAGTCCTCGAGAATACTCCAATTTAAACAGATGCGTGAAGTTAGCCGCGACTTACCAAGCACTAATGTTCTAATAGGGGCCGAAAGTTAGTGTTTCGTTAGTGCTCTTTAGTGCTTTACAAAATAAGATCGTCGAATAAACGTCTCTCCAATGGCAATTCATAATTTTCCGGCGAAACTTCACACTTATCCGGGGATATCTTCAATTAAAAACTTTTTACAGCCGAAAGTAGTTCTTTGTTAGTGCTCTTTAGTGCTTCATATTTCAATGGCGTACGACTTTTAATAAAAAAGTTATGTCCATTTATATTCTTAGTTCTAGCCGCGGTTTGTTTTAATTTCAAAAACTTTTGCAGTTAAACGTTAGCGCTTTGTTAGTGCTCTTTAGTGCTTCATATTTGAGTGGCGTATGACATCTAATAAAAAAGTTATGGCATTTATATTTTAATTATAGCCGCGGTTTGTTTCAATTTCAAGAACCTTTGCAGCCAAAGGTTAGTGCTTTGTTAGTGCTCTTTACTGCTTCATATCGCAGCAACGTACGACTCCTAATAAAAAAGTTGTGGCCACTTACATTTTTGCGGTTAACTTCACAACTGGCCGGGGATTGTTTCAAATTCAAAAGTTCGTTTTAGCTGAAAGTTGGTGCTACGTTAGCGCTTCTTAGTGCTTCATATATTTGCGGCGTGCGACTTCTAATAAAAAGTTATGGTCACTTATATTTTTAATTCTAGTCGCGGTTTATTTCAATTTTAAAAAACTTTTGCAGCCGAAAGTTAGTGCTTCGTTAGTGCTCTTTAGTGCTTTAGATCTCAGCAACGTACGACTACTAATAAAAAAGTTGTGGCCACTTACAATTTTGCGACTAAATTCATAACTGACCGGGGTTCTTTGGTGCTTCATATTTCCGCGCCTTCTAATAAAAAAGTTATGGCGACTTATATCTTTAATTCTAGCCGCGGTTTGTTTTAATTTCGAAAACTTTTGAAGCTGAAAGTTAGTGCTTCGTTAGTGTTTCATATTTCAATAACTTCTAGTAACAAAGTTATGTCCACATATATTTTAAATTCTAGCCGCGGTTTGTTTCAATTTCAAACACTTCCAGCTGAAAGTTAGCATTTCCTTAGTGCTTCTTATTGCTTCATATTTCAGTGGTATACGGCTGCAAATAAAAAAGTTACGACCACTTACATTTTCACAGCTGGCTGCAGTTGGTTTCAGTTTCAAAGTTTTTTAATTGAAGAAAACCCCGCCTATGTGTGAAGTTTCGCCGAAAAATTATAAATTGTCATTTTCGGAGAGGCGTTTATTCGGCGATTTTCTTTTATAAAGCACTAAAGAGCACTAATGAAGCATTAAATTTTCGGCACCTATAAAAACATTAGTGCCTACAAAGTCGCAACTAACTTCACACACCTTATTTAAACGACGATTTTAAAATAATCTGTGGACAACTCTATTATAAGGATTTTAATACGGCACAATTTTTTGTGGGCATAAAGGTTATTTTTTGCTTAGATTTTAAACTCCTATTTTGTTCAGCTCCATGAAAATTATTTATCTAGTCTCAGCGTCCCCCCTCCCATATATTTCTGGATTGGGGTTTGAGCCACGAAATCCTCCGTGCTTGATGACGGTGTATAGAACTAGTAGAGCACAACGAATCTTTAAAATGAGCTCCAAGTCGGCCTTGTGACGTTATTAGAACTCAAGTTATCGCGAAAAACAATTTGTTCACTTTTTCTACTCTCCTAAGAAAGACAGACAGTAAAAGAGGTAGAAAGCTTCAAGTTAAGCTTTTCTTGACGACCTCCAAAAGAAAAATCGCGTACTCTAATTATATCTTCTTTAAATGTACATAGTGATTGGACTACGAGAGCCTCTCCTCGCTTGAGGGTTGAAAATTCCAAATTTAAGTCTGGGGTATTTAAAGTAAGTGTGCCAGTAGCTGACATGTTATGCAGTTTTTGCCTAAGAATTTGGCACATATTTCAAAATTTCTGTACTTTTAAGTAAACCTTTGTATTTATTGCTACTTTATTAGCAACTGTATAAGACGAAAACGGGAAAAATTAAATCTTTTGCTATTAAATACAAAAAACAATCAAATAATCTCTACATGTAGTTGTTCTAATACATGACACCAATAAAATCAATTGCCCCAAGTATGGCATCTTTTGTACCTATAGTTGACACACAATAGTTTTGCTACATAATAGTTGTTTAGAATATAACTACGTAAATAAGTAATAGTTGTGACAAATAAACCTCGAGGTATTATGGTGTTGGAAACATTATTAAGAAAAACATAAAAAATCCCATCTTTAAGGGCTGCTGTATTTTTCCATGTTTTCTGCATAAAAAACGCCTCTGGAATTTATTGCTTTTGGAGGAGCTACAATTTCAATGACATCGTCTTCATCATCCAAATGACGTCTTTAACATCAGGCCAGCGCCACCCTTTCCTTCCACTTTTAGACATTGTACTAACAAAATATTCACTTTCTTTGGAGGTAATTGCCTGTCCAGGAAAATATTTTCCTTCATATAGCACTATAACATAATCTCGTGTTTATGGTTTTTCCGTTGTATTTCCTTACTTGATTTACTTACATCTTCATAAAAATTTTCCTTTTCATCATTAGATAATAAACTTTCAGATTCTGATGATGAAGTCATATCTCTTACTAGCCTACATTTCTTTCGACTTTTCTTAGCCTGTAATGATCTAATTTCACGCCTTCGTATACGTTCAAGCTTTTCTTACTCAATTTTTGCTTTTTTCTCGGTCTTCTTCCTATTATATTCTTGTTATATTTCACTTGTAATAACACTTGGTATTTTCTCTTTCTTCTTCTTATTGGAATTTTCTGGTTTGGCTTCTGGCCAAAAAGTGCCCTTTTAAATGGACTTGGAATATCCTCGGATGTACTTTGTGTTTTATCGTCACTAGTATTGGTTTTTATAGGCATTTGTATTTTTTTCATTATTAGTTTCAATTTGTTCGAAATTTTCTATTTTCTAGTAGTTCTGAAATAGCATGCTTAGTATTTGCCTTATATTTAGAAATATTTAATGTTTTAGGTTTGACTATTTGCATTTCTAAAATGTTTACTTTCAATTTTTCTCGATTCCAAGTTCATTGCTACATGTGGCTATAGAAAGTTGATCCAGTTTTTTAGTATTTATTTCATTTTTGTAATCATTTGCCTGTAATGGAACTACTATATTTGTAGTACCAATTTGAGAGGACTGTAATGCTGTTGCAATTATTTCTGTCAAAATGTTAAAACTCCAAAACGATGTCCCAGTTTCGGGGTCTGCAACAACAGTAACGGGAGCATCGTTATTTTGGTCCGAAGCATCGTCTTGAACATTCTCCACGTCAATTAGTTGTAGTTGAACGTTTGTGTTGTCAAAAAGTAACTCTGTTTCAGTAGAATGTTTTCAATATGTCTTGTTAGTAAATCAAAATTACTTGACTGCTCAATTTTTCCGTACATCAAATAAAGGTTTTTCACATTTACGACCAGTTCATTGATTTTCAGCAATCTGTTCCTGAAATTGTTGTAGCGTATTCTTGTCTATGAAGGATTCAAAAAAAGATAATTCGTTTTTGGCCATGTAAGGGTGGTCACTGACAAGACATTTTGAAGTGCTACCACACTCTGCATTAATGGGTGGAAAAAAATCGTTAACTACTTGAAGATCTTGTCGGAGGATTCGTTATAAATGTTTATGGTTCCGGGTTGGGACCGTGTCATTTTATAACCTAAGGTCGACGTCGACCATAAATATTTATAACTATTTGAGGATCCCATGGGTATAGTTCAAACCTACAAAAACCATTTTGTAACACTGTAGGCGTCACTCTATTTTCTATTGCAATTTTGAGTAGTGGAGCAAAGTCATTTTTCTTTAAAACTTGATGTTCATTTGCAGCTCTCCAAACATTAACTTGTTCTTTCCATCCAGATTTAAGTGTTCGAAATACAGACACATTCATAGACTGTAACAAGTGTGTTGCATTCGGATACAAAACAATCAAAATTATTACTTTTTCGATACAAAAGTTACTTAAATGATAGGATAGACGAGACACATGACCATCAACAAAGAAAATTATGGGAAATGTGACATTTTCTTTTGCCCAAGGATAGAATACATCTGATATGACAATACCTTAGTGCTTTGGAACACTTGCTAAAAGTTCTGATGGAATTCTTTTGTCGCGGAATATAATCATTGGAAGTGCTAAAGTCCCAGCCGAGTTTACACTGATCAAAACTGTAAGACATTCTTTCTCATTACTGTTTACTGTTGCATATACCATTTTTTCACCTATGTGTGCTAGAACAATGTTATTTTTAGGGTTGAGAAAGATAGCTGATGATTCATCAGCATTAAATATACGATTAGAATCAAGAAGTATTTCACTACAATTTTTGCGTGCCAAAAAATCAGCAACTTCTAAAAACCACTTTTGCAACTGAACCTTAGTTACAGATGATCTAGTCACGGTTAAATTTTGGGGGGTTCTATGGCTAATCTCAGGATGCCTCTGATGAAAACCTTCATACCACTTTCTTCCAGAAGCAATGTTTTTAAAATTTTTATTCAATTCTTTTGAAAGCTTGGTAACGCTTGACAAAAATGTCTTTCGAAATAGGGAACCCTGTTACATGCCAGATATGGCTATGTAGCATGTTTTAGATTTAGCAATAATTTTATAAGTTAATTGTCGCGCTTTTTAAAATGAATAATGTCAACTTCCGTTGTCGCGGACAGTCGCGTCGGCGCTGAGTGAATTCGGGGGGCGCGAGTGTCGAAAGCAGGCATTAAGCCACGAGACCTCAACGAAGCTACTACTATCTGAGTGGTGTGTGTTTTATCTTCTTAAAAATAGGTATGTAGGTTCCTTGTACCTTTACCTTTGTTATACCTGGTACCTTATCTCCTTTCATTCACCTACGAGTGCAACAGAAGTTACGTAAAGGACGAATGGCAATTTGAATTCAACACGGCGTAAAACCTGCAAATCACCGCTGGACCCTGAGATTTAAGTTCCGAGATGCCACCACGTGAGTAATTTGATTTTATTTAAATTGTGTTTGTAAATTTGACTTAAATAGCGATTGTATCATTCGTAAAGGGTGGTCGTATATGTTACACAATGGCGGGAACTATACCACGTAAAACTATAACAATAGCGCCTATATACGTGTATGTTGAAACTAAAATCCGTTGGTAACTTTTATTGTAATTTGTAAGATGGTAGCTTTGAAAATAATATTTTGTAAAAAAAAAGGTTTTTTCACTCAAATACCTCTAATAAAACAATTTTTAACTTCTAGTGATTTTTAAAGTTCAATTTGGTAACTCCACCAAATTTAGTTACCTTCAGTTATTTTTTATCTTATGTGGTGGTACCACTGCAAGGAGGCTATATATCAATTAAACTTGTTGAAACTGTCATTTTGAATAGCTGTTTGTTTACTTACTACTTGACCATGCAATTTTAAACCTAGTGTAATTTGAATTTCTTTTACCAAAGCAGTGTTATTTAAATTTTCCTTATAAAAACAGTGTTGTCTATATCTAAAATGTGTTTGACAATTATTACCTAACCTAACTTGCGAGTGAACTGAAATATGTTACTTTGGATATAAATAATTTGTCCAGTAAGTATTATTATTCATACATAACTTATCACTGTAAGAGCTTTATTTGTCATTCATTATGCTAAAATTCTTAAAAAAACTCATAAGTTAATTACTTATCTTGGCGTGAATTTTTTCTAGATTGTTAAAATTTGTTTTTGTTGTAAATTTCAGTACAACTATATTATCTGTAGCTGGTATTTATTAAACCCAACTTAAATAATTAACTAGTTTTTACGGATAATTGACAAATTTCGTAAATTAAATACTTCAGAACATGGTTGTGTCACTAGCGCAACCTATACTATCTCTACGGGTGATGCTGTTCCTTTTAAGCAACGTCAATATCCGTTATCGCCTGCATTACAAAAACATTTGCATTCCGAAATAGATAAAATGCTTGAATCCGGTGTTATCTCTCCTTCAAATTCGCCATAGATGTATCCTGTGTTATTGGTTCGTAAGAAGAATGATGAATGGCGTGTTTGTTTTGACGGAAGAAAACTTAACTCTGTAACAGTGGCTGACGCCTATCCCTTACCTCGTACTGATTCTTTTCTGAATCGGTTCCGTAATGCTAAATTTATCTCATCTATCGATCTTCGACAAGCTTTTTATCAAATCCCTCTTGATTTATCTTCAGGTCCAAAGACTGCTTCTTGTGTTCCAGGTCGGGGCTTGTTCGAATATAATTTCTTGCCGTTTGGTCTCTGTAATGCACCACAGACTTTACAGCGTACTATGGATCAAACACTAGGTCCTATCTTACACCAAGTACGTGCCTTTGTATTTTTAGACGACATATTGGTCATTTCAAGTTCCTTTGAAGAACATATCGCTACACTTAATGAAGTCGCTGAACGCCAAAATGCAGCAAGTTTTAAAATAAATTGGGAGAAGTGTCAATTTTGCTATTCCTCTCTTACATTTTTTGGTTTTATTATCGATGAAACTGGTCTTCAGGCAGATGCTGCTAAAGTTGATGCTATTACTAAATTTAAAACACTAAAGACTCTTACCGAAATTAAACGTTTAATAGGAATGATTAGTTACTATCGCATTTTTCTACCTAATCTCTCAACTATATCTACACCCATTACCGCCTTAATTAAAAATAAAAGAAAAGTCAATCTGTTGAATGGAATTTAGAAGCTCAGCAGGCGTTTGAACAAATCAAAACGTTAATCACTTCCGCACCTATCTTAATTTCGACCAATTTTATCTAGGTCTGGTCTAGGCGCGATGTTGTTTCAAGTGAATAATGGACTAGAACACCCTACCGCTTATGCTAGCCGTGCTTTAACTTCAGTTGAACAAAAATATTCAGCTACCGAAAGTGAATTATTAGGGGTTATCTTTGACATTGAAAAATTCAGAGGATATGTTGAAGGTACACATTTTACAGTAATTACTGATTGTGCAGCTTTCACATGGTTAAATAACTTAAAACAACCCGCAGGTCGATTGGCAAGATGGAACTTACGTATCTCTCAATTTACCTTTGATGTTCGGCATAGACCTGGTAAATTAAATATCGTACCTGATGCCTTATCTCGTGATGTCGGTTTTTTTAACCTCCCAGATCTAATTCCTGATGCCTGGTATCTTAATATGATAAAGAAAGTTTCTGAAAATCCTGATAAATTTTCCACCTTTCGCGTGAAGAATAATAGATTATATAAATTTGTATCTTCTTTTCTCACAAAATCTCTAACATGCCTGAATGGAAACTTGTAGTTCCGACCGCTAACCGCAGTGAAGTTCTTAAATTGTGTAACGACTTTACAGCTGCTCACCTTGGTGTTACAAAGACCTTAGCGAAAATATCTGTAAAATTTGCGGATCTCAGAAGAGTTCTCTAGAAGCTCGTTCTGGTTTAATGGGTAACTTCAAACGTGTATCTTATCCCTTTTAGTTAATTTCACTTGACTTATTAGGACCTCTCACTCGATCAAAAAAAAGCTTACCAATATCTTTTAGTCGTCACCAACTGGTTTTCTAAATTCGTTATTGTACAACCGTTAACTAAAGCCATATCTTCCGCTATAATTAAATTTCTAGAACAACATGTATTTCTTATCTTTGGTGTCCGTCAAATTATTCTCTGTGATAATGGGGCGCAATTTATCTCAAAAGATTTTCATATTTTCGTTAAAAGTAATAAAGTACAAAAAATTTGGTTTAACGCCAAGTACCATCCACAGGTAAACCCTTCCGAAAGAGTAAATAGAGTCTTAATCACTGCTATCTCCTCATACAGTATTGCCCGAAATAAACAGTACTGAAATTGTAATTGTTTTGTATATTTAAAAAATACATATTATTGACACTTTATTATATGTTCTAAATGTGCACCTCTTCGTTCGAGACAGACTTCATAACGATGTTCTAAGTTTCTGGTCATGTTATTGAATAAGGGTTGTCTCAGGGCTGCGAAGAAGACTCTAACGGCATCCTTTAATTCATCGATGGTTTGTGGTGCCCGTTTGAAAACGGCATTTTTAGCCATGCCCCAAATGTATGCGTCTGGAGGTGTGAGGTCTGAAGAATGTGAAGGATAAGGAAGTCAGTAAATCGTGATATGAATTTGCTTGGAAAATGTTCTTGAAGAAATTGATGAATTGCGGCAGCAGTATGGCAAGTTGCCCGTCCTGCTGAAAAAATTGGTTTCGAAATGCCAAGTTACGTGCACGACAGAATTGACGTAGATCAGGGATAAATCGTGTTAAAATTTGTATGTACCTCTGTTGATTAAGTGTGACTTGCCTACCATTCTCTTCGATAAAGTACGGACCAATGATTCCGTGTCCGGAAACAGCACACCAGACACTCACTTTTCACTATGTAAAGGAACCTCTTGAACCTCATCGGGTCTGGCAAAGCCCAGAAATCGATTTGTGCGACGATTCACATAGCCTGACAAGTGAAAATGTGCTTCGTCTGAAAACCAAACATTTTTCAAAAATTCAGGATTTTCAGACTGTAACGCGAGAATTCTGGCGCAATATTCCACTCTACTGCGATAATCCCTAGGATGTAGTTGTTGAGGTACCTGAATCACATACGAAAATGTACCCAGCTCCTTCAGGATTCTTTGAAAGGAAGTTCTTTTTAAATCAAATTGTAACGCTGTCCTTGCCTGGCTGATTTTCGGATTTTCTAAGATTTGCTCAAAAACACGTTCATGGTTATTGTTGTTGTTAACTGTCCTGGGACGCCCCGAGTTTCCTTTTCGTTGGCACAATACACTACCTGTATTTCTAAACTTTTCAATAACCTTCAAAATTACAGCATTACTTGGAGAACGTTTATTAAACCTTTGTGTGAATTGATCAGACACGTATAGCAAACTTGCACCATTATGTCGGCCGATTCCGTATGAAAGAAAATAATGCTCTACCAGAAACACTTTCTCCTCTGTACTTAACACCATTTTTAGCAATTAGGCCCTACTAATTACTTGTTTGAGGTTTACTTGACAGGTCTATACTAGCTAACTTGAGTGTGGCAGCGCACGCATAAAAACACCGCCAACTTAGTTTCAGTACTGTTTATTTCGGGCAATACTGTATATCGATTCAGACCACACTAAGTGAGATGAAAATATCTTTAAAATCGCTCAAGCTTTGCGTACATCTAAACACGAAGCAACCCAATTTACTCCCTCTATCCTTGTTTTTGGAAGATACACGCCAATTGATGGTAGTTATTATGGTCCAGTTCCGGATGATACTAACGTAATTGAATTTGACAAAAAAGTACGCTGGGACGAAGACCAACAATCATTACCTTCTATTTTCAATTATGTTAAAAAAATCTTGTTAAAAGCCTAAGAGTAAAGATCATTACAATCTGCAAAATCGAGATATTTATTTTGCTTTAGGTGAACAGGTTTGGAAAAGAAATTATGTCCTATCTGATGCTACTAAAAAATTCTCTTCGAAATTAGCTCCAAAATTCATTTTATATCAGGTTACTCGCGTTATTGATCTACATATTTATGAACGCCAAGACACCGAAGGAAAACGTCAAGGAAGGTGGCATATTAAAGACCTTAAACCATTCTCTGCTGACCCAAATGCTAATTAATTTTTATACATTTCATTTCTTTAATGGTCACCAAATGTTTTTTGTTCCCGTCCTGAGTTTTTTACCTATAACTATTCGTTTCTTTTTTCTTACAGCATTTATTTTGTACACTTTTGCCTTATTTACCTTAATTTTAGTTATCTTTTTGCTGCCTATTAATTCTTCCTTGAATTTATATGTCAACCATATATCTGTTTATTATCTAGGTTCTCCAATGTCACTCTTTGGCTCCATCTAATCAATCTTGGTATTTTTTCTGCATTATATTACTTTGTTTTTTAGCATTTATATTACGTTGTTTAATTTCGTGGTGATTGTCGTAAATTTGGTTGGAGTAATTCATTGAATCGTTATGATTGGTTTTAGCTGATGTTGAGTGGATGCTTTTTTCATTGGATACACATACGTGCCGCGGCCAATGCCTTTGTCAGAAACAGTCCATATTCGCAGTTGCAAAACTAGGAGTTTCTATTCCATACGTTTTTCTTCTGAATTATTACAGTGGCTCACTTTATTCTTTATTATTACTTGTTTCTTCTGTTAAGTCATCAGAACATATAAACATTTTTTTGTTTTTATTTAACTTCGTGGTGAGCTGCTATCGCTTTTTATTGATATCTTATTGAATTCTTGGTTGTTTTTAGCATATTAGGACAGTATGTTTGTATCTCCATTTAACTGCTTATAGTTAGGTATTCCTGTGTGTTTATGACGTTCCATTTCTGAAAATTACCTTGGAATAGTTGGTTTTTTTGTGGGAAGGTATCTGCAGTGGTACTTTTAAGTTGTCGTTTCAATTTTTTGCTTGATCTTCTTATCGCAGTGGATACGCTCGTTAGAAAGATGATCGTAGTAGTTATCATCAAGAATCTAGTAATTTTTTAACTTATTATGTGTTTTAATTCGTCTGCTTAACACAGCAGGTGGTCCTTCAGACCGATCTGCGTTTAACAGCGACAGCTCTCTTCCTTCTCTGGGACGCTTGTCCAAAACTTTACTTTTTCTTATCCCGCTGTCTCCGTTTCCGCTTTATTCTTCCTTCGATAGACCTGTTCCTATCCCGGAATACCCGTCTACCACATAACAGTGATTTTTCCCTCACTTCGGGCTGCTGACCACATTGCCTGGTTGAGTAGTGTTTTTCTATCCACCTTTTTCTATCGCTATTGCTCAATTCGAGCTCTTCTTCTATTCTCTTCTACCTGGAATTCACTGTACATTCCAAAAATGCTTACCTCCCTCTTTTTACCTTTCGTATATGTCTATTGCTTTTTCATTTCCGTTAGTCACCGTGTGGTCGCGCGGGGGATTTTTATAGACATTATAATTATAATTTGAATAAGGGGCCGCTATACTTGCGGCCACGTCCCCAATGCTCCACCCGGAAGTACTACATTGGGTTTAAACGCGAAAAATAACGTGCTTCTAATTTATACTAACTTCATAGTTGATCCACCCTAAATAAAAACTAAACAAAAATCTAACAAACCTAAAAATCTAGCAAACCTAACAAACTCTAACAATCTAACAAACCTAAAAATCTGACAAAACTGAAACAAAAACTAAAAACAAAAACTAAAAACAGGGTTGTAAATAATGGTATCCCTAGCGCTGACTTTCGAGTGTACCCGATCAACAAGACACAAGCAAAAATGAGAGGGGGAGGGATTCGTAATACCGGATAGCAGACGCCTTACCAGTGCGACCTGAAGGGTCGTCTTAAAACTATCCAAATCTAGCTAACTAATTTAAATCCAACCCTAGCTTTCCCTATCATTTCCTAACTGATTTGTATTATGATTACAATCTTCGCAATTATACTCTTCCTTCCCAAATATATACTGCAACCAAAATGGCGACAGAACGTCAAACAAAACAAATATGCCACATAATACTACAATACATGCTAATAAATAAATAAATATAGTGTAAATATAAAATATAAATAAATATAATTATGTAAATATATAAATAAATGTTTAATAAGCGTTAAGCGTTAAGCATATAGCAGTCCACAAAATAGCAAAAAGCATCACCCTGTTTATCAGGTGCACTCCCACAAGCATATGTCGGCTAGCGCCTTTACACACCAAACGTGCTTGTTAAATTATTTCGAAAACTACTAATTAATGTAAATCAATGCTTGTGCGAGTACAGCCGCCACAATTTAAGTCTTACCTCGATAATAAAATTCTCCAGCATCCGAAGATCTGGTCGTCTGCCTACATCTAACTGTAACTTACTTCTAAGGGGGGGATGGGGTGCACTGCTAAAGTCCTGGTGGGTATGCACTAAATGTTCTTGGGGGAATCACAATCACTATCACTTCACTTTCAAGTCCTGGGGGGGATGCGCGGTTTCACTCTATTTATTATCTTTGTTTATTTTATTGATTTAATTTAATGAGGGTTTCTGATTTATTTGTTATTGTTTATTTGTTATTATTTATTCCCGATTTCCCGATTTTCCGCGCATAATTATGTAGATAGGCAGTGACTGTATTAATGGTGCGGGGGTTTCTCGTGCATATTGGACATTTGGGTATAATTATCTTTTTTTTTTTTTTTTAAATATCAGGTTTTGGTTAATCTATACTCGTATCCTTACTCATGCCAAGTCAATTTAAATTTTTTACAATCCTCCCACCAACCCCACCGAATTACACGCGATTGTCATTGTCTAATCTCGCGACCCTTCCCGCGAATTCTTTTAAGGCTGTCCAGAACGCCTTCTGATTAACCACTTCCCCGACTTCCTCTAGGCTCTTTGGCCATGCCAGACCTAGAATAGCTAGTTTGCTATCAGCCAACCCTCGATTTCCCGCCTCAAGCGGGCAGTCGAAGAGCACGTGCTCTACGCTTTCTGCGCCCTCACCGCATTCGCAGCGGTCGCTGTTGGCTAGACCGAACCTTTGTAAATACGCCTTCAAGGCGCCGTGCCCTGTTATCAACTGCACCATTTTGTGATCGAGCTTGACCTCGATCCTACCTCTAGCTTCTATGCTCGGTATGATTTTTATAGACACCTGAACCACGTCTCAGGGAATCTTTCGTGATGTCATGCGGTGCCGCTGTCAACCGCACATGGCCACTAACAGTGTATGTATGTGAGTGTATGTAGAGATGAATGTATGCCTTATCGAACCTGATCAACGCCGGGTGCAGGGATGCACCCACATGCCTTTTTCGCTCCCTCGTACCGTTTTATCTAAAGGGTTTGCTTTACAGATTTCTCTCTTTTAGGGCGTACGAGTATTTTCTTGCTTAACGGCTTTAAGGAGCCACTCTCTTTTGTAACTTTACGATGGAGGACAAAACGGCTTGGTAAGCTGGGGAATTCTACGCTATATTTTTAAAACTTATAGTTGTGCATGCCTTGGCGTACTGGGACGTTTCGGATCCATCTATTGTTACCTAGTTTTATCTTAATATATCTATCTTACCTATTATCTTTGGTAATAACTTGAGACCTTGTTTTACTTTCTTTTGTTGTTCTAACGTTTGGTATTTATGATCAGACGTAGGAAATTTTTGAGTATTGAGTGAAGAAGCTAACCTGATGGTAGCAATGTAATTTGTTAGGTTAGAAATGTAAAAAATTAGTAAGATGGTACTGTTGGTAAATTTGTTAATTCACAACCATGTCATTAAAAAGTTTTGATGTGTACTGTTTATTAAGCCAGAGTACCAACACATAAAAATTTGTAAACATATAGTAACTTGCTCTCTTGGGCATTTTGAAATTTGGGCTTACCAACGTAGAAACAGTTAAAAGGCAATGCTTATGTGCATCTGAGCTCCAAAGAAACTGTAAAGTTAGCTTTAGGTTATTGTATATAAATGGTAGGCGACTTGTCGCACTTGTTTTTAGCTGTAGTAAAGTGTTTTGTGCTCTCCGACAAATTTGTGCTGTCGATTATAACTGCGCCACATCTAAGACTCGCGTGTGCATTTATCGATGTAGTTCGATAACCTTGGGGCGACCCACTTCGTTTCCTGGTTACTCGCAAGACGCGTTATCAATTAGAAAAACCAGGTGGCGCCTAAAATAAACATTTAGTAGAATGTAAGTTACTTCATACATAAGTAAGGCTCTAGACTTTAAGTTTGTATTGTGCTAAAAGTTTTGTTTTTTTTTTAAATTGTTTTTCTTTTATGGCTTGTTTACGATTGTTATATGACAAATATGGCAATGTAGCATGTTTTAGATTTAGCTATAATTTATAAGTTAATTGCCGCGTTTTTTTAAATGAATAATGTCAACTTCCGTCGTCGCGGACAGTCGCGTCTGCGCAGAGCGAATGCGGGGGGCGTGAGTGTCGAAAGCAGGCATTAAGCCACGAGACCTCAACGAAGCTACTACTATCTGAGTGGTGTGTGTTTTATCTTCTTAAAAATAGGTATGTAGGTTCCTTGTACCTTTACCTTTGTTATACCTGATACCTTAACTTCTTTCATTCCCCTACGAGTGCAACAGAAGTTGCGTAAAAGACGGAAAGTAATTTGAATTCAACATGGCGTAAACCAACCTGAGATTTAAGTTCCGAGATGCCACTATGTGAGTAATTTGATTTTATTTAAATTGTGCTTGTAAATTTGACTTAAATAGCGATTGCATCACTCGTAAAGCGTGGTCGGTATATGTTACAAAATGGTGGGAATTATACCGCGTAAAACTATAACAACCCAGCTTCTGCTATATCAGGAACCCATTTGGCCAACATATATTTCTCTTCAGGATTTTTTCCCTTAAATTTATAAAATAGAGTTGTTCGGGGAACATTGAATGTTTCTGAAGCAGTTTTTATCAGCATTCCACTTAGTACAGCTTTAAGAGCTTCTCGCAATGCACCTTCCGGATATTGCAAAATCTTTTTTAATGCCATTTCTGCAAGGAAATCGCATTAAATTAAACAATATTTTGTGCTCAAACAATTGAAAATGTAGATACAGTTGAAAGTGTCATAGCTAGATACATCATGCACCTATAGGTGACACCGGGTGTCATAGGTCTATTAAGCTGTCTGAGCCAAATTATAAGAACACATCAAAATATATATAGGAATTATTTGCTTTTTTTGCTGATAAAACCAATTTTTTTGCTATATCTGTAAAAAGTTAGAAGTGGCTAGATAGTTTAATATTAAGCTATCTAGACACTTGTAACTTTTTTACAGATATAGCAAACAAATTGGTTTTATCAGCAAAAAAAGCAAATAATTAGCAAATAATTTCTATATATTGTAACGGGTTACTACTACCGCGTTTCTCTAATTTAAAACAAGTAATAACAAACGTCTTTATTACTCACTGTTCACAAGTCTAATCAACAGTATATGCCTTATTCATATATGTTTTCAGTCCACTTAACAATGAAGCACTATTACACTAATGAAATTATAAGCACTAATATCTTCTTAAACTAACTTCTTTACCATATGTCCATTAACAACACTAACACAACTATTTGTTTATACACTTCTATTTATTTATGTATACTACAAGCTGCATGTACATTAGACACAGCATATATCATTTATGTATAAATTCTTGAACTCCTAAAAGCTCAACTACGTTTACTGTACACGATATAATTTATATTAGACATTCAAGTATAGACTGCCCTTGCATTTCTCAGCGGTCTTATATATACTCAGATTTAAGGATATGACTCATCTTCTGGTAATTACGAGAACCTTCCAGGTCTGGCGAGAATGAACAGTGCTGGCGGCGTTTTGTGTGTTTGATTGCTAGAACCATTCTAGAATCCTGGAAACTATGCAGACCCTACAACGCTTGTGTGTTTGACGGGTTGCCTAATAGTAGCTCGCAACAATATATTTTGATGTTTTCTGATAACTTGGGAGTTGCATATTTTAAGAGTAAATAATTCATAAAACGTAGGTATTCTTTAGTCATGCCAGCAATTAATTTCTTTAATCTACTTTACTCTTGTAGATATTGATATTTATTTTATTATTTGAAAATTTGATTTTTTCTTTTGCAAATGGTAGCAAAAAAATAACAAATAATTTATATATTGCTAATTTTTTTATTTTATTTTGTGTAGGTATTTTTTTAGTTGGCTAGATAGCTTAATATTAAGCTATCTAGCCACTTGTAACTTTTTACAGATATAGAAAAAAAATTGGTTTTATCAGCAAATAATTCCTATATATATTTTGATGTGTTCTGATAATTTGGCTCAGACAGCT
The DNA here is from genome assembly GCA_036346225.1 of Platerodrilus igneus. Classification (NCBI taxonomy): domain Eukaryota; kingdom Metazoa; phylum Arthropoda; class Insecta; order Coleoptera; family Lycidae; genus Platerodrilus; species Platerodrilus igneus. Next base: position 1,439,211 of record JARFIW010000941.1, read on the forward strand.
TAATAGACCTGGATGTCATCTGTGGAATCTGAATGTGAAATTAAATTTTATAGACAGTCAAGTAAATTTATAATAGACCATGTTAAAATAAGACAACCATATCGAATTTTCACAGTTTTCCAATCCTGACACCCATGTCATGTACTGGATGAATTTGAAATATTCTGTTCCTATAGATGGCACCCCAATAATTTGTAAATTTATAGGTTATAAACATTCTTTTACAAACAAAATTATGTTTTAGATACAATAAACCAATCACAAAAACAACTGCTGATATTAATCTTTAAAATAGAGGAGAGGAGGGTATTATGGAATAGTCGGGAATTATGAAATACCGAGGTTTCGGCTCTGTTTGGTGCTGCTATCACGTGGGAATACCATGAACTACGCAAGAAAGACTCCCATGATGTTGTGCAGTGAGAGTTGACGGCTTGTTGTTGCCGTACCACTCACTACAGAACAAAGTGTGTTTTGTGATTTTCAAGAGTTTTTGCAGGTAAGTTTTCAAACATTTTAACCTACTAGTACACATGCGATTTGAACATTGATATTAAGCATAATGTACACTAAAAGAATTGAAGTTCGTTATACAGTTATCGTTTTTTAGCTGACAATGTTTTGTCCATTAGTTTAAAGGTTCATTTTCCAAGATGGCGTGTCGGGTATTATGGAATACTAGGTATTTTATAATACCCGACGTAAAAGTATAGTACTCCATATAACCCGACAAAATATACTGAATAAAAGTAAAGTTAAAAAATGAGTTTTGAGTATAATATTGATAGCTACACTAATTATTAATTATATAAATAGTAATCTAACCTAATTTAAAACCAAAGTACATTTTTTAAAAGTTAAATCCATTGAAATGGAAACAAAATATAACTTTTCTGTTATTTGAAAATTAGTCTATAGTCCAGACCTTCAAATCATTTGTTTTCAGGTGTGTTTTGTCTATTTAAACTCCCCCCCCCTCCAACCTCCACCCTTAATTGCAAGAGTTTTAAATAGTCTGTGTTTTTTTTTTATTTCAGATATGCCTAGAAAGAAGGAAAATGAGGGAAAGAAGCGAAAGCTTTGGAGTCAGACGCAGATGGCTAAGGCTATAGAAGCTGTTCGTAAGAAAAAGATGGGGTACCTTAACGCGTCCAAGAAATTCCAGGTTCCAAGAGCGTCTGTCTTCCGCCATGTCAACAGTAAGGAGAAAAATGCAATGGTAGCAGCCTCAACTACTCTTGGCCGTAAGCCAGTTTTTCCTAAAGAACTAGAAGACGAGTTACAAAAATATTTAGTTGAGATGGAGGCCATGTTCTATGGGCTCACAAAAAGGGATGTCTGCAGTCTTGCCTATCAACGTGCGGTCCGCAATAACATACCCATTTAAGGACGAAACTGCTGGCAGAGACTGGTTCTACGCTTTTATGAAAAGGTTCCCAAAACTTTCAGTCCGTAAACCCATGGATACATCTTTTGCCAGAGCCAGGGGATTTAATAAAGAAGAAGTAGACAAGTTTTTTGACCTGATCGATGTTGTTTTCAAAAAACACAACTATCCTCCTAACAGGATATTTAATGTAGGCGAAACTGGTTTGTCTGTGGTTCAAAGTAAAGTTCCTCATGTGGTAGGCCTAAAAGGAAATAGACAAATTGGGTCCCTTACTTCAGCTGAAAGAGGTTCTCTCGTTACCATCATTCCCTGTATGAGTGCAGGAGGTGACTTTGTCCCACCTCTTGTGATATTCCCTAGGAAGAACATGAATGAACAACTTCTTAGAGGTGCTTCACCAGGGACCATCGCATCGTGCCACCCGCCTGGTTGGATACAGACAAATAGTTTTTCTAAATGGTTTAAACATTTCATAGCTGTAACAAAACCCTCAGCTGAGTCACCTGTCCTGCTTCTCCTTGACGGGCACACAACCCACAAGCATAACATTGACGTAATTAATTTAACAAGGGAAAGTTATGTTACGATTTTATGTCTATCCCCCCACTGTTCGCATAAAATCCAACCCTTGGATAAAACCTTTATGGGTCCATTATAGTCTCACTATAGTGAGGAAGTGAGATCTTCTTTAAGGCATAGCTCAAGGCCCTGGAGTATTTTTGATATGATGGAACTGTTTGGCGGGGCCTACCTTAAAGTACAACGTGGGGACATAGCAGTAAAAGGCTTCAAAGAGATTGGTATTTATCCTGTTAATAGAAATGCTTTTAGCAGTGAAGATTTTATTGCTTCTACACTCACTGTTCCTAGGCCTCAGACCGTGAGACCAACAAATGACCCTCTTCCATGTTCGTCTGCAAGCTCTGATTAACCTCAACCCTGTTCTTCCAAGAGTCCTGATGTAGTTGTCCCGGACCGTGACCGTGTCAGGATTCGAACCCGGGACCTTGGGCGTAATAGTCACACACATACCACGACGCCACGGAGCCGCCAATAGAGTGAAACCGCGCATCCCCCCAGGACTTGAAAGTTAAGTGATAGTGATAGTGATTGTGATCCCCCCAAGAACATTTAGTGCATACCCACCAGGACTTTAGCAGTGCACCCCATCTTCCCCTTAGAAGTAAGTTACAGTTAGATGTAAGCAGACGACCAGATCTTCGGATGCTGGAGAATTTTATTATCGAGGTAAGACTTAAATTGTGGCGGCTGTACTCGCACAAGCATTGATTTACATTAATTAGTAGTTTTCGAAATAATTTAACAAGCACGTTTGGTGTGTAAAGGCGCTAGCCGACATATGCTTGTGGGAGTGCACCTGATAAACAGGGTGATGCTTTTGCTATTTTGTGCACTGCTATATGCTTAACGCTTAACGCTTATTAAACATTTATTTATATATTTACATAATTATATTTATTTATATTTTATATTTACACTATATTTATTTATTTATTAGCATGTATTGTAGTATTATGTGACATATTTGTTTTTGTTTGACGTTCTGTCGCCATTTTGGTTGCAGTATATATTTGGGAAGGAAGAGTATAATTGCGAAGATTGTAATCATAATACAAATCAGTTAGGAAATGATAGGGAAAGCTAGGGTTGGATTTAAATTAGTTAGCTAGATTTGGATAGTTTTAAGACGACCCTTCAGGTCGCACTGGTAAGCAGAGCCGGCGTCTGCTATCCGGTATTACGGATCCCCCCCCCCTCTCATTTTTGCTTGTGTCTTGTTGATCGGGTACACTCGAAAGTCAGCGCTAGGGATACCATTATTTACAACCCTGTTTTTAGTTTTTGTTTTTAGTTTTTGTTTCAGTTTTGTCAGATTTTTAGGTTTGTTAGATTGTTAGAGTTTGTTAGGTTTGTTAGATTTTTATTTAGTTTTTATTTAGGGTGGATCAACTATGAAGTTAGTATAAATTAGAAGCACGTTATTTTTCGCGTTTAAACCCAATGTAGTACCTCCGGGTGGAGCATTGGGGACGTGGCCGCAAGTATAGCGGCCCCTTATTCAAATTATAATGTAGTTGTCCCTGTTACGTCCAAGTCAACAAATTTTGTTCTACCCATAGAGATATCACCACCCCCTCCAAAAAAGCAGAAGTCAAATAGGGGCAGGAAAGCTGGATCTTCTTCTATAATATCTTACTCCCCATACAAAAAACAGTTAGATGATAAACTGAAAGAAAAGGGCAAAAAGAAGGAAGCAAAAACTTCAAAACAACAGAAGAAACTGAATATTCAAAAACCCCTTGTTAATAAATTAAACTTAGACCGATCTTCTAGACCTAAACCTACCAGAGATGACTCCAGTGTTAGCAGCGATGAAATGTTCGATTCTGATGAATCTGTAATGGATTTCATGCCATCAACTAACGTACCAGAAAACAAATAAGCTGAATGTATCTTCTGTAACGGAAAATTCTCCGAAGATCAACGAGGGGAAATTTGGATTCAATGTTTCAGCTGTTCTCTGTGGGCTCACCTTGACTGTACCGGAGCAGAGAAAAAAGATTATATCTGTGACTTTTGTAAATAGACTCAAAGCAGAAATGACTTCATAATCTTGAAAATATGGTTTTTAGAGTTAAAAATAAATATGATTTATGAAGTCAAATTAATTTTTCAATGGTTTAAACATATTCCATATTACCCGATTATATCATATTAACCTCCATTTGTAACTTTTTTTTAAATAATTTTTTTTTATAACAAAAACATAAATAGTATTTTTTTTTGCAAGTGACAGTTCATTACAATTAGTTATAGTTATTTTTAGAAATGTAAATGGTATTCTATAATACCCTCCTCTCCTCTACAGCAAAAGAATGCTTAATTTGCACACCTACCTGGTTATTGTTTACAGCAAAATTTGATTAAAATGAAGACTACACGAATAACTGTCACTTAACAAAAGAAAATGAGAACAACCAATGCAATGTTGCCATGTCTCAAAGGCTTTATATATTTGGCAGAAACTACTAAAATTAGTTGAACTTACAAATTATATAATATATAGACCTACTTCTTAATAAAATGGAATATAGTCATCAGCGTCAGGATCAGCTACTGGGGCAATTACGTTATTCTTCGATATTTGCTTTTTGGAATTTATTCAACATCTTTAACCGAAATGTGCACTTTCATTACTTGCGTGATGTCCTTGTTTTACTTTAAATACAATTCACTTACGTACGTATCAATTAAATTTTTAAATTATAGTCTATATGATATGTTGTCTATTTGTACTTCTCATTTTCTATCATTAGAGGTTTAGAAGCTTTCGTTCCGCTGTGATTTTATCTACTAAGTACGTACTCAAACCATGCACAAAATGCATAATATGATCTGGAATTTAATAGTTAAAATTACGGTCAGTGTATATACGTTTAAAATTAATATTTAAACGGTGAAAGTGATATCATTTGCAATATAAAAGTTGATCAACAATGCGTGTGCAAAATTCTATACCAGTCAGGACCGGTTCCGTTGTCATTACTAAATTGGTATTTTAAATTGTTGTGGAACATTAACACCGCAAAGTGCAGTAAACTAATAATTTAGATCTACGTCAGTATCAGCGGAAGTAGGTAGTGTATGAGTGGTATCTGCTGTCCGTAAAGAACACCGGTGGCCTGATGATCATGGCAGTATCTAGGTTGATTAAATACGAAGCGAAGTGCTGGTTGATATGCCATGCGAAATGAGGATTTAATCATTGGAATAGTTTTGTGGTGTACGATATGCAAATGCTCACTAATTTTTTACTTTTGGGGCAGTTTTTTCTTATGTTTTGTATAGTTCACATGGAATCTGAAGTATTTGAAACAAGTAAGTCAATTTATAAATTTTTATATTTAGTTATAATTTACTCTTGTAAAATACGGTTAACGCAAAATTGAAATAACTTCTTTTTTGACAATTAGGTTTTTGAAACATAACTCGACTAACGATTGACAATGGTTACGTTTTTCAAAAAAATAGTAAAAATGATAATTTGAAATTTGTTTCTTTTTATAGCATTTTTACGAACTTAACATTAAAAATTAATTTAGACATGTTCAACACGTTGGTCTTTGCATTTTGACTACACTTTAATACTTTTTTTATACAGTTATTATAAACCTCGAAACAAAATCTTGTGCTTCCATTTGAAAAACGGGATATCCGTGTTAGACACTCTCGAATTAAAATCTCTTGTCTTCTGTTTTTTGTCAGTTTCTAGATTTTTCGGATTCTCCACCCTATTACTTGTTATTGTTTCACAAGCTAACGTCGTTTCCAATTTTAATCTTTCCAATAACTTCATAGATGTGAAATAATTGTCAAAAATAATTATTGGTTTTTTCGCCACTCAGGTCTTGTCACTTCACCTTTTTCTAGATTAAAATTAGCAAATTTCTCGTCTACTGTTTGCTTTTTGTTTTGATCAACGTCAAATGTTTTACAAAACCTTTTTGACCTGAGTGGCACTAAATTTCGAAACCTCTCTTAATCGGTTTCATTGGCTTATACTCAGACGCGGCTTTAGGGAATATTGCCCATTCCAGTTTCATATATGCTTTTACTCAATTTTAAACTTTATCTTGCACTAATTCATTACTGTTTATTTATTTTTCAATTTTGAAACCAATTTAACGTACTTCAAATTCTTAAATACTTTTTCGATACTATAAAATTTCACTATTAAAACTTTACTACGTGATGTGTTCGACGGCACAGAGACGTTTAAAATGAGTATTGAGCAACTATTTTCGTTGCTACTTTCTACGCTTTAATTTATCGAAAATAAGGGGCCCGTCCTCTACGTGGGCTCTATAATCGTCCTGAATGGTACAACCTTCATATAATGTGGCGTTTTACAGCCAGAGGCTGCTAATTAGTTCCACCGTTCTACGCATTATCTTACCTTCAAGATTTGTGATTGTCGTTAGTTGTTTTATCTTATATTATACCTTATAATGTGCACGGTATCAATTACCTACTCTAGTAATGGAACTTTCTCGAAGTTCAATGAACACGTTCTTATGTTACTTGCAAAATACCGTATTTTAATGTAGTTTTGTTGATATATAAAATTAAAATGTTTTACAGGCGACTTCCGGCAAAATGAATGGACTTGCATACTATAATATCAAATTCTTTATAGAGTAATTCAATCCGATCAAACGATATTTTCTGAAAGCACGATTACAGTTTGGGTTTATACATTTATACTTAATAAGTACGTTTTTAATAAATATCTTATTGTGAAAATGAATTGTCACATAATTTTTCTTATTTTGCTCAAGTTCGCAGTGTTGTATGTTTACAAAATAGTGCTATTTGACTTTTTGATAACCACTAATCACACTTTAGGAAAACAAGCATATTTCATAACGCAATAAGACATAGAAAAAGGCGTACGTGACATTAGAAATGTAGAAATCGCCACATTTCTAAAATCCAGCATGGGTAAACAAAATATGGAATTATAATTTTTGGGGTACGTGCAGAATCAAATGTATTAACAAATTCCAATACAAAAGCTTGAAATACTTGCAAATTTAAATGAATAGCGTAAGCTACTTTTAATAAAACCCAATAGGTTGAAAATAGCACGTAACGGAAACGCCTCTGCAATGGTCGACTAACAAGATAGCAAGCGGTTAACCAATAACAGCACGTAGAACGACTTGGTCTATATATTGACCCGAAACTAAGAAGATTGATTTATTCCATAAAACAACGCGCGGCTGTAACAATGAAGACGAGTTTATTAAGTGAATCAAATTTGAGTGAAGTCGAAAGTTGACATAAGTAATATAGCAATTAAAGAATTCAAGTGAAAGTGCGCGTTGAAATACGAAAAACTCTGCCGTTAATATTAAAACGTAAGTCTAAATTTAAGTAATAGGTAAAATATTTACAATTTATTGATGTAGGGCAACTAATGAATTAACTAACGAACCAATAAGGAACTAAATAATGAACGAATATTAAAGAATTAACTAATGAATTCACTATAAAAATAATATATATAATATATATATATAATCTAATGTATATATATATAAATATGTATATAAGTTTACATATTATTGTGATTAAAGGTTATTGCAAGGTTATACTATTGTGTATGTCAAAGATTTTATTTTATAAATTCGAGAAAACGCAAAAAGGGGAATTTATTTAGCCATTTATTTACATACCGGACATTAGAAACATATTTGTTAAATGCCTTGTATAAATGTACCAGTTACATTTGACGCATAAAAACGTGGTTATAAAAGAAGTATCATTCATATTAAATAATTGAAGGATCGTATTTTAAATAAATTTGCATTCAATGCATTGAAATATTCTTAAAGAATTTCAGTTATACGTAATTGCGTTTAATCGCATTTGTAAATACCCTAAAAGAATTTTCATTTGCAATTAATAACAAAAGAACGTTTCTAAGTGAAAACGTCTTAACTAATCAGCTTCAATTATTGAGCAGTTTAAATTACTAAAAATATGTCTATATTCCGTGTAAAATCATTTTGGAACCTAGGAAAAGGCTGACGTCAGAGTAGGTTTGATCTATTTGGAAACCAATGCGTGTTACAGCGAGGGTCAGTATCTATTGAAACTTCGACGTGAGCATGCTATTGATCTACTTATAAACCGTTACGTAGTTACTTCCATGCATAAAATGAACAATATTTGACAGCGAATGATTATAGATACAGATGTATTAGGAAAGCGAAATTGACAATTTGGTACAGATTATAAGCAATTTCAAGGTTGGGGCTTAATCAAATATTGAAGATTAATTGTAATAGAAGTATACTACTTGAATGATTTGATATTGATTTATAAGAGATAGATGTACCAATCTGCACAAAAGTTGTATTTTTTAAAACGATTTTTAAATAGAAAAAGGCATTGATTTTGGTGCATAGGAATTGGAAAATCATCGTATTTAGATCTTTGGTAACGCAAAAACGAACAAAAAATGAACTTGGCTGTAATGAGGGCAAGTATATAAAATATTTTGTTTTAATTGAGTGATTTCATAAAAGATTAATTTTTAGATTAAAAAATTAAATTTTATAGTAGATCTGTATGCAAGTTATTTAAATAATGTTAATGTGATAAAGTGGTCACAAGAAGTCGTTGGACACCCAGGTTCTATGACAAAATTCTCTCCAAAGAGAAGGAAACAGGAAAAGTTTAAATTTTCCAATATTTAATTGTTCCACCCTGTATATAAGCGTATTTTTAAACTAAGTTGCTCTTATTAATTAAAATCCTGTGTATTGCATTCATTGCAAAGATCGTGAAACAAATATAAACTTACACATCTTATTTTTAAATCAATTCTTTTCAGTCGAGTGAGATGCCTTGTGCAAAACCTTAAAAACAAGCTCCATTTAATTTATAAATACAAAGTCCTTTCATTTCATTAGCATAAAAAGCATGTTTCCGTGTGTACATTTTAAAAAGATTCATTCTTGTAAAAGATGCCTTAAAACACGTTTCAAAATACTAAAATCTATACTTAACTAGACATCAAATGCATATTTTCCATGTGTAAAATATTTGTTAGAACAGGTTTTATTTGCCGTGTAGACAAATCTTATTGCATTTATAAGCGACATAACTTAGATTTAAGCTATCTTCTTTAAAGTACGCATTCGTACCCTGTTAGGATATAAATCAATGCAAATCTTTTTGCATTTGCAAAATATAAAAAAGCCCTTATTAATTATGTAATTGATTTTTGTGTATAGATATAATATTTAAATTCATTTTAAGAGTTTTAGATAAAAGCTTAAATTCCACAATCTTTTTTGTTAATAAGCAAGTACATTAATTACTAAGAAATGTTTTTAAATGTAATTTAAAGCTAACTATTTCTCGTAAATAAAGGAATGTTCCAATACAAAAAAACGGGATTAATAAAATGCAATAAAATAGATAAGAGTTATTTTTATAGCTTTCCGTGTTTTAATATGAATGAAGGTAACCGCAAATATTAACCTCAGCGACATTTTACAATCCTCATAAATCATATCGACCGTAGTAGTTTGACACTAATTAGATAATTAAAACCGAGAAATCCTATAAAATATTACATCATCTGGATGTGTTGTGTTCGAAACAGATTAGAAAAGATCTGGAAAATAACATATAAAGATAATTTTTATATATAAACTGGATCTGAATAAGAATAGAGATTATTCCTTCCTGAATCAAACAATATGTAACTTTGAGTAAAGATTAATTCTTCGGAAGTGTAAGTTCAAGCAATTTATAATTTATTTTAGGAGATGCAAGAAGTAACGTAGAACTTTGTATAAATATGAAGCATAATCATTTTGCAAGAATACTACGAAAACTGAACGTTTTTGGATACAATAGCTACTGCTGAGTTAAATTAATGAAAAAATAGAAAATACAATTGTAAATTCATATTCAAAATGGACACTGAAAATGAAATCAGGAAGTATTTAATACCGTTAAATACGTTGCAAGTATAAACTTTAGATTTTTTGTATGTAACTGATAAGAATATTTGAATATTGGTAATTTAATTAGAATAAGTTCTCATTTTTATTGTTTGTGAAGGGGATAGTTTTGCAGAAATTTTGAGTCAGAGTTCGGAGCATCTTGAACTTTAATAAATAATTTGTGAAAGGTCATTGGTCAATCACATTCACGAACGGGGTATATAAATCGCGTTACCATACATTTCGAGAACCAGAAGTTACTAAACCGTCGACGTGTCAAGATATTAAGAAGCTTGCAGCTGAGGAAATACTTGTTCTACAATCCTTAAAGCTGAAGTTGTAAATAATGGTTGGAAGAAGTAAGCGCAGCTTAGACTCCCACGATAAGAGCAATATCAAATTTGGACTACTTAAATGCGAAGATATACCTAAATTAGATGTGTTCGAGAGATTTAAACTGTATGAAACTATAATAAAAGAAGATTTTTATGCATGTCTACCATTTACATTGAATACAGAAAACAACGATTGAATTTTTATAGAAAGCAGTGAAAGTTCCATATTTATTAAGGAGGTATACACAATCAAAGATCTAGTCTAAATGTACGAACTTCCTAGAAATGCACCATATTTTCTGTTTGAAAAAATACAAGTTGTGAAATAATTAAATAGTCGAAGTGTGCCGAATTTCTGCGACTACTCGAACTATTATAGAATTGGTGTCCCTAGAAAAATGAGGAACCAAGTCAATCATAGACGCCGGTTGAATGGCTAAATCAATATTCAAAGATGGTCGTTTTGTTTATGCTATACCATTTGTTGGAACTCCATCTAGTTTTAATTATTTGACTTATGTCACCTTTGTATGTTTAGAGTTATAGTTGGATTACGCCATCTAACTATTTAAAATTGGCTTAAAATAAAAGTTTGGGGAGTAGGCAGGGTAACAAAAAGGACAAATGGTTTTGGCATTTGTGGGTGCCAGAATTTTTTAGTAAAAGAACTTTGTAATAAAACTTATAGAATCTACTCTGGGAACTGATATGAACACGATTTAGTTTTTTAGCATAATCATCATAATCACAATCATCACCATTGTTGTTATACAAAAATATATGCTTAAAAAGGTTTCGCCGTTTTATCATCATTCCTTTCATAACATTCTAAAAAACTAAATCTGGTGCTACAAGACACTTGGACTAATTTGGTGGATGGTTGTATATGCTTTGAATTAGAACCTAGTAACTCTGATTGCAACAAACACCACAAAATAAACCAGTGAAAATATGAACCAGAAAAGTACTTCAAATATGAACAACCCTAATGATTCAGATTGTGTTTGTAATCTGTGTGAATATCCAGAAGAAGGAGATATGGTGCAATGTGAAAAATGTCTCAGCTGGAGTCATTTTGAATGTGCGCATGTTACTAAAGCTATAAAAGACAAGCCGTATGTGTGTATAAAATGCGCACCGAAAAACAAACAAAAAGAGAGTCGTAAATCTAAGCGAGCAAAGGCAAGGGACACAAGCGTGGTTTTTGAAGTTATTGCTGATAGTAGAAACCAGAACAGCAGTAACATCGATGAATGTCAAAACGCTCTTACTCAAAATGAAAACCGTGCAAACATTGAGGTGCTCGTTTTGAACAAAGCCAAGGAGCCCACGCTTAGATCCCACCCATCTACTACGAACGCTTCAAGTAAACGCCTAAGTAGTCAACGGCTTCTAGAGGTGCTAGAAGAGGAACGTCGTATGATAGTAGCAACGAGAAAACAGCGTGAAGAAGAAGATAAGTTATACTTCACACAAAAGAAGCTATTGATTAGTCAGATGGATGACGCTTGTAGTACAAACATTTCGGATGTCGGGTCCGTGTCAATTGATATTGAAACAAAAATGCTGATGTTGAAAATGGGCTAAAGCACATTCGAAAGCAGTAGTAGAAAGCCAAGAAGTACCATTAAGTCCACAGGATGTGAATTCACCTATCAAATCCGAGTGCCCCAAAGAATATATTACTCAATAAACATCAGACTTTTTAACGTCGGCACCATTGCCGTGGTTAACCGCAAAAATCAGCAAGAGTTTCTTACTAGTGCTCAACGCTGTGCGACAAATGATAATGATACACCTTTCTATAGAGATGTACTTAGACAAACGCCCGATTTGCCAATCTTTGATGGCTCTCCGAATCTATGGCCGATGTTCATTACAAGTTACATGAGGTCAACCACGGCTTTAAAGTTAAGCAACTACGATAACCTATGTCGGTTACAAAAATGTCTAAAAGGGCAGCTTTAAATTTAGTCAAGGGATATCTTACTTATGAAGAATCTGTACCTAAAGCTATTAACGCTTTAAGATTCGTTTTGGTAGACCTGATCAAGTAATCAGCGAGTTAATAGCAAACGTTCAGGCACTCCCTCGAGTAAATTTAGAAAATTAGATTCACTGTTGGATCTCCATATAGCGGTGCAACACCTCTGTGTTACCATGCAAGCTTGCGGCATGACAAATCATCTAACCAATCCGACATTGTTAAACGAATTGGTACAAAACTCCTGGGTCGCTTAAGCTTGAATGGGCTGATTTCAAGTTAAAGCAATATGGGGAATACTCTGAGTTGGAAACTTTATCTACCCTGGATGACTGGTTGACGATACAGGCAGATAAAGTAGGCACGGTATTACCCAGTAGTCTTGACATATTGTATAAATCCGGAGAAAACTTGAGAAACGTTCCTTTAAAACAAAGGGTAAAGTCTATTCTCACGTTGACAATGGAAATCCATCGATAATGTCTGCCCAACGTATTGGTTCAAAGTGTTGTGTTTGTATTAGCGACGCACACGAAATCGCGGAATGCCCTGCGTTTAAGAAAGCCAACGTTAAGGAACGTTGGGAGATAATTAAAAGAATGGTTTATGCAGAAAATGCCATCTTAAACATTTCTGGAAACACTGCAACTCCCAAACGAAATGCAATGTGAACGGTTGTTTATTTAAACATCATCATTTACTTCATGATGATGTAAAACATGTTATCGAACCCAAAGCAAACCAGCCAAGAGAACATGAACGTTCGAATACGATTTCCATTCACTCCTTAGTTCCAAGTCGACTGCTTTTTCGTGTAATTCCGGTACGATTGTTTGGACCGCGTACTGTCATAAAACATTTGCATTTCTGGATGAAGGGTCAACCCGTACACTTTTAGACGAAAAAATAGCGCAAGAATTAAATCTCAAAGGACCTATCAGCTCACTGCATTTAAAATGGACTGGAGATACGACTCGAGAAGAGAAAATAGTCGTTGTGTGTCTCTAGAAATATCAGGTGATAGTGAAAGTTGCAAAAGGTACCGTATCTCCAATGTTCGTACTGTGCAAGGATTAAATCTAACTACTCAATCGTTAAAGTATAAGCCGACTGAAACCCCATATAACCATTTAAGAAATCTTCCAATTGCTAGCTATAAAGATGCAAAGCCGCGCATACTGATTGGTATTGAACACTGGCAACTGGGCTTACCACTGAAGATTAAAGAAGGTCAATGGGGAGAACCAATCGCCACTAAAACGAAGTTAGGTTGGACTATCCTAGGAAACTACGCAGATCAAGTAAATAGTAATCTAAATCATCATTACCATGTCTGTGACTGTGGACTTGAAGACGACTTGCACGACCAAGTAAAACAGTTTTTGCGTTGAGTCACTCACTACAAAGAGTCCTGTGTTTCATTTGCAATCTGAAGACGATCGGCGAGCAATGAGTATTCTAGCAAAACAACACGCAAAATTAAATTTGGATATGAAGCGGGCTTACTGTGGAAATTGATTCAATTCAATTGCCGTCTAGTCGCGACATGGCTATGAAGAGATTAATTTGCTTGGAAAGAAGATTGGCTAAGGATCCCGTTTTAGCGGAGAATATTAAGACTCAAATGCAAGCTTACTTAGATAAGGGTTATACTAAAAAGCTTACAGATCAGGAAGCTGCTAAACTTGAGGACAGAACATGGTATTTACCAATATTTCCCGTTTTCAACCCGAATAAGCCCAACAAAGTTCGGATTGTGTGGGATGCTGCGGCAGTGGCTAATGGAACCTCTTTAAACGAAATGTTGTTGAAAGGTCCCGATATGTTGTGTTCTTTAATCAACGTACTCTTTCGCTTTAGAGAAAAGCGTTTCGCCCTATCAGGCGATATCAAAGAAATGTATCACCAGGTTCCTTTGGCGGAATTCTCCAAACGATGAACCGATCACATACGTCATGAGGGTAATGACTTTTGGGGCTGCATGTTCCCCCACGGTCGCTCAATATGTGAAGAATATTAATGCTTTACGGTTCGGAGGATCAAATGCAAAAGCAGTGAATTCTATTGTTGAAAATCACTATGTAGACGACTGGCTTGAGAGTTTTGATTCAGAAGAGGAAGCTCTGCAGATCGCAAACGACGTAATTGAGATACATAAAGAAGCCAAGTTCATTATACGAAACTTTATTTCAAATTCAAAATTGATTACCTCCCAGCTGAATTTGGAGGACGACAACACTAGTCAACTAAAGAATTTAAACGGCAACGATGGATTTGCTGGTTCTAAAGTTTTAGGTATGTGGTGGAGCACTATGGACGACCAATTTTACTACAACCTCAACTTTGGTCGATTAGACAAAGAAGTAGTAGCAGGAGTCCGAAAGCCCACTAAGCGGGAAGTTTTGAGAACGCTTATGATGGTTTTTGATCCCTTGGGTTTCCTGTCCTCCCTGTTGATTGGTCTTAAAATTCTCTTGCAAGACATTTGGCGCTCTGAAATAGGTTGGGACCAGTTAGTTACGGACTCTCAATTTACCGACTGGGTTAAATGGATTAAAATACTTCTAAGATAGGAGAAATTAAGATTTCGAGATGCTATTTTCGTATGATTATAAGACTCTCCAATTACATGTGTTTACAGATGCCAGTGAGTTAGCGTACGCGGCGGTAGCGTACTTTAGATATGAAGCGTCAACAGCTGTCTGCTGTTCATTAGTAGCAGCAAAGTCAAAAGTAGCTCCTCTTCGTCCAGTATCGATCCCTAGGCTTGAATTACAAGCTGCTGTTCTTGGAGCTAGATTAGCAAATACCATTATATCAGGTCATAATATTGTACCTGAAGAAGTTTTCTTTGGACCGACTCTTCAAATGTTCTTGCTTGGCTGCGTTCAGATGCAAGGAAATATAAACAGTTTGTGGCTCTTCGCATAGCTGAGATCCTAGAAACCACAACCCTTGCAAATTGGCGGTGGGTTCCATCCGCTCACAACGTAGCAGACGATGCAACCAAATGGAAATCACAATCGCAAATATCCTCTACTAGCAGATGGTTTGTTGGACCTCAGTTTTACATCTTCCGAGAGTAAATGGTTTACAAGAAACAAGGAAGAAAATATGAAAACTGAAAACGACCTAAAGTTACAACTATTCCACAGTGACGTAACACCTAACTTATTAGAAAATTTATAAACAAATGTTCTCAATGGAGGAAGGCATATCGAACTATGGGTTGGATAGTGCGAATACTATACAACTTTAAAAATAAATCTAAAAGATCGGGTGTACTTTTACCAACTGAAATACGCCAAGCAAAAGAAGTTATGTACCGACAAGCACAGTTGAACAGTTATCGGGAAGAGATAAATCAGTTACAAAACCATCCTGACATACCATTGGAGAAAAGCAGCCTCTTGTATCAGTTGTCTCCATTTTTAGATGAGAAAGGCGTTCTTCGGATGAGAGGACGCACGTCAAGAGCAATTGGAATCTCGTTTGATGTAAAAAATCCAATAATATTACCAAGGTCCCATAAAGTAACCGAGTTGATCGTTATGCATTACCATGAGAAGTATTTACATGCGAATCACGAAACAGTGGTGAACGAGCTCAGACAATTGTATGTAATTTCACGTTTGCGTGTAGTTTTGAACTCTATACGGACACGTTGTCAGTTTTGCAAAAATCTACACGCACATCCTAATCCACCCCAGATGTCTGACCTCCCTCAGGCTAGATTAGGTGCATATTCAAGACCGTTCTCCTATACTGGAATAGATTACTTTGGACCACTGGAAGTAGTAGTAGGGCGTCGTGTAGAGAAGAGATGGGTGTGTATGTTTACTTGTCTTACAGTACGAGCCATACATATTGAACTTGCACACTCTTTAAGCAAGGATTCGTGTATGATGTGTATTCGGAACTTCATTTCTCGACGCGGTATGCCCATTGAGCTTCATACAGACAATGGAACGAATTTCATAGGCGTAAAAAATGAGTTGAAAAAACTAATTGATCAAATTCCATTGGATGAAATTCAAGCGCACTTTGAGAATATAACTTGGAAGTTAAATCCACCCGCAGCTCCCCATATGGGAGGGAGTTGGGAGAGATTAGTTAGATCGGTAAAGTGTTGTCTTGAACGTATGATGCCTACTAAGCGACCTGACGACGAGAATCTACGTTGCTATTTATTAGAAGTCGAAAGTATTATAAACTCTAGACCACTTACATACCTGCCTATTAGTGCTGATGAACCAGAAGCACTTACACCTAATCATTTCCTTTTGGGATCATCAGGAGGAATAAAACCGCTTGAAGAGGTGCACGAGTCTGACGTAATAGCGATGCGTCGAAATTACAAGTTGTCACAGCAAATGGCACTTCATTTTTGGAAACGCTGGTTACACGAATATATGCCGACCTTAGCACGAAGAACAAAGTGGTTTCAGAAGGTGAAGCCAATTGAAGTAGGGGACGTTGTGGTAATTGTTGAAGAGACAAAGCGAAACTCTTGGGTAAAAGGAGTTGTAGTGGAAGTGCACAGAGGAAGACACTCCGACCAAGTCAAACAAGTGGTGGTTAAAACTATCAACGGGACATATACGCGTCCTGCTACGAAAGTAGCTGTTCTGGATGTAGTGTAACAATGTGTGGCTAAGCAGAAACAGCTTGTTTGTTTCAATTGTTTCTACTTACCAGGGGGGAGAATGTTGGAACTCCATCTAGTTTTAATTATTTGACTTATGTCACCTTTGTATGTTTAGAGTTATAGTTGGATTACGCCATCTAACTATTTAAAATTGGCTTAAAATAAAAGTTTGGGGAGTAGGCAGGGTAACAAAAAGGACAAATGGTTTTGGCATTTGTGGGTGCCAGAATTTTTTAGTAAAAGAACTTTGTAATAAAACTTATAGAATCTACTCTGGGAACTGATATGAACACGATTTAGTTTTTTAGCATAATCATCATAATCACAATCATCACCATTGTTGTTATACAAAAATATATGCTTAAAAAGGTTTCGCCGTTTTATCATCATTCCTTTCATAACACCATTTAAAACCATTTTTGGGTTTTTTGAAGATTACGAGGAAGCTATTATCAAAATGCACAAGAACTGATTTTAATTATACTCAAGTCTGGCGTAAATTATTACAATTCAATAAAAAATACTATAACATTCACCACACAATGCATTACGTGGGAGGTACCTCATACAATATTAATAGACTTTGCCAAGGCTTCGCTGTTATCTGAAATGCAGAATCAATTATCTATAATGATAACATTCGGAATTGGGAACTACATCGAAATCACACGTCTGGAGAATTAAGGTATCGAACAAACCAGAAAAGGCTCGATGGATATTATTAGCATTACAAAATTGGAAGTACAATAAGAATGAAAAAATTGCTACACGCTTCACGAACGCTTATATAACAAATGTTAAATTGTTTTTAAACTCGGACCTTCCTTCAAGGACGGATGGACTTAGCTTTTGAACAGAATGAATACCTACCTGTTTACCTCTCATATGTAACTTTTACCGAAAAATACTATCCAGACATAACCTCTAATAAACGTTTAATCGAGTATAGCAAGTTCAAGGATTCGCCCGTATTTGTGACCGATTGCCGTTACCAATATGAAAATCTAAAACATGCAACAGTGGATGTTAGAATGGAATTGAAACCAGCAAGAAATTTTGAGCCAACGATGAAAGCTTATGCTTTAATTATTCATGACTTTATGTTTGCGTATAGCCTTTTACGGAAGTCGTTAATAAATTTATTGCATCTAATCAATTGTGAACGATTTAATTTTGCTCTTCGGAGATAGTAAAGTTGCATCTTCAAGTTGGTTTTGTTCAACTTTTCAATTAATCTTTAACTTGTCCACATACCATCTTCACACAACGACCCCCTGTGACTTATTACTTCCTCGTATAACTACACTTTCAATTTTTTTTAGTTAACTGCTTGCGGATAAATAATTCATTTTTCTGTCGGGGTCCAACTACTTTGATCCCCACTATAAAATCCTATTACGCGAAAGACGCATGACTTCCTAAGGTTTCTTTAAGTTTGAAATACCTAAAAACCATCGCATTTAGAGCTCGGTTAAATAGTATTTAACCAATATAACATCAAATTTACACGGGGGTTAAATTTTCCGAGGCAACCACGTGTGGCTAAGTTATTATGGCTAATACTTCCCCGCGGTATCTTGCTCTTGCAGCGGTTTTCATGACGCTGCAGGGATTTTCTGGTGGTGTCCTGTTGTCCCAGTGTTTGCCTGGCTGTAACCCTCTATGACAAAGTGCCGATACGATATGTGATCAACGATTGGAAAGATACGGAAGTGGGAATCACTTGTCGATAGATCGAAGCACTACAACACACGCCAACACTCAGTCAGTAATCGAGTTCTTTGTTTCGATACATTCGTTTCCCACGAAAATGTCTATTCCCTCCAGGAGAGATTAAAGTTTTCTGACGCAAGTTGGTGGGTACAACGCCGTACAAGGCGCAAGAAATGCAGTCTTGGTATTTTCTTAGAACAGTAAGATAAACCAAAGATGGGACTTTCATAAGAAGAAAAACTTTTTGTGGTTTTCACGTGCATTTGCATTACAACGTAAATCTGCTGGGTATTTCCCAGTGTGGGGTTTTTAAGTCCCCTGAACCTAACTAATACCATAAACGTGAAAGCTTTTAAAAAAGCGTTACAATTTAGCATTATGTGTTAATGTCTTCAAAAATATAAATGAATACATTGTATGACATAATTAAATTGTCTGTAATCTGATATTTGCAAATTTCACCAACAAAGCATACGAGTCTTAAGTAATTACTACATTGTACACTATAGTCTTAATTATTTCGGTGTATTATTAAATGGATTTATTTTTAACGAACGATGTACTTTATTAATTTTATGTGAGGAATGCATAACATTGAAATCTGTTATTCCTGTTTCTAGTTTTAAGTTAATTTATGAATCTGAGTTCCGTACTAAATGTATTTTACCATAAATAACTTTTTAATTTCGTGGTTAGGGTTTATTGCATGACGCCCAGCATTTACTACATTATATGTTTTATGACATCTTTTATTTCAGCGGTTTGTATTGTCGTGACATTTAACCCATTGAATAGATAATGCGTTATCTTAATATTGTATTGGGCCGTACCAATTTGTTTTAATAAAATTATTTCTTTTTTGGTGCTTTAATTATAATAACTGCCCTAATTTAAATTATATTTTCTAAAAAAATAGAATCAAAATATCATCTTTAATTTAAAATAATTATTCGTAAAATCTTTCATTCAACCTGCGTTCATATTTAATTATGCGTAGCATTTATTTGCTTTCTTTCCCTCCCTTCTGGTACCGTAATTTGAGCGAACACTCCGTTACTAATTTCGTTCTTTTCTTACTGGTTTGTCTTACGTGCAACATTTTAACAAAATTTATCCAACTTGTAATTTTACGAATTATCATTATATGGTAAAGTTTCAATTACTCGTGGTATTTAGAACTAGTCTACTAAAAACCTGCTTTCGGAATGAAAAATTGTTCTTACATCCTTTACTTATTTTTAAACAATGTACCAATATCTCTACAACACTCAGTTTAAAACATAAACACTGGAAGATTAAAATCAGTTTAAAAAAAGTGAAAGTATTGTTTGTTTGCAATAAGAAGTCGATCAAAAATGCGAGTGTAAAACTGCATACCAATTAGTACTTGTTCCATAACCACGTCCAAATTGTTTAAATTTGTGTTACAGAACGTTCATATCGCTAACCGCAATACATTATCTATTATAATTTAAATCTTTACGTCTGTACTAAGGGAAGTATGTGCGGTGGCTATAGAACTCTTGTAAAACACCAGTGGTAATATCTAGGTCGATCAAGCGCGAAGTGTTGGTCAAGAATGAGGATATACATAGTCGTAATAATTAATTATTTGTTTTAATTATAGTAAAAACATGCAAATTTATTTCAACTTGTTTCTTTTCGGATATTTTGTTCTTCCGTTTGGTAGAATTGACGGAAAATCTGGAGTATACGAAACAAGTAAGTTTTTAGATAAATTCTTCATGTATTAATGTATAATTAAAACAGCATTATCTTGAATTAATTACGAAAATATTGACCTTTTTCATTCTAAAGGAACTAAAAGATTTTAAGATCTAGTACACAAAAGCGTTTAGAAAATTAAAATGCTTTCATTTTGAGCTCTTCCATCTTTAGCAGAAATCTTTTGTGAAGGTACTATTTTTAATTCAATACATTTTAGTTCGCAAAAACTTGCAATTGTACGAAAAATAATAAATTGTATGCATATATAAGCACCTTTATCTACCAAATATGGATAGGTCGAACAGAAATGTGCACAATTTTAGTATTTCCGTCATTCTCAAACTAGGCAATTTACAAACTAGGATTCATGAATTCACTTTACAAGAATAATTTTTTTTAGAATTTTTGATATAAAGTAATATTTATACAAATAGGATAATGTATGCATTAATGCACACCTGGCCCCAGTTCCATTTTTTTACTGGTTTTGGGTGGCTTTGATCTCTTGCTGTCTTGTAAATTACGACACACGAACGGTACGTTAAAAACAACTTGTTTTCACCGTCCTTCTGCATGTGATTTCTCTTTTGCAATACCCACTACAACTTCATCCTCAAAGCATAACCTTTTCGTATTTGGGCTCGATTTATAGGTTTTTTTATGGAGATTTTGATTTAGGCGAAATTATTAACCTCAACTTTATTCCTAAATTCTTCGTTTGAAAAATGTTTGCTGTAACTGGAAATTTTTAATTTCTAATTACCGTAGAACGTAATCATATTTTTTAAAAGCATTGTTGGCATCCCTCGCGAATTTATTAAACAACTTCAATTTCTATTGTTTTGTTCGATATACATTGTTGTGTTCTGTAGCTGATGCAGCCCGACGTTGGGAGCCAATAAAAGTGCCGTGTTCTGTAGCAAATATGGCCCGACATGGAGCGCCAATACAAGTGCCGTGAGCTGTAGTGATTTTAGTAAAGGTGTTGGCCTAATTATTTTGCTAGCTCAGTTTAAATGAAACCACTAGAATCAGACATTAAATTTCTAATGCCATAAAATATTCTTTCACAAACAATCTTCCAAACAACAATTTCTACTTCCACAACAGCCTTTCGCTAACAAACAATATCTTATATGTAACCTCACGTAAAATACTTCCACACAAACACTAAAATCTATAGGTAGAGTCCACTATTGTCACAATGGCTTTTTCTTTCACACGATATCTAGTTTAAGATAAAGAATGACAACAACTGTATAGTCATTCACACTAAGTAGAGTCCAAAATATCTTTCTAATTAGGATTTTCATTCATAAATCATTCCTTGTTTAAAGCTTATTAGACACATAATTTTAAAAAATTAAGTCGAATAATTTGAACAACATCCCCTTAAAATCGGATATAAACGTATTGATCAGTTATGTTTAATACTTTTCATTATATAACTGGCAAAAATCTAGCGCAGGTCAACCACTTTCAAATCAAATTATTCACTGGTACAACTCACACAAAGGCGTGCACACAAAGTCTTAACTAGCTTAACTTAACTAACTACTGAAAATGTTCTTTAAAAATTCTAAAACAGTGGGATTTTTATTTTCACTGTATAAATTAGTCTGGTCGTCCTTTTCCATACCGTAAACTTACATCCATGTCCAAAATCGTTAAAAAATATTAGTAAAATTGCATTTCAAATTCATATACCAAGATGGTCCAAATCGTATAGATTTATTTACCATTAAATACCATTCCAACTTCATATATGTTTTCATCTGAATTGATTTTAATTCGTTACTCCATTGTTAAAACATTGTAATTATGTACTTCCTTCCAATGGCAATAAACTTTCAAAACTGTCGATTCAGGAGATCTATTTACTATAAATATTTCACAATAAGATACAACTAGCAAGGTGGCGTTTAAAATAAGTATTCAACAATTGACTATTAACTGTATCTTTTAATTGGTTAAATAGGATTAAGTTTTGCTATGTCATACGTCTAGAACAATTTATCGAACTCTAGACGTCGTTTCTATGTTTTTGTTGGTCAAAATTTGAAGGCCCGTCCAATCTGGAGTCGTCCTAATGATGCAACTTCTACCTAATGTGGCGTTTTACGGCCTGGGACTATCCATTAATTATTGTATTTACCGACGCTTATCTTATCTCCAAGATTTATTGCCGTCATTTGCATTATTTTACGACCTTTATCGATTGATTTATGGCTTTCGTTAATTGTTGTATTTATTATTATAGCCTTGTTCATTCTCCTTCATTATTAATGGAATTTTTTCGAGGTTTAATCAATCACGTTCTTACATACCAATTGAATGTTATATACGCACTTTTTATCGGGAAAAGACCATATGCTTAGCATTATTATACGTGCGACTTTACATTGCAAACGCGAATACACTTTCGTACTGTCAAATTTTTGACAATGTCAAAAGAAATCTTTTATAATAGTCTCATTTACTCGTAGAGTATTTTTGTATGAAACTCTTGCAATTGATAGTAAAGTTTATGTATGAGGAACTCTTTTAAAACCATATTTTTACCCGCTGAATATCATAATTAGTACCTAAAAACGCGATTCCTGTGTAAATAAAATCACACTTCTTTAAACAATTACGGGTTTGTGCTTTTATAATATAGTATACTGAGCGCTTCTTCAAATACGCTATTATGAAAATGTGTATTTACAAAATTTAAGTTTCTTTTAAAATTTCATTATTTTGCTCAGATTCTGAGTGTTGTATGTTCACGGAATGGATATTATTAGCACTACAGCATTGGAAGCATAATAAGAAAGAAAAAAAATGTTACAAACTTTACAAACGCTTATATAACAAATCTTAAAGTGTTTTTAAAAATCACAGACCTTTCCTCAAGGTCAGATAAACCTATATTTCAAACAGAATGAGTACATAATTGCATACCTCCCGTATGCAACGTTTACGGAAGAATACTATCAAGACAAAACTTCTAATAAATGTTTAATCGACTATAGCAAGTTCAAGGATTCGCCCGTATTTGTGATCGACTGCCGTTCACTAATATGAAAATCTAAAACATGCAACAGTGGATGTTAGGATGAAATTGGAAACAAAAAAATTTTGTACCAACGATGAAAGCTTACGCTTTAATTATACATGACTTTTGTTTGCGTATAACCTCTTTAAGGAAGTCTAATAGATTTATTGCATCTAATTAATTGTGAACGGTTAAATTTTCCCCTTCGGAGAAAGTAAAGATGCATCTTGAAGCTGGTTTTGTTCAACTTTTCAATTAACCTTTAATTTGTCCTCATACCACCTCCACATCGCAGTCTTCTCAGGTTTATTACCTTCTCGTATAAAAACACCTTCGACCACGTGAAAGAGGCATGACTTCCTATGATTTAGTAAAGTTTGAAATATCTTAAAACCACCGCATTTAAATCTCGGTTAAATAGTATTTAACGCATATAAACCTCAAATTTACGCGGGGGTAAAATTTTTCGAGGCGATAAAATGTGTAGCTAAGTTATTATGGCTAACACTTACCCGTGGTATTTTGCTCCTGATGCAGCGACTTCTATGACTGTGGGAATTTCGTGGTGGCGTCCGGTTATCCTAGTATTTGCCTGGCTGTAGCCCTCTGTGACAAAGTACCAATACGATATGTAGTCAACGATAGGATAGGTATGAAAGAGGGAATCATTTGTCGATAAGTCGAAGTATTACAATACATGTCAACACGCGAGGGAAGTCCTTTGTTTCGATATATTCGCTTCCCACGAAGATGTCTATTACCTCAAGGAGATGTTAAAGTTCTCTGACTCAAATCGGTGGGTACAACGCTACACAAGGCATGAGAAGTGTAATTTTGGCATTTTCTGGGACCACAAAGATAAGACAATGATTCGACTTTCATGAGAGCCAAAACTTTGTGTGGTTTTCACGTACGTTTACATTACAATATTATTCTGCTGGGAAGTTTCCAGTGCGAGGTTTTTAACAGTCCTCTAAACCTAGCTAATACAATAAACGTTAAAGCTTTTTAAAAAAAAGCGTAACAATTGCCTTAAAACTTCAAAAAGAAAAACAAGAGCTTACACGTTCACGGAAAACTTAAATCGCATTTTTCTATAGGCGCCATTTGATTTTCTAAACCCTAGCAAAGATTGCTATGCCAGGAAACGGAAATGAGCAGTTACTTGATTTTAAGGCTTACTCAACTCATCCCGCACTGGTTTTGGTTGCGGCAGCGCCGACCGCAAAAATTTAGTCAAGAGCATGAGACTCGCATACTTATTACTAACACTGAACTTTACTATAATTCTAAATACAAAAGCTATTTCATATTTACTGATGAATCCGTACACATTTACATCCGTCTCTTTAAAAACATTCTCTAAAGCTAAACAAAGTTTTCTAGCTTCAACAGGATAAGACAAAACATAATGCAGCAGCTAAAACGTTAAGTTAATAAATTAGCCAGTGCTGTTGCATTAACGATACATAATTTCTTAACCCAACCCTATCAAATACAACGCTAAAGTGTAGCTTTTTCACCTTACAGTAATAAATCCTACCTTTGGTCATAAATACCAAGAGGTTTGGAACAATAAACCGATAGAATAGTTTACCAAGGCATTTCATTACGAGAAAGATATAGGTAATTTATTTAATTGGCGATAAAGGCAAGGGATAATGCACAGAGAAGGATAACCTAATTATCTATGGGCTAAAGTATTATTTAAGGTACGATAAGATCTCCAAGATATTTTCGGAAAAAAGATATTTAACCGGTTGTGGTTACATATTAATCAGGTAAAATAAATTTCTTAACACAACTTTAAAAATGAAGATAGGCAGTAGACATTTATAATTTAACATAAAAATTAGGCTAAGATAATATATTACGAACAAATTTTTTTGAAAAGAACGTAGAACCTACTTTTGGTTCGGAGGCTTTATTCTCACGGCACGCCACTCCTCCTATAAACGTAATAACAAAAAAAGGAGACTCCCGAGGGAGTAGAGTGAGCCTGAAGGAACTTAAAATGAAGTATTTGCACATGCCCTCCAAAAGAAGAAGTTTTGTGATGCGGCACTCATTCACATGAACAGCATAAGGGACCAGTTCGAAAGGGACTGCAATTCCTGCATCACAGCATCGATTAAGAGGATGAGCACAGCGTAATCAATAACAACGTTCACTGTCAACGTATATCAGTGAAAGACAGTGGCGATGCACAGCTAGACGGAGGTTCTCCACACCCACGACCTAACGTCGTGGAGTAACAACCCTCTAATTATACAGCGACTTCGAAAATAAAAAAAAAAGAAAAATAAAGAAAAGATAATAAAGGGAGGTGGGAGATTTGGAGCTTTATAGCAACCCAGGTAGAAGAGATAAGAGTAAGAGCTCGCATTGAGCAATAGCGATAGATAAACCGGTGGATAGCAAAGCACTACTCGACCAGCCAACGTGTAGTCAGTAGACCGAAGTGGGGGAATACCACTCTTATGTGATGGGCGGTTGTCTCCGAACTTAAGACAGGTCCACCGGAGTAAAAAGTTGAGGTTTAAAACGGAGATAGAGCGATGAGAAAAAGTAGAGTTTTAGGATAAGGATCCTAGAGAAGAAGTAGAGACTAGAGAATATCCCTGTTAAGACAGATTGGTCTAAAAGGTCACCTGCGATAATAATGATAAAGTAACACTTATATCATCCCGTAGATACTTAAAGACAACTAGGTTTCAAATGAGACCCAGACAAATCATCTTCCTACCGAGCACATCCGCTGTGATAAAAAATCAAACAAAGGTAACGTAAACAACTTAAATATTACCGCACGATAATTTCAAAAACGTGATTGCCAAGGACACGGCAGTAAGTGTACGATAGACTGGTAATTAATGATAAAAATAGGAAATTTCGATACAGCAACTGCATGAGGAATAATATTTGAAACGACAAGGCAATAACCCCTCACCAACACGTTCACGAAAAACAAAAAGTGCATTATTTAGGTTGTTTGGACGGTACATACGTCAACCACGATAATAACGGTATTAGGTTGTGAAATAATAACCAAATAGAAGATACAAATTTAAAAAAGTTTAGTTTACATAACGGTAATGATCACCAGAAAAAATGTATAACTAGGAATGGGAGGGCTATCTTTTAAATCAGAAAACTACACATGGCATACCAACGTTATAGACATAGACACACACACACACACACGCACACCCCCACGCACACTCACGCCTACTCACACGCACACTCACACGCACGCGCACGTGCACGCACGCACACACACACACAGGTAAATTAATATTTCGTAAACTAGATAGGCAAAAATTGGGATCGTTGATCTTTCATTTTTTTAAAAGATTTAGACTTTAATTAGAGTAATACGCCAAAAATTTTTTGGAAAAAAGGATTAGTGCCGAAAAGGACGAAACAGATGACAAAATGATTTTAAAAGAACGGAATTTTATTATTTACAACACTTAATTTACGTAAATATTAGGTTATGATTTTTAAAAGTTTTATTTAAAATTTTTCAAATATAGAAATTAACAGCATACGGCATTTTTATCCGGGATAAACAATATACAATAATAAGTAAATACGCTAAACTTAGATATCAGTTAATTAATAAGAAATTAGGTTTTCATGTAATTTGACACATATAACGGAAAAAGTAACACTCCACAAACTATTAAATTCTTTTTTAAACAAATAGGTTATTTGAAATATTATTTAGCGCAATAAGGCAAAACACTTTTCGACTTTTTTAAGTCAAACCATTGTTAGATTTACACAATAAAAATGCTGCGTCAAACACACCCAATATTCAGGGTTCACAGCTTACCTACCCGAAAATCGAAGGTTCTAAATATATTACTAGGGAGATAATTGTAGGTTTTATCGAATTTTAGAATGTTTTAGATTTAAACATACAATAGTTTAATATTTTTAGACAGATATTAGATACGTAAAACTGTAAATCTTTATAGATAGATATACGCTATGCCACGTGTGAAAAAGCAAACCTTTCTTTTTACAAACAGGGGCCCCATATTATTGGGCGCCAAATTAAAATATCTTATAACCACCCCAATTAGAAATCGGTAAAGTAGTACTTAACGCACATAACCTCAAATTTATACGAGAGTTAAATTTGCCAAGGTGACCAAATGTGACGCTAAGTTGTTATGGCTAACACTTACCCGCGGTATATTGCTCCTGATGCAGCGGTTTCTGTAAGGATTTCGTAGTGGCGTCCGCAGGATTTGCCTGGCTGTAGCCCTCTCTGACGAAATATCGATACGATATGTGATGAACGATAGAATAGGTGCGGAAGAGGGAATTACTTGTCGATAAGTCGAAGCACTACAACACACGTCAACACTCGAAGTAAGTCAGTAGTCGAGTCGTTTGTTTTTATACATTCGGTTCCCACGAAAATGTCTATTCTCTCCAAGAGAGGTTAAAGTTCTTTGACGCATATTTGTGGGTACAACGCCATACATGGCGTGAGAAATGTAATCTTTACATTGTCTCAGACTACAAAGATAAGCCAATGACTGGACTTTAATGAGAACCAACACTTTTTGTGATTTTCACGTACTTTACATTACAACATTAATCTGCTGTAAATTTCCCAGTGTGGAGTTTTTGAAGCTCCATTGAACCTAACTAATACAATAAGCGTTAAAGCTATTCAAGAAAAAGCATAACCAGTTAGCATTGCGTGTCAATGTCTTCAATAATATAATTCAATACATTGTATTGTATTCTATGAAATAATTAAATCGGCTGCAATCTGATATTCGCAAATTTCACCAACGAAGCGTCCGTGTTTTAGGTAATTACTGCATTGTAATCTATAATTGTAATTATTTCGATGTGTTGTTAAATGGACTTATTTCTAAAGAACGATGTGGTTTCTTAATTTTATGTGAGAAATGCATAACACTCAAATCTGTTGTTCCAATTGTGGTATTAAATTAATTTATGAACCTGAGTTCCGTCCTAAATGTATTTTACGAAAATAACTTTCTAATTTTGTGGTTAGCGTTTATTGCATAACGCCCACCATTTACTGCATTGTATGTTTTATGACATATTTTATTTTAGCGGTTTACATTGTCGCGACATTTATCCTATTGAGTGACTAATGCGTTATTTTAATATTGTATTAAGTCGTACCAATTTATTTTAAGAAATTTCATTTTTTTGGTACTTTAATTATAATAACTGCCCTAATTTAAATTGTATTTTCTAAAAACAATAGAATTGAAATATCATCCTTAATTTAAAATAATTGATCGTAAAATGTATCATGTAATGTGCATCCATATTTAATTGTGCGTGGCATTTATTGTCTTTCTTTCCCTTCCTTAGCTACTGTAATTCGGGTGAACATTCCGTTACTGATTTCGTTATTTTCTTATTGGTCTGCTCGTCTAACGTGTAACAATTTAACAAAATTTATCCAACTTGTAATTTTACGAATTATCACTTAATGGTAAAGTTACAATTACTCACTCATGCTATTTAAAACTAGTCTATTAAAAACCTGCTTTCGGAATGAACAATTGTACTTACATCCTTTACTTATTTTCAAACAATGTACCGATACATCTACAAACATAAACTCTGGAAGATTAAAATCAGCTTAAAAAAAATTAAAATATTATTTGTTTGCAATAAGAAGTCGATCAAAAATGCGAGTATAAATCTGCATAGCAATCAGTACTGTTTCATAACCACATCCAAATTGTTTAAATTTGTGTTACAGAACGTTCATATCGCTAACCGCAATACACTATCTATTATAATTTAAATATTTACGTCAGTACTAAGGGAAGAATGTGTTGTAGCTACACATCTCTTTTAAAACACCAGTAGCCTGATGGTCGTAGTAATATCTAGGTCGATCAAGCGTGAAGTGTTGGTCAAGAATGAGGATATACATAGTCATTAGAATTAATTATTTGTTTTAATTATAGTAAAAACATGCAAATTTATTTCAACTTGTTGATTTTCGGGTATTTTGTTCTTCCGTTTGGTAGAATTGACGGAAAATCTGGAGTATACGAAACAAGTAAGTTTTTAGATAAATTCTTCATGTGCTAAACTATAATTAAAATAGTATTATCTTGAATTAATTACGAAAACATCGCTTTTTTCTCATTCTAAAGGAACTAATAGATTTTAAGATCTAGTAGATAAAAGCGTTTAGAAAATTAAAGTGCTTTCATTTTGAGCTCTTCCATCTTTTGCAGAAATCTTTTGTAAAGATACTATTTTTATTTCAATGCATTTTAGTTCGTAAAACCTGCAGTTGTACGAAAAATAATAAATTGTATGCATATTTAGCACTTTTATCTACCAAATTTAATATTATCAGATGAATAGATCGAATAGAAATGTAGGGAATTTTAGTATTTCCATCATTCTCAAACTAGGGAATTTACAAACCAGGATTCATGAATTCACTTTACAAGAATAATTTTTATTAGAATTTTAGATATATAGTAATATTAATGCAAATAGGGCAATAAATGCATTAATACACACCTGGCCCCCAGCTCCATTTTTTTACTGGTTTTGGGTGGCTTTGATCTCTTGCCGTCTTGTAAATTACAACTTTACAACCACACCAACGGTACGTTAAAAACAACTTGTTGTCACCGCCCTGTATGTGATTTCTCTTTTACAACACCCACTACAACTTCATCTTTAAAGTATAACCTTGTCGTATTTGGGCTCGTTTTAGAGTTTTTTTATGGAGATTTTGCTTTAGGTGGAATTATTAACCTTAACTGTGTTCCAAAATTCTTCGTTTCAAAAATGTTTGCCGTAACTAGAAATTTTTATTTTCTAGTTACCGTAGAACGTAATTATATTTTTTAAAAAGCATTGTTGGCATCCCTAACAAATTTATTAAACAACTTCATTTCTGTTGTTTTGTTGTTGTGTTCTGTAGCTGATGCAGCTCGACGTTGGGAGTCAATAAAAGTGCTGTGTTCTGTAGCTGATGTGGCTCAACATTGGGCGCCAATAAAAGTGCTGTGTAAAAAAATTATAACTGCTGAATAATCACTCGCACTAAAGAGTCTAAAATACCTCTTTCTAATTATGATTTTCCTTCACATATTATTTCCTATTTAAAACTTATTATATACAATTTTGTAAATTAAGTCTGATAATTTTAACAACCTCACCTTAAAATCGGATATAAACTAATCTGATAAATTATGTTTAATACTTTTCATTATATATCTGGCAAAAACCTACCGCAGACCAACCATCCTCAACTCAAATCATTCACTTGTACAATTCACACAAAGACTTGCACACAAAATCATAAGAGCTTTCTTAACTAACTACCGTATAAATTAGGCTGGTCGCCCGTTTCCAAATGGTAAGCTTACATCCATGTGAAAAATCGTTAAAAAAGTACTATTAAAATTGCATTTGATATTCATATACCAAGAATGTTTAAATCACTTAAAATTAGTTTACCATTAAATACCATTCCAGTTTCATATATGCTTTCATCTCCATTGATTTTAATTTTTTATTCCATTTTAATAAGTGTAATTATTCGCCTTCTTCCGAATGGCAACAAGCTCTCAAACTTGTTGATTAAAGACGTCTGTTTACTATAAATACTGTTGCGATCCACTATTAGGCAACCCGTCAAACATACAAACGCCCGGGGCACAGCGTATTCTTCAGCATTCGAGAATCCTTCTACAAAGTTCTAGATAATGAGTCATATCTTAATGCAGGGTATATATAAGGCCGCTTATGAATGTAAGAGTTAGTCTATTCTTGAATGTCTAATATAAATTATATCGTTGTAAAGTAAACGTAGTTGAGTTTTTAGAATATATACATAAATGATATGCTGTGTCTAATGTGCATGCAGCTTGCAGTATACATAAATAAATAGAAGTGTATAAACAAATAGTTGTGTTAGTGTGGTTATTGGACCTAGGGTAAAGAAGTTAGTTTAAGAAGATATTAGTGCTTGTAAATTCATTAGTGTAATAGTGCTTCATTGTTAAGTGGACTGAAAACATCTATAAATAAGGCATATATTGTTAATTAGACTTGTGAACAGTGAGTAATAAAGACCATTATTATTACTTGTTTTAAATTAAAGAAACGCGGTAGTAGTAGCGCGTTACACTGGTGTCAGGCATTTGTGGGGTATATAGTGATTAATTTAAAACACACGTCTAAAGACATTTAAGTAGTTTATATATGCCAGTTACAAGGAGTCAAAATAAGATGGAGGCAGAAAGTTTAATGAATTTCCTTAAGGATTTTAAATCCGAAATGCAAGTGACACTTAGTGAAAATGCTGAGAAAATGGAGGAGAGGTCGGCTAAACTGGAAGTGACACTAAACGAAAACTTAGTGAAGTCAGTTGAACTGGAATCGACCCTTAAAGAATTTAAATACGGCATGGAAATGACACTTAGTGAAAATGCTGAGAAAATAGAGGAAAAGTTAAGTGAAAATACAGCCACGTTAGAACGAAGATTAATGGAAAGTTCCATTGCATTGAAAGAAGATTTCACTGAACAGGTAAAACAGTTGAGCAAAAGTTGGACAGTAAATTGATAAAAATGGAAGAAGATGTGATGAGGTTGCAAGAACAAGTAATTTCACTAACAACGCGGCCACTTGAATTGCCAAGCCAAGTTGTTAATCAGAACATTCCAGAAATAAGAACCACGGAAAGAAGCGAGTCAATTCCGTCTAAATTTAAAGTAAAACCACCTACATTCGATGGTAAAACACCTTGGCCCACATATTTGAAACAATTTGAAGCTGCTGCAATAGCCAACGGTTGGTGCAACAAAGAGAAGGCTATCTCTCTAATAGTGGCCCTACGGGGAAGCTCTTAACATCTTACAAACGATTCCCGATCACCAGCAGAATGATTACGGCCTCTTAACATCGAAGCTTGAGATGAGATATGGAGACGCTCACCTTCAACAGGTTTACCACGCACAAGTTAAGAACCGCTCGCAAAAGACAAGTGAAAGCCTGCAAGAATTCGAAGCTGACATCGCCAGATTAGTTAGATTGGCATATCCAACGGCACCAGATAGTTTCCTCGAACAACTGGCTGTACAAACATTTGTGGATGGCGTTAAAGATGGCGAAATACAGCAAGCGCTAAGATTAGCACGGCCAAAGATGTTAGATGACGCACTGGCTCATGCGCTTGAATTTGAAGCAGCTAAGCAGACATCACACAGAATGAGTCACAAAGTTCGGTCTGCCTTAGAGGAACCTGATCAAGCGCAGAACAGCATAGAGGAAATAATCAACCGTGTGGAAAAGCTTGAAAGACAACGACCGCGGAGATGGGGTCTGCGATGCTGGAACTGCGGCGAAGTTGGTCATATACAGAGACGCTGCACTCAACCAAAAACAACCGGTTGAGCAGCAGGAAAACTAAAGCAAGTCGACGTAAGGGGCGAACGTCGACAGCACAACGTAGTGCCCGGAGATTATCATCCGTGCTGCATCGTCGATGGGGAGTCTGGACAGCATTTATATCGATGGAAGAATTAATGGTAGGGTGTCCGATTACTCGTGGATACAGGAGCGACAAAAACTATTGTGAGACCAGATTTGGTTGGTCGTGGAAAAATGCTACCTGTATCGGTGTGTCTTCGAACGGCAAGTGGTGAGAAAATTTGTACTCACGGAGAGACTGCCGTTATGTTGACAATTGGGGACAAATTAATTAATCATCGAGTGTTGGTAGCTGAAATTACAGAAGAAGTGATCTTGGGAATGGATCTCATGAGAGAATATGGGTTTCATGTAAACATGAAAGAAAATGTGCTTCGGATAGATGATGATGAGATTCCATTTCAAGGTAGGAGTAACCAGACGATGCAAGTTCGAATGATTTGCGATATGAAAATACCCGAGAAGGCAGAAATGATAGTAATGGGATGCCCGGATGGTACGCTCCGGGAAGGACAAGTATGCATGATGGAAGCAACTGAATCGGGAGTGGGTCAGGAGGGACTTCTGATTGGAAGAACGCTGGTAAAGTCTCGAAATATGGTACCAGTAAGGGTGCTGAACATTAATCCCCATACAGTGACCCTGAAGAAAGGCATGATTGTGGGAAGTTGCATTCCAGTATGTCATATTAAACGTTGTGTGGACGACACGAAAATAAACCAACCAACGGTTGCTCACAGAAATTGCTGGATATGTTGATACCCTCGTGTCAAGGATTAAATGGCGACCAACTGGGCAAGGTAAAAGAACTGGTCGTACGATATCGAGGTGTGTTTGCACTGGATGATAGTGAGAAAGGAAGGACGAATGTTGTGCAACACAAGATCAATACTGGAGATGCGCAACCGATAAGACAACACCCAGGCGGCTTCCTTTGGCAAAACGTAAGGAAGCCGAGCAAATTATCACCGATATGGAAGAACAGGGAGTGATTGAACCCTCGAATAGTCCATGGGCATCCCCGGTAGTGCTTGTCAAGAAAAGGACGGGTCGACAAGGTTTTGTGTAGACTACCGGCGGCTTAATAATGTGACAAAGAAAGACAGCTATCCTTTGCCCAGAATTGATGACACCTTAGATACTCTATCCGGATCTAAATGGTTTTCGACCTTGGACTTGAAAAGCGGATACTGGCAGGTAGGCTTGGAGCCAAACGATAAAGAAAAGACTGCGTTTACAATTGGAACTGGATTATGGCAGTTCAAGGTCATGCCATTTGGATTATGCAATGCTCCTGCTACTTTTGAACGATTGATGGAGTCGGTACTGCGTGGACTGTCCTGGAAGACATGTCTGGTGTACCTGGACGACGTGATAGTGTTAGGCCGGTCTTTTGAAGAACATCTTAAGAACCTAGAGGAGATATTCCAAAGATTACGCGGGCAAACCTTACATTAAGCCCCAAGAAGTGCCACCTATTTGGAAAAGAGGTGAAATACCTAGGACATGTCGTCTCAGAGACCGGAATAAGAGCTGACCCTGACAAAATAAAAACGGTATAAGAGTGGCCTACACCAGCAGATATACACCAACTACGCAGTTTTCTGGGATTGTGCACATATTACCGACGTTTTATACTTGGGTTTGCGAACATTGCCAAACCGTTAACAAAATTAACCGAAGATGGACAAGAATATGATTGGAATGACGACTGCCACAGAGCATTTGAACAACTGAAACGACTACTAGTTACAGCACCAATTTTGAGTTATCCGCGGATGGAGGGAAAGTTTGTGTTGTATACCGATGCCAGTAACACAGCTATAGGAGGCGTTCTTTCTCAAGTGCAGGACGGACAAGAAAAAGTTATTGGGTATTTCAGCAAGGTCTTGTCGCGGCCAGAAAGGAACTATTGTGTGACAAGAAGGGAGCTGTTGGCCGTCGTCAAATCCGTAGAGCACTTTACAAGTACTTATACGGCCGTAAATTCCTGTTGAGAACAGACCATGCCGCACTGAAATGGTTACTGCAGTTTCGAAATCCTGAAGGGCAAGTGGCAAGGTGGATAGAGCGGCTGCAGGAATATGACTTTGATACGGAACATCGTGTAGGAACTAGCCATCGGAATGCAGACGCTCTATCAAGGAGACCTTGTCCGATGGACTGCAATCATTGCTCCAAGATGGAAGAGAAAATAAGTGTCATCCATAGAATGACGGTAACCGATGATACTTGGCAACTCGAAAGAATACGAGAAGACCAGGAGAATGACGCCGAATTGGGACGTATTATTGAGTGGAAAAATAGAGGACAACGACCAGCTTGGGAAGAAATTAGTATTTCAAGTAGGAGCCTGAAGGCATACTGGTCACAGTGGGACTCCTTGATGATGGAAAATAGAATCTTGAAACGACGCCTGGAATTTGAAGATGGCACTGAGAGACTTCAAGTGATAGTGCCGAGAAGCAGAGTGCCGGAAGTGTTGCAGCACTTGCACGATGGTATTTCCGGAGGGCACTTTGGCGTGAAAAGAACTCTCAAAAGAGTGAGAGAAAGATTCTATTGGGTGAACTGCAAAGAAGATGTGAAGGAGTGGTGCCGGAAATGTGAATTGTGTGCCTCTGCAAATGGCCCGGTCTCAAAACGGAAAGCCCCAATGAGACAGTATAACGTGGGGAATCCTTTTGAAAGGGTAGCCATTGATATAGCTGGTCCGTTTCCTGAATCAGAGAAAGGAATAAATACATCTTGGTTGCAATGGATTATTTTACCAAATGGCCGGAGGCATATGCTATACCTAACCAAGAAGCCGAGACGGTTGCAGATGTACTAGTGAGGAGTTGTTTTGTCGCTTTGGAGTTCCGTTGGAATTACACTCCGATCAAGATCGGAACTTCGAATCAGCGTTGTTTCAAAACGTCTGCAAGCATCTTGGAATCAGGAAAACTAGAACCACGCCACTTCATCCTCAATCGGATGGAATGGTTGAAAGAATGAACAGAACGTTAGGAAAGTACCTGGCCAAAGTTGTCTCTGAACATCAACGGGACTGGGACCAATATCTACATTTGTTCCTACTGGCGTACCGATCTTCGGTACATGACAGCACAGGATACTCGCCCGCTTGCGTAATGCTAGGACGTGAATTGCGGCTACCATGTGATCTTCAGTTTGGATTTAAACCTGGAGAAGAGATCGCCGGTGAAGATTACGTTAGTAAGCTTCGTGAAAGATCAAATAGTATTCACGAAAACGTCCGAAAGAATATACAGGCAGCAAGCGATCGAATGAAATCACAATATGACACGAGAGCACAAGAAGGTGGTTATCAACCTGGAGATTTAGTGTGGTTGTACAATCCACAAAGAAAACGTGGATTGTCGCCAAAACTACAAAGACAATGGGAAGGGCCGTACGAAGTGTTAAAAGGATTAATGATGTAGTGTACCGGATCAGAAGATCCTCGTGGTAAACCGAAAGTGGTACACTTTGACCGTTTAACACCCTACACTGGCAACAACCAGGAAGACTCAAATAATGATAATGGTGTTCGGCAAGTTATTAATCATGAGCCAAATGCAGATTTTGAGAGCTTTATGGCGGCGTATGGTGGTTCCGCTAAAGCGAGATTTGGCGTTGTTGTTGAAAACAGCAAGATCTGTTTAGAGCACCAGAAGAGTATTCCCTTGCACATTGCGTAGCTCAAGATTTGGCAATGTCAAGGGAATAGCTGTTGTTTTCAAGAAAAAGTTTGGATGTGTGGATGAATTAGTACAACAGCAGCCAACTGTAGGAAAATCTTTGGTTCTTCAAGATAAAAATCGTTATGTTTACTATCTGGTCACCAAAAATTCTTCATGGCAGAGACCTAGTTATGGACATCTATGGGAGGCTTTGCTAAATCTTAAGGCGCAGATGATGGAAAATGGAGTAACGAGACTAGCGGTGCCCAAGCTGGGCTGTGGACTGGATCGCTTGGATTGGAGGATAGTCCGAAATATGCTAGAAGTAGTTTTCCAGGGAACCAACGTCCAGGTTCTTGTTTGTTGTTATCAACCGGTTGCCTACCAAGACCATGAAAAGAGTGTTGACTGTTACTTCCAACGACGCGGTGGATGCACCAGAGGAGATAGCTGCCGATACCGTCACCAGTCATCGAATTGGCGTCAAGATGGATTTACAGTTACGAGACGTAACGGTTTTAAAGAGGGGGCAGTGTTGCGATCCACTATTAGGCAACCCGTCAAACATACAAACGCCCGGGGCACAGCGTATTCTTCAGCATTCGAGAATCCTTCTACAAAGTTCTAGATAATGAGTCATATCTTAATGCAGGGTATATATAAGGCCGCTTATGAATGTAAGAGTTAGTCCATTCTTGAATGTCTAATATAAATTATATCGTTGTAAAGTAAACGTAGTTGAGTTTTTAGAATATATACATAAATGATATGCTGTGTCTAATGTGCATGCAGCTTGCAGTATACATAAATAAATAGAAGTGTATAAACAAATAGTTGTGTTAGTGTGGTTATTGGACCTAGGGTAAAGAAGTTAGTTTAAGAAGATATTAGTGCTTGTAAATTCATTAGTGTAATAGTGCTTCATTGTTAAGTGGACTGAAAACATCTATAAATAAGGCATATATTGTTAATTAGACTTGTGAACAGTGAGTAATAAAGACCATTATTATTACTTGTTTTAAATTAAAGAAACGCGGTAGTAGTAGCGCGTTACAATACTTCACTACAAGATACCTCTAGCAAGGTGACGTTTAATATACACAATTAACTGCATCTTTTAATTCGTTATATAAGGTCAAGCCATGATACGTTTAGAACGATCGAGCAAAATCCACACTTCGTTTCTATATCTTTATTGGTCGAAATGTAAAGCCCCTCAAATCTAAGAATTGTCCTAATAATGCAACTTCTACCGAATGTGGCGTTTTACGGCCTGAGACTACCCATTAGTGAATGCATTTACCAACGCTTATCTTATTTCCAAGATTTATTGCTGTCATTCGCGTCACTTTACGACCTTTATCGCTTGATTTATGTCTTTTGTTAATTGTTTTGTCTTATATTATAGCTTCGTTTATTCTCCTTCATTATTGATGAAATTTTCTCGAAGTTTAATGAATAACGTTTTTACTTTACAATTGAATATTGCATACGCGCTTTTCATCAGAAGAAGAAACAATCTTATGTTTAGTATTATTATACACGCGACTTTACATTTCAAACATGAATACACTTTCGCACTATCAAATTCTTGACGATTTTCAAGTGAAATTTTTATAATAAATCGCATTTATTCGTAGGGTACATTTTGTATAAAACTTTTGCAATTAATAGCAAAATTTATAGTTAAGGAACTTTTTAAAAAAATATTTTTACTCGCGGAATAGCATAATTCTTATCTAAAAACACGGTTCTTTCGTGATTAACAATGAAAATTCTTTAAAGAAGCGCTGGTTTAGGTCTTTATAATATAATATACTGAAAAGTTATTAAAATTAAAGCTGTACGATTGTCCTCCACTTTAAATACTGGTCCGTTTTTCCAGAAATATTTCTCAACCATCTTCTATTTGGAGTATTTTGCTATTAGATAAGTTACCAGTGTTTACAAGTCACATTTACCGATTCTCGAATTGTATATAAAAGTGTATTTAAAGCTCGCAATAGTAGTAATAGTAAGTAAGTATAATTTTATTTGTCTGAATACAAAAAATATACCTTAAGCTGACCGTGGTCGCTTGACAAGGTGACACAGGTAAACATGTCACAATGCGTAAATCAATAGAGTATGCGTATATAAATAAATAAATAATAATGACAAAAACTTAAAAATAAAAGTAAATCCTAATTACAATCCTGAACCCTATCATCTAATAATAACCTCTAACCTCGCTAATAAAGTACTCATAATGTTTTGAAGCCTAAACGTAAGAATAATATTGGGTGAATCATATTGAACTTTTCGATGTCATAAGGTAATTGCCCGAACACTGGAGATAGTGGAAGGGTGGGGATGACGTCGTCAGACGCGCTATGACATGCAGTTTTCAGTGTGAATAATGGCTTGGTCGGGTCAACATTGAGCGTTCGTGGTGGAAGTGCTTATTTGAAATGGCGAATCAGTGATCATAACATAGCGTGCGGTTCGTGTACACTTTGCTCTTGATCGTCGCGATCCCATCTCCACTGGACCAACAATTAGGAATTGGTTAACTACTTTTAGAGCGTCATCTGCGGCATTAAAAAGACCTGCAGGCCAAACTAGGACTTCAACGTCAACAGAAAACGTGGATAGAGTACGCGCTTCAATTTCACCGTCTCCCCAGCGATCTGTTCGCAAACACGCCGCTTCACTGGGATTATCTGCCAGTAGTGTCAGAAGAATTCTCCATAGAGACCTTCAATTGCATCCATACTAGATGCAGTTAGTGCAAGAGTTAAGTGTGAGAAACTTTGACACACGAAACATGTGTGCCGTGACATTCTGCAGAGTATTCCTTGTCTTAGTGTTTTGATCTTTAGCGATGAGGCCCATTTTCACCTGGCCGAAACTGTTAGTAAACAAAA
Organism: Platerodrilus igneus; assembly: GCA_036346225.1. Lineage (NCBI taxonomy): Eukaryota > Metazoa > Arthropoda > Insecta > Coleoptera > Lycidae > Platerodrilus > Platerodrilus igneus. The sequence goes on from JARFIW010000941.1 coordinate 1,478,658, forward strand.
TTTTCGCTATTGGGCAGAGAATAAACCTCGAAAACTTCACCAACGACCACTCCACAGCCCTCGAGTAACAGTGTAATGCGTGTTGGAGATTTTGGTGTGTGGGGTCTTTATTTTTCGAAAAAAATGGCGAAGTTGTAACAATGACTTCTGCTCGGTGTTGTCACATAATTGAAAATTTTTTAAAGCCAAAAGTGGATTGTTTAGAGGCTGCAAATACACATGGGCCGGTTTCAATTCAAAATGTGTTCACTCTTGTGATATGTTGAAAAGTGGGTTGGCAAAGTACGCAGATGGTGGTAATCTGCTATATAAGGAGATTGCTCCTAATATTAATGTAATTAGTCGAAGTTTACTGCATATATTTACATACAAACATGTATATAATTGATATGATTTAAATACAAGAAAAACGAGTTTGTGTGCAAAGAAATTGCGGTTTTGGTCTTGTTGTTAGGTGATGTTTGGCATCCAATTTTTAAACTGTCAATGCAGTCTAGTTGTTTGAGCCAAGATCATATGAAACATAACGACTGGGTGATAAGGAATATTCATGGTCTTTCTTGGGATGAATCTTCAACGGCTGGAATGGTTTTATCATATATAGCGCTTTATTTGAAGCAAATTATCCGACCCGGTGAAGAAGTATTTGTGAAAGGTCTAGAAAAGAAGAAATTGATTGAAACCTATCTAATGCAAAACGTTGTAACTGATATGCTTGCACTAGGTTGTCCTAAGCTATCGGAGTTAAAAATCAACAATCGTTTAAAATATAACATCCATTGTTGTAGACACAGCAATAATAATCTGCAATGCACAAAACAAAATACCTTTTTATTAAAAGAATGGCTTGATAATAATAAAAAACAATAGAAAGATTTTGTCTGTATTATTTATTTTAATATAATTTTACAATGTTAGCCGAAGCAAATTATCCGACCCGGTGAAGAAGTATGTGTGAAGGGTCTAGAAAAGAAGAAATGGATGGAAACCTATCTATTGCAAAATGTTATAGGCACGGCAATAATAGTCTGAAATGTGTAAAACAAAATACTTTGTTATTAAAAGAATGGTTTGATAATAATAAAAAAACAATAGAAAAGATTGTGCCTCTATTATTATTGTAGTCAGTAAGAAATCTTTAATGCTGAAGTCTGCAGAAAAAAAACAATTAAACTCAGACAGCACGAATGAAACTCTCAACCCTGAAAGCAATTATAATTGATCAACGCAATAGCTCTTTACTGGTTTTACAACATTTAACAAATTGTACAGATATCTCGAAAAATTTGCCAAAGACAGACAGACAGATAGACAGATAGACAGACTGACTGCATCAATTTTTTCATTCTCGCTTTTAAAGAATAACAAGTCGTAGTTATTAAATCGCGAACTCAGTTTATCTGCAAGAAATATATAAACGAGGAAATTTATGAAATGCTCCAACTTCAAAAAAACTAGAAATAAATCTTTTGAAATATATGCTGACGTTGCAATTGGTGGATCTGCTCACGGAGTAAACAATTTTTTTTCAGTACTTCATTTGGATTGACTATAAACTACTCAATAATTTTAACCTAACCACTATCATTATTCTTTCCTGACAAGGGCAATTTTAAAAAAAGTTTTCATTTTTGATTTGTTCTATAGAACACAACTACAACTTGACAATAAAGATTGAGCGATTATCACACACATATCTTGAGTATATATAAAGATATTAAACAACAAGAACAGTCTAGTCTAATGCTTCTTCAGCATTTGCATTTCCTCCATAGTTACGTACTGAAAGCAACTCTGCAATTTTAGATCACATGCATTTCTAATTTCAATTACAAAAAAATATGAAAGCATCTATTTGAAATGCATTTCTAACTTTAATCGCAAAAATGAGAGCATCTATTCGAAATATGCACTCAGATTAAAAGTCAAAAATTGTTTTACACCGTTCTGTAAACTGAGATTACGTAATTATTAAATCGGGAGTAATGTGAAATGAAACACACAATGTATTTTTTTTTATTGTAATTTATAAAACACACACACATATATATATATATATATATATATATATATATATATATATATATAGTTAGACTTAACGACCTCTGGTTTAATACTATTCATTTTTTTATGGGTTATAGGTCCTGTTTAAAAAAAATAATAAAAGGCGTACTCTTTTTATTCCATATATTATATATATATATATATATATATAATGTTATGTACTCTAGAATAAACATACTATAATTCACTTAAGTTCCCAAATATAAAGAACAGTTCTAACTCACTCCAACTCTGAACGGTAAAAAATATTGCATTATCAGTTCTATGAGGGCTGTCTTCTTCATCTTTGACGCGCGGTCGTTTCTGGTTGTTCTTCTTCTTCGTGTTCACTAAAAAAAAGATTCAAATGAATATTAGATCAAGTAAATGCATTAAGAAAATTAAATCTATATATTAAGCTAACGAATACATACTCTGTATTGGTGCCATCAGGTCGTACGTTGCAATTGGTGGATCTGCTCACGGCGTCAACGATTTTTTTCTCCAGTACTTAATTTGGATTGACTATAAACTAAAAAAAAGGTTTTCATTTTTGATTTGTTCTATAGAACACACACAACTACAACTTGGCAATAAAGATTGAACGATTATCACACACACATATCTTGAGTATATAAGGATATTAAACAACAAGAACAGCAGAAAATTCAACCCATGTAAGCAAAAATTTAATGCTAAGGTATTGTCTAGATAGCAATTGTAGAAATATGAAATCTACAGAAAATTTAATAAAGCCAGTCATGTATAAATTTTTTTAATGCTGACATCCACAAAAAAATAAAAAGCGAGAAATTTAATGCTAACATCTGCAGAATAATAAATAAATCCACTTAGTCAGCATTAATGGAAGGCCGGTCTGACTTCGAAACGGTGCACACGTATATACCATATTTTAAAATTAAAGTTGTCAATTGCAAAACAAAAAAAATTAAATTTTACCTAGAAATCATTTGAAATATTTACTTTTTCAATACAACTGAAAGAACTTGACTTTTATACATTTTTTAATCGATATCGTAGACTTTTTTTCTATACTGTTGGTAAAATGTACGTGAAGTATTTATATTAAATAATAAACTGACCTGTTAGAAAAAATTAAAAATTTGCATCGTTTTCTGGAAAAAAAATTGCATACTTTTTTCAGTACAACTGAAAGAACTTGACTTTTATACATTTTTTAATCGATATCAGACTGTACAGAAACAGTAATGTTTAATTAGATCAGTCAAACATGATGTGTTTACTATTAAACAAAACAAAATTGTTCTTAATCCAAGTGATGATAAAAGAATTCATAGTACCTCAACCACTGATACTAACTATTGCCTATTTTTGTAGTATTGATTACAAAAATTACATACGACAGCGAGTACTATGTTAAAAATTGTTTTCGTTGCAGAAAGTAAAATCAATATCCGTCAATATTACTGTATTAGTCGATTAAGGCATGAGTTAATTTTTTACTACGTTTCTTTTTATTTGCTTAGGGCAATGCAGAAAAAGTTTGAATTGGCAACATTTTTTTATAATAAAATAAACCTTGATACAAAATCACATTCAGTTTTACTGAAAAGTAAATCGGAGGAGATTGCTAACTGTACGGTGTTATAATATTTTTATATATCTGTGTGAATAAACTCACAAAGCGCCAAATGTGCGGTTTGTGTAACTGATTTTTTCACTTAAAGCGATTGACATTCATTTCAAACAAGTATTTATTAAGGTCATATAAAAGACCAAAAGTTTTATCATAGAAATAACGTAGTGTAATTTAAATTTCATTACGTAGCATTCGTTGAATTTTAAAAAATTACTATAAACCTCCATCATGAGTTAGTTTTACTACGTGCTATAATTAATCCTTCACCTGATGAAGAAATGAATTGCTTTAACAAAGTTTTATGGAAAATGTCATGCGTTACACATTGCATATTTTATTTACAGGACGACATGAAACAAGAAAACGCTTGGCAACATTTTTTATAATAAAATAAACCTTGATACAAAATCACATTCAGTTTTACTGAAAAGTAAATATTTCACATTGATTTTTGTATAAATTAAAGTTATTTTTTCACTAACTTTTAAACAAAAAAACGCATGAGTTTGATGCAGATTTTTTCTGGGATACTCAAATCTTTAGGAATTTTTTTAATTGAAGCAACATTTTGGGAAAATTGTATCATTATTAAAATTTACTGAGATTAAATCCATCTCTTCCAATAAATTAAAAATTGCACGACGTAATTGTATTATGATAAAACTGCAGAATGTTTTCAGAGTTGCCTTCAGTATGTAAATATGGAAATGCTTGCATGGCGAATTGCTTTTGGCGCGAGCAAGCATATTTTTTCCGTAAACGCAGCTGAATGAAAAATGATGTGAGATTGTTGTTATTGGAAATTAAAATTCAGTATTAAGTTTTCTACTGATGAACGTGCTTTGTTCAGGCAAGATTTCGAATTTGCTTTATTTTTCTGAAAAATTGCAAATGTCTAATTTTATAGCTATTTTGCGTACATCAGAACATATTTATGTATAAAGTAATTTAGCTAGTGACTGAAGTTAGTAGTGATATTTTAAAGTTAACAGTGAAGTGGTACACTCGAAGGTAAATATAAACAATCATGATCTGCTTAAAGAGTGTGTTCAACGTTTGTTCCGTTTCGGACTTTATAGCTATTCACATTTTGATTCAGTATCACGATACATTTCCAATTGCATTAAAAGACAGAATATTAATTCTAAATATTTAATGTATTTTGATGTTAATAATTTATATGGGGCTGCAATGTCTGAATATCTTCCATATGGAGAATTAGAATATTTTTAGATGACACCATGCTAGAGTTTGTAGTGCTTAGATCTAAAATGTACACTTACAGAGTTCAGGATAGGATAATAAAAAAAGTCAAAGGGATCTTCCTTAGCAAGTATTAAGCAAATTTCTTTTGATGATTATAAGAATGCTTTGTTTTATAAACAGACTGTACAGAAACAGCAATGTTTAATTAGATCAGTCAAACATGATGTCTTTACTATTAAACAAAACAAAATTGTTCTTAATCCAAGTGATGATAAAAGAATTCTTAGTACCTCAACCACTGATACTAAACCTTGGGGGTATAACTATACACTCAGAAATGACTTGTAAAGCTTCAACCAATGGCTCAAATAAAGAATGCAATTTATTTTATCTCGATTAACATATAATATTTTTTAGTTATAAAAACTTCAGTGTTATGTTTATACCTGCACAAGTACGCCGTTTTTCGTTTTGGATGTATCTAAAAATAGGATACATTTCAATCTACCCTAGTTGAACTATATTATATAAATGTATTGTAGAGAAAAATAGTAGTAGTAACCGTTCTGTTTAAAAAAAATCCAGGTTGTTAATAACATACCAGTTAGTTTATTTGATAAATGTATAACAAAACTTTTATTTAAAATTGTCAATGTTTATGGCTGTTTACTAAATCACTTAATAATTCAAACATGTAAAAGATATTGTAAAAACATGTAAAATATTAATAAATAGACTGTGATTGCTAAATGATTTATTGTTTTTTCATAATTTGTAAAGGTACAGTAATAATAAAGTAATTATAATATTCTTATGCTGTTTGAGAGTGGATTGTATTTGACTATCTTATCATGAAGTATAAGGCAATGACAAGATGTATTTGGCAAAACGTTTCTGCTAGTTTCAAATTCTAATCAAATATCAACAGTACCAAATTTTAACGCTTCGTTTTGTCTAGAACAATCTATGACTACTAATGGTGCAATACTTCGTAAATCTTCAGGATTAAAAAGTGGTTCATTTTCCTTTTCGTAGTATGATTGCTGAAACTGCGCATACATCTCATATAACAACGCAGTCTGTTTATTCTCGAACTTCAAATTTAAATTTCTGAATTTAAATAGAGTTTCATGTTGGTTAAATAGCAATGATCAAAACGACTGTAGTTGCTCATGTATCAATTTTTTTCGGTTGGTTTGGAAACCAACAATCACACATCTTGGTTTTTCTAATTGTGTTGTTGTTTTAATGTTCCATGTATGACGTTGCGTTTGTTGTAGAAGTTGATATTCAGGCAACCCCCATCCTCTAAACGGAATATGCAAATCCTGATTTTGTGCAACGCATTCTATTAAACTAATTCGTTGAGTATCATCAAGGGCTAAATGCGGCATTTTCCATAAAACTTTGTTTAAAACAACTTTTATTTCTTCATCGGGTGTAGGATTAATTATAGCATTAGTATCAAAACTAGAACGTAGTAAAACTAACTCATGACGGAGGTTTAAAATAATTTTTTTTAAATCTTCGCATAGTCCGAGAACCATTGAAAGGTTTATTGCAACATTAAAATTCCCATTGGCATCAACTATTTGCAAATCATCCATAGGAAACCACCCAGCGTTTTGTAAATGTTTACTTTGATTGCTATTATATGAACCATATCCCTTCATTATAGACGTTAATCCAGGATTCCGAACACGATCTACAATGACACCACCAATCTCATATCTAATTTCATCAAAAAGCAGCAAAATCCCATTATTTACAAACTTTGCTGTCTGAGACGGCGTTCCATCTGTTCTAATTAATTTGCCTTCTATGTACAGCATGCTCTTCGATGGTAAGGTGTATACATCTTGTTGTTGTATAGGGATTCGAATTTCATCATTATTGTTTAAAGATGTGTTAGCATAAGGTTGATGAGTATGTTTTTCAATATTAACAATTGCATTGTCGAAGTAAACTTTTTCACGCACGTTCAGTATTTCACTATTCATTCTACTTTTTAATTAAATAAATGCAGTCCTAACGATTGTAGAAACTGCCGGTTTTGTGTTGTTAGCGGTTTTGAAACAATCAATCGAGTGTCGATTGCTTTGAAATTTCCAGCATTTATAGCAATTCTTGACATGTTGCGTGCATTATACTTAATACCCATGGCTATTGCAGATTTTTTTTAAATGCAACCTTACAGTTAGCAGTTCTCCTCTGAAATTAACTAAATTTCCATCTTGATCGTTACACTTTAACTATTATTTCGTTTATTATACGTGACCTGATTGGTAGATATATAATCGTAGGTGGGCACTCGACAATTTTAAAACCTGCAGGTACTTGAGGAAAAAAATTGTGTATTACATGGGCTGCTTTACTATTTAAATAGGATCCACTTGCAATATTACAATCGATTAAAACTGCATTCACTTTACAAATGTTGATCGCGTAGTCTTCTTGATGCGTGACATAAGCTAGCAATTTTTGCGGATTGAAACCAAGTAGAGAACCAATTGCATCCTTTTTGGTAAAATCCACATCTAGACTACATTTAATACTACATTTAAGTGTATTATTGTCAGCTGTAATTTCTATATACAATGGCGTCTTTCTAGCGTTTCGTGATTGTTCCATACGACCACGCCATCTTTTATCACCTAAAGCTTTTTGAAGATATTTATTAATTTCTCTAATCTCATAAGCACCTTCAAGTATTTCTATGAATTCTCCGTTAGATCCATAATAAAATTTATTATTTATTCCTTTTTCTATGTTTGGAATTGTGTTATAAGACTCAAAATTTGTTAATCCTAATACGTACTCCGAATCATTATCCAAGTTTATAGGCGGATTAAAGTTGCTTGTTAAAACTGAAGTGTTCCCCGTTAGAGTAAAAGTGTACGACATGATAACTTCATACGCAGTTCTATGCACTACTTAGAAATTGTAAGCATAAATGACCGCTAAACACAGTACCGTACGATTGTTCTTGGTTAATGTTATAAAGAATTTTACATTTACCCCCACTATTCAAATAACTTATCAACTCTGTTGGTGGTCGCAGGTTTCCGTAGCTGTCATAGTAAATAGCGCTACTACCGTACTTTTTATAAGAGGTCCAATGCGTGCCTAAACCTTCTATTCCATCTAAATTAATTATACCACAACTTGGGAAAATACAATTTCAAACTGGCAAACAATTCATAGAAAAGACTTACAGATAAATAAACAACTAGAGAAATCATAATGTACGTTGAAACATAATTCTTTAGAAATTTGGGCTAACGACCGAAGCGAAGGCTGAGAGACATAAGGTTATTGCAAAACAAAGCAAGATATTCCGGAGACAACATATAAGTAGTACAGAATAGAGGAAGATGTAAGATAACAGACGTTGGACAAAACAGCCGTTTAAAGCACGCGATAATTTGTAGAGGCTAACAACATTATTGATTTTAAGTTGCTATAGTGGGATTTTAACAAAAACAGCCAATATGGGGTAGCCGAGGATAATAGAATTGGAAGATGGCCCTGACGGGAGAAATGTGTTTTATAGATTGAAAGCGATTGGGGTAAGAAACTTTTCTGAGAGAATTGCAACCGTTGAGGATTCTAATCAGTATTTCGGACTAAAGCTACGATGGGGTGAGAAAATTCTTAGTTTCGAAAGATCGTTGTGTTTTGAAGCGAGGCAATTTCAAGAATCGGTTAAGGTGGAGGTTAATTTCTGTGAAAATAGGTGACAGGGGGTAGGCTTGGGGGCTTATAAATACACTAGGAGACGTAGTGAGGCTCTCTTATTTTTTCTGTTCGCTTCCGACCTACATGGAGTAACATCAAAGCTGAAAATTTGTAGATCGGGTGATAGTGCAGTCCGTTGTTTAATTTACAAGTGTTTAAAAGCACAAGTTGGTGCTATTTCATGAGTTTAAATACTCATAAAGAACAAGAGATGTTACAAAGGTAAGCGAGCCAAATTATTGTTCGGAACGAGGGTGTTGGTTGGATGGTATATCCAGAAGCCGACAAACATCTGTGGACGATTATATGGGTAAATGTACTGAAGGCGTCTACTTAGAATTGAATAAACGAGTGGAAATGAGTTTGCTGTCTATGTAGCAGAGGGAAGTTTGATGTAATTCAACGACGAGAATTTGGTGGACGACGTCTACAGAGCTGATGGTTCAAGAGCATACACCAGGTAAAGAAATTTGTTTTTTGTTATTGTTTGAACATTTGGTGTGACGTAATTTTTGACTTGTATAAATAAAAAGGTTGTATGTTTTGTTGAATTATTTGGTAGGTAATTTTTTTTATTGGTAGTCTAAGTGATAGAGAGTATGTATAGAATGAGTAAGTATCTCTGAAGAAGCTGGAAGCAAAGCTAGCCGTGGTATGCTGATTTGTAGAGCTTTTCAAGAGATTCGAAATTAAAATTTTGTTTTTAAAATAAAATTTCGTAGGTGTTAAATTTATTTTTCAATAGGACTGCACAGCAAATTTATGACAGCCCAATATTGGGGCACAATATTTTTCAGGTTACACAACAATTAATATGGCTCCCAACGGCAGGACGCGAATTTAATCCCCAAAAGACACTGCATTTTTATGGCACCAATTCGTGGAGCATTATTACCAAATAGAAGTCCACTGCAATATATATATATATATATATATATATATATATATTGCTGTGATATACTCCTTTGAATGCGGGAACTGGGTCCTTTCAACAAAAAAATTCTAGTCCCACCGATTGGGCGTCATAAACTGCTGTGATCCTGGTTTCGCTTCAGCTGCTCACCTAATTTAATAAACCTCCTCATTCATAAAATTAAACAAACACATTCCTACCACAAACATCAACGTCAACTCTATTTACATCAATATTCACAATACATTAAAATTTCAAAATTAATATGCAGCATAAATTTTAATATCGGAAACTTTCAAAATTACATTTATTTTCATTTTAATGTGCATCCAGAATTAAAGTCCTTGTAGGATGCCTACTAATTACTATAACAATATATGCAGAGTACAAAGGGAGCATCTACCCCCCCCCCCCTTTACGTTAATTAACCAGGTTCGTCTAATTGAGCTCAAAGACATACCCATATTTTTATCATAATCCAGAACATCAATACTAAATACCCCTTTCTACTTAAACAAGCAAATTTCACCTTAAAATTAAAATATTATTGTTAGTACAATTTCATTACTGTCCATTTTAAATAAACAAATTAGAAAGTTATTCAACACACACCAACATCTCAAAGTTCAAACAAAACAGTATAATTTACCTGAAGGTTACTTGCACTCGTAGCTTCAATGTACATCGTCCCTTTTGTTAATCACACCATTCCAACTGGGTTATATTTACAGCTTCTGATTCTCAACGCTTTTCAAATTTTCTCCATCACCATTTATTTAAATTTGTCTCAGGGCTTTTCCGGAACTCATCTGGGTATATCTGACCCTGGTTTTGTGGATCCAGACACGTTTTTGAACCATTTAATTATTAACACCCCCGAAAAATAACAAAGAAATTCATACTTCTTTCACCAATATACGCCAAAACTGCCTACTTTTGTGTATACATTTGTCGTTGTAAATTTTGCTAATTGGTACAGTGATACTAAATTTTATTACCTTGTATCTAAGTGCACTGAAGTACATTCATGTTAGCACGTAAATAACAAACTATTTTGAATCACTAAAATATACGAGCAAACTTTAAATTATTTTATCAAACTAAAATGCACTGTTTAACATCTTCAATCAAGTCGCGGATCTAAGAGCTTTTAACGCATCGAATAGTCAAAAGTCTAAGAGGCCGAAATTCATATTACCACCGGTATATATAGCGAATAGCCGGCACGTCGCTTTTGTCCTCAAAACAGACAATTCTTAAGAATTTCTCATGCTATGTTCCCAGTCCATAGCCTGTGCGTCGGTTTTTACGAATTTTGTACTCGCCCCATTTAAATATCAGAAATTCTCACACGGCACGCAAACATGTCCGAGAAAAACTAATTAATTTTGTACAGAAATTGTTGTTTCTACCTCTGATATTTGCATCCTATTTTCAACCAATTGTGACCCTCGTGACGTTGCTTAAATCACGCCTTTTACTATATGTGTCTTTGCTTGACGCATTTTCTCTTTCCTTTTCTAACCTGTTCGTATTGGTGCAAATTGATATTCTTTATTATCGATTATATTTTAGTCCATGTGGACTATCTGGGTTAAATAACCCCGTATCGCACCTTCTCGTGAATATTAAGCCCCGGTTTCTCCAAGATTCTTTGTAAACATTAATTATCTGCAAAATTTTCGCCGAATGAGCTTTTTAAATAAACCCTGTTTTGTATTTCGTGCTAAAGCATCTGACCGTTTCCAATATCCTTAGAATCGACATGTTTATCTAAACAAATTAAACTGAAATTGCCTTTTAAAATACGCAGGTGTGTTCAAACATCCTACTTCTAACTAACACTTCTAGGATTTGCATTTTATTGGGTTTTTACAAGTTTCTATAGATATTATCTGTACGTTTTGTTCAATACCGGTTACTTGAAATAGAGTTAATTAAGATAAATTTTGCATGTAATTTCTCTTTGTTTCTTTATTCGGAATAAATAAATTACACGCAGAGCTTTTTTAATACTGTTTCTTTTGATATAAAGCGTCTTGTACATGATTTAAATTTCTTATTTTTACTGAAACGACCGAATTTATTTATGCTTCATGGTTTTAATAAAGCGTATTATTTAATAAAATTCCTTATACACGGTGATTAAAATTATTTGATGTGATTATTTAATTATCTACCCTGGTCTAAATATGAGTAATATATATATATATATATATATATATATATATATATATTGTTGTGGATTCAAAGGGTGAAATCAGTGGTAAACAATAAAATTTCAACCACCCTGTATATAGAAAATAACGATTTATTTACGCGCAAATTAATTTGAGTTATTTAGGGAAAACGGACAAGTATTGACGTATTTTTATAATTCATAATTGGGCTGTTAAAAATTACATAAAGAAAAAACAGTTTTAAAGCAAATAGAAGTTCATAATTAATCTTAATTTATTTTAATCCAACACGTATAAGCATAAGAGAACGTGCTTGCGTAACAAAATCAATAATTCCAAGGTAAATGTAGTTCGTTTTATACAAATACGACGAAATATAAAGTCTCAGAATTGTTGTGCTAAACGTTCGATAATTAACGAACACCTGCGTTTTAAAAGGTTACATTCGAAGAAGTCGAGCATGTGTTAAGATAGGATTTCATAGAAATATTTTCAACCGCCAGTTGGTATAAACAGCAAGATTAACAAACTTCTTAAAGAGCGAGGGAAATGCACGATTGGTTATATAGAGCAGATAGAGACAGGTATAAAAGCGTTGAGGTTGAAAATGCACGTTCATATACACGTGGAGTGGAGATGAGCTGTCATCAATATCAATTTTCTGTAACTCAAGTAAGGTTTTGAACGCGACAGCAGACATGCATAAGACAGAGATGAATATAGTTCAGGCGGGGTTTGTGATGACAGAGAATTTTATCATTGGTTAAAAACATACAGTTTTCCAAACGTAGACACACGCGAAGGTTGAGAGTGCTTTTCGTATACGGCACGTAAACCGGAGTAAATTTCAGGAATTTCAAGACGGTTGTATTCAAAATTTTTAGAATTTAGATTTGAAAATAAGTTTTTCACTTGAAGTGTGCCCAGGGTGGGGTTTTGAAACGATATAAATACTCAATCTAAATTATTAACATTCTCTTGTCTTCTCTTCGCTTCTAGATTACTTTAGTTCGATAAAGTACTGACTGCTGACCACCATAACAGTAGAGTTTTTTGTGAGTATTGTATGTGTTGTTAGTACAGTAAATATAGTGCTTACAAGTGTAACTCAGTAGTAGCGGGCATCTATTTATTAACGCGAAGTACGTGTAGTGTATATTAAATTAATAGAGGTCCGGCTACTACAATACAAAGCACGAAAATCAATAAATGGAAGCATGATATATGTGGAATGGTACTGTGAGACGAGGCGCTTGGCTCGCAAATGGTGTTATCGTCTATGGATCCGCTGAGCAATTCTTATTTCACACATCATTTGAATTACATGCATCGTCCTTTTTGAAATAATACATTTTCTTTCAAAAATTACTTGATTAAATTTTATCCCTCAATAATTTTATAAAGTAACAGGGCTTCACCATAAACCTTACGTTACTCCCTGGTTTATTACGAGCTCATAGTAGAACCTTTAAGCACTCGTGCTAATTAGTGCACAGCAAATTACCAAAAGTCCCTCTTGCTTTGTACATAAACCAATAGTGCACATATTATTTTTACAAACATAAATTCCTACAAAGAAAATATGGAAAAATAATATCATACAAGTTCCCTCAGTAATTCTTTTGTCTATTAAATTTATAGAAATATACCCATAAGTCACAAAAATATTACTACAGACCAAATACCACACAAAAGCAATGATACACAAAAATCAGTTATCTGGATTTCACCCCCGCACATGGATCTGTGACCACACCATAGACAACTCATCAATCAATGACTGCACGTTCTGGAACTTATCCAGTTGTATTACACCATCCGTAAGGACAAGCTGCCACTCTATTCCCTCGAATACCAATTGGAGGTATATCAACACTCCCCCAATTCAGCTACTGTTCCATCTACCATTGGTAAACCACCAAATTCATCCACCGTCAATTTCTGCTCCATTTCCGGGCAAATCTTGCACCCACAACAAAATATCTAGCAGTCTGTACTTATTTTAAATCAAGCATGCTTCGCAGATTTGAAATTTTTTCATCAATTTTGGACTTCTTGGAAAATTCTACACCAACAAGTGTAGGTTATGATAAACTTTATTTCAAATACTATAAAATCACTTGTTAAGAAGTTAACAGTAATATTGTTTACAGCTGTTAGCGGACGCGTCGACGAAAAGCAAAAGAGCTAAGAGAACGTACCACTACCTCCAGGTATTTATATATCCTTTCTGCCCCTTTAAACTTGTAGATTCTCGCAACTCGGTCGATACAAACAAAACAGTCTTCTTAGTAAATTTCCCAACCGTTTACACAATTCTTACAAACCTAATTTCAACTGCCATCAAAATCTTATAATTTTGACGATACAAATAAAATATTTTCTACGAACACACAAGTTTCGCCTCGTAGCGGATATTTACTTCGTCAAATTTTAGCCCCTACTGCTAACCGTTATAGCAAGTACCCCCTTACTAAAATCTCTGTCTGCTTTTAACCTATTCACACAATTTCCTATCCCTTACTTTCTTTTCAAGTTGCTTCTATCCTTGCTGCAATAATCCTCTTCAAGTAATATTCAAAATAGGTCTGTCTCACTTACGCACATATCCTATCTGATAATCTTTTTCTGTTTATTGTTGGTAACTTGTAACCTCTCTACCTAATTCCCCACTCAACATATTACAATCTTCCAATGATGTTTATACAAACATGCGGCATCTCACTTGTACCTATTAAATCTAATCTTCCTTGTCTCCCTGCATTTCCCTCAAATACAACGACCACCTATCACATGATTTTCTATATCGTGTTTCTATGTTTTGCTATACACAACCCCTCTTTATTCTATATTGGTCCCTGTATGTTTAGACGCCAGCTTCTACCATTGACCCCTTTTAATATAATAGCACCTACCACCCTTCGTAGAATCTGAATGTTATCTGTGCACGTTCTCTGTCTGAATATGTAGAAATCTAGCGACGGTTGAACTTGTTTACAAAGATATTCAGAAATCCTTGATACAACCACTTTCATAACTCGCAAACAATACTAAGAAAGCTTCTTTCCACAATATACGTTATAAACTACTCGTTGTTGCTTTAGCTTTTGAAGGTTACGTAAAAATGCTAAAGTGTTTACTAATTATATTTACACTTATAAACTATGATTAAATATGCACGCTAAGAATACTTACACCTATAACATCTGTTCTTTTTAATTAGTATTTATAATTAACAGATTATGCTGCCTAGTTTTTAAATATCCTGAAAGTTCTTTGTAATATTTACACACGCTATAAGATGAAGCAAAATCATCACCCTTTTAAAATTAATAAAACTTTCTCATTAAATTGTTAATTTCTATGCTAGAGATATAAAAATCGTTTCAAAATTTTAATTAATTGTAATTGCTTGTGGTAACTTGCAATTAAATTATGAAATGACCTATTTACCTCTTTTTAACATTTAAATTTCACAAAAATATATACACATACAGATATATGTCCTAACCATAATTTATAGTTATTATAGGTTTTAAAAATAAAAAAATAAAAAAAAACGTATAAAACTAGAAATTCATGATATAAATTAGGAAAATTAAGAGAAAAATAAGATATATTAAAGATAATGCAATGTAAATAATAATAATAGATAGATATTAATAATCAAAGTAAATAATAATAAAAATAAAAGGTGAAAATTTAAAAGTATAAAAATATAAAAATAAAGATGCTTTGCAAAGTCCATTATAACATATAGTAATCTATAAATATGATTTTTAGTATATTGGATTACTAGGCGCATAATATTCCTGACTAAAAGAATTGACATAAATTATACTTAATAGTTGTTGTAGTACACTAAACATAATATAAGCACAGCAATATCAATAGGCATTTATAATTCTCTATATCTAACTAAGTAAATTCAAAAAACATATATAAGTGTACACCATATAAACACCAATCCAATTATACATAGACTTTTCTATACAGTTGTAAAAATATTGATTTAAATAAATGCTTTAGTTTTAATTTTTTTTACAAATTAAGTAAAAATAAGTAGAAGCATCTTCCAAAGTAAAGTTAATTTCATTCTTTATATTTACTAGGCCTCCATAAGATTGATTCTTTTTTATTATGTCGATGTTCTTGTGTAGTACTAGTAAAATAAACATTCCATGTAAGTAGTGTCCCTTGTGTGTATGATGAGTGTTCTGGCTGTCAAATACATTATATAATACATTAAGGTGGGAAAAAATGAATTTTTCCTGATTTGCAAATTATTAAACTCATCTTTTATAGCTTACTAGGAAAAACTCTTATTTCTCAACTTATAATCTAAACAACTATTTCTTGATATGAAAGTGATGTCTTTCAAAACCTCATGGGCTGTTGCGCAGAACACCAATTTAAGTTGTTTGCGTTAAAGTACATCTTAAAAACATTGACAACTCAGGTGTCGATTTTTAATTCATCTGTTATTTATTTGCGTATTAAGATTTGTTATTTATAATTATTCTTTTTGATTATTATTTATAAGATTTCAGCCTTGATTCAACTTAACCAGTTTTTCAAAACTGCTACAACTCAGTCTAGTTTGTTATTTGTAGGTATAATGAAGGTTTCAATTCAATTAGAAGAATAATGTTTGGTTTTACAGATTATTTTGTTATTTTGTTACATGCCAACTGGCATGCATCATGTTTAGAGTTAATTTGTAAATAAATTCCCGCGTATATTTTTAAATGAATAACGTCAACTTTATTCGTCCCTGACAGTCGCGCCTGCGCAAAAGTAATGCGGAGTGCGCGCGTGGTGTAGAAAGACGCCATTAAGTTACGAGCCCTCGACGAAGCAACATCTATCTGTGTCGTGTGTCTTTTCTTTTTAGGATGTAGGTTCCTTCTACCTTTTGCCTTTGTGTACCTGTTGCCTAAATCCTATCATTCCCCTACGACAGCAGTAAAAGAAGGACGGATGTAATCTGATTCAATATGGCGTAACTGTGAACCCATGCTGCAAGACCATCGTCAGACCCTGAGACGAATTCACAAGATGCCGCCATGTAAGTAATCTCTTTTGATTTAAATTGTGCTTGCAAATTGACTTAAGAAACGGTTGCATCACTTTTAAAACGTGTGCGGTATAAGTTACAATTAGCGGGAATCAAACCGCGAGTATAACAATTGCTCAAGTGTAACAATTTCTGAACTTTTAATTTTACAATTAGTAACCGCAAGAAAACAGTTCACAGTCAAGGAAGAGAAATTATTTATCTCTATAAGTTTATAAGAGAAGAAAAGACTGGAATGCCTGTTATTCCTATGAATAATTTACAAGAACGAGTAGCAACAGCAACTGGAGTTGGACTGAACACGGTCGAGTGAATTATTTCAGAAGCGAACAGCAAACCATAGGGTGGCAAATTTGTATCACCAAGGAAGAAAATTAATAAGAGAAGTCCTAAATCTCATGTGGACCAATTTGAGGATTGTGGTAGTAATTTTATGATTTTTAGATTAAATTTCTATGAAATATGCATTCTAAAAAATAATAAGAGAACAGTATTTTAGCTGACAAGAGTTTTAAAAAATTTAGCCTGTCTATTTTTATCCACACATGCACGGAAACATGACACACGAAAAGAACAATAAACACACCAAAAAAAGTTGCAGGTTCCACATACAAACATTGTATTTTATAATTTATATTATATTGATAAATTACTGGTTGTGCAATCCACATAGCATATCGGTTGAGTTAATTCAGAATACGCGTCCGAAAAATGAATGTTTTTAGATTTTACTTATATTGAATTGTTATTTCTTTTTATACGATACCTCTCGCTTCCTTCACTGCGCATCTCACAGTCCATGAGATTTTGAAAGGTTTTATACTGTAGGAGTTTTGATTGTTGGCTGAGTTGTTGCCCAGACGCCGACGAGGCAGCAACTCGCGTATTCCGACCACCGCTTTCGGGCGATCAAAGGTGGGCAGCGGAACCGTGACGTCCTGAGAGAGTTCTCCAGCTATGCGGGGTGCCGAGGAATGGGTACACAAGTGAAGTCGTCGGGGATGCACATCCGTCAGTCCTGTTTAGACGAGCTACCTGACGATGGAGCGGCCTGTGGCGAGTAGCCATCCTGTCGGTCGAAAACCACAGACCAGTGGACCCAGGATCCGGAATACTATGTAGTTGGAGGATAACCAAGGGGAAGATCCGGGAAACTGCTCACTGCACCAAAACAAGAGGATTCCAGGAGCAGGTCTTCTGGAATCCAGTCCTACATACTTATTTATTTATTTATTGAAGATCAACCTGTTAGAAAAACCATAACAACCCAGGAACAAAAACATCAACAAGCCGAAAAACTCCCAAGAGTTAAATGGCCCTCAAGACGAGACAGAGTGTCACGCCAAGCTTCTGTAGTGTGATTGTTGGCTAAAAGCTTGATCACAATATTTCTCCATCGTTTAAGAAATAAAGATATATTATAATAATCGTTATATTCAGAATCGTGTAATTTTATAATATTTATTTTAATTACAATTTAAATATCTGAAAACCACAATATTTAATCTTTAGCAAAGTTATATCTTGAATGATTTTGTTGCTTACTGAATACTTGTACCGCAATTTCCTTTTCTATGTTTATGGTTTTGCGCATTTTAAAACCTGTAGTACTTTGTATAAGAATTAGTTGTAATTAACTAAAATTTTATTTATTCATCTTAGAAATGTTTAAAGACTAAATACGTAGAAACTTAAATACGTGATATAATTAAATCTCGAATTAAGTAAAATTAAGAAAAATTAATTTCAGGGAGTGACTTTGTAACACCAATTTTTTGAGAAAATGTAACTGATTCGGACCTATAGATAAATTTTACTATCGGTGACAGCATCGATGTTTACATAGAACAGTCAAGAACACCATCTTAAATTAAATCAACTTTGATAAACCACACAGTTTATTTTTTATTAGTGCAGTGAATGAATAAATTTGTATATCCAAGAAAATGACAAGACTGTATTTGCAAATATACCTTTGATCATAAGAAGTATAAACTAAAGATCAAGATACTCAAATTTTTCCCTTAATAGTATATTACATACTAAGGGACGTAAGTTGGATTTACGGTGACGAGACGGTTTGCATCCCGAGCGAAGCGAGACATCGTAAATCCCTTACGTCCCGCGGTATGTATTTTATTTTTTCCTACCTCTAAATTCGAAATCATTAAAAATGCCCTTAAATTAGTTTAAACTTCAAATAAGAATAGAGAATTATATAACGTAGGCTTCAGCCGCTGCTTGAAAAATGGCAGGTGAGCATTTTTCACAAATATTACGCCCTCGTTCGGATGAGAGGTTAAATGGAGGTCCCGTGTGTGAGTGTTGTCACGCACGTTAAAGATCCCTACCTTGCCTGGAACGGCAAGGGTTCGGCAAAATTCTAAATTTCCAGGCAACAAAAAACTCGCCTCCTGGCCAATGTAGTACCTTCGGGTGGAGCATTGAAAATGTAAATGAACGGCTATTCCAGGGGGGTTCAAAGGCTAGAGCCCCACAGGTTATTTTAAGGAATAGGTACCGTAAATAAACTTTTCGGCATAAATTAATTCATCATAAAGTGATTACTCAAAACTAGAGATCGAATGTATAAATGCTTTCAGTCTGGCATTTTTAAGTGGTCTCAGTAAATAAATTGTAAATGCTACGTTTGCAATGATGTATGATGCCGGAAACAGATATAAATAGTAAACGTATCCCGCCGTCGTCCTTTCGTAAGCAAACAAATCTAACCGTTTTAATGAAAATTAACACCAAAATGCATATAATTCTTTTAAGATTTGTGGTTCAAATGATCAAATGTAACAATGATATTAATATTTTAAAATTATTTAAAACAATTGCGTTTCTCACTATATTCATTTTACATCCAACATTTAAGCAATAATAAATCAATACCTGTCCTAGACATTTTGACAATGCTCTCCTCACGTTAACAGAACTCCTTGATTCTCTTTAGTACATCGGTGTAAAGGAGGGCTCCATTCTATTGAGCCCGGCTTCAATGTAAATCTTATAGGAAATCGAACGACAACGAATTTTGTCGAACGCAAATAATAACAGCTTCAGATAGCTTTAACAGGGCTCTCATCATTAGAGGCATGTTTGTTGTTGTCCGGTATTAATTTGCGTGAGCGTAGAGATTATTTCACTTGTTTTCGTTGAAAGTAAAGACCGTGTCTTGTTTTGTGAGTGTAGTCGTAGTGTATAATTTTGATTATTATTTTGAATTATTCAAGATGACTGAAAATAATATTCGTAATATAGTCGAAATTAAATTTAAAACTCTTCCATTAGCAGAAAAGGTGAAAATTAAGAACCTAGGCCGTCCGACACCGGATTTAAATCTGAAACAGGTAGATAAGGTTGGAAATCGTAGTTTCACAAGGCATTTCTCAAAAGAAATTTATAAAAATGTCGATGGATTTCCGGATGCTCTCAATCGAATGCTCTATTTTGTTTTCCTTGCCATTTATTTTATTGTGACGGAATGGACAAAACATGGTCGGGAAAAGGCTTTAGAGATCTGAAGCATATAAACAATAAAATAAAAAAGCATGAAATTAGCAAGTACCATATAAACTCTTGCACGGATTTGGCTATGCTAGATTCTGTGAACATTGCGGTTCAGTTAGATTCCGCATATAGGCAGAACATCATGAAGCATAATGAGCAGGTGACTAAAATAGATACATTTTAAAAAAATTATCAACTGTATTAAATTTTGTGGAAAGTTGGAATTGGCATTGAGAGGACACAATGAAAAAGAAGATTCCGAAAACCGTGGAATTTTGTTAGAATTAATTGATTTTACTTCGGAATTGAATGTAATTATAAAAGAACATTTACACAAAGCGAGTGTATTTAAAGATACATCTAAAACTATGCAAAACAAGATTTTAGAAAGCATGCTTGCAGTGTGTCGTCAGGAAATTCAAGATCGAATTAAAGGTAGTGAATTTTTAGCAATTCAGTGCGATGAGACGACTGACATTTCAAATCAATGCCAAATGGTAATTATAGTTAGATATTTCTACAGTGGAAATATTTATGAGAGATTTTGGCCATTTCTACGAGTAAAGATAAAACAGCTAACGGTTTAATGGAGTGTATTGAGCAGGAATTAGATAAATTAATATTAAACTCGCCATCTAAACTAATCGCTCAAACTTATGACGGTTCAAATGCCATGAGTGGTTCTGCTAGTGGAGTTCAGTCAAAAATAAAACTTAAATATAAAAATGCCCATTTTCTTCACTGTTATGCCCATCAATTAAATTTAATTATGCATAAAGCAACTAGTCAAAATGCTAAAGTTAAAATTTTTTTCTAATTTATCCGCAATTTCTGCTTTTTTTCACATTCTACTCACAGGTGTGATGTGCTAAAAAAAATAGTGAAGCGAAAATTGCTCACTGTTGCTGTCACACGTTGGAATTATAATATTCGTATTGTGAACGTCGTATATGAGAATAGAGAAAAACTAATCGAATGCTTTGAGGAATTAAAAGAAAAATGCAATAAAACTATTACCTGCAGGGAAGCATATGGTTTGCGTAGAATTCTGGAAGATCCTGATTTTGTGTTTTTTCTCAATTTATTTCATAAAATCTTTCCACATGTTGACATATTATTTAATCAGTTTCAAGCTAGAGATACAGACAGTGTTGCACTGAAGAGAAAAATGGAAGACTTTGAAAGGATAATAGCATCTGCTAGAAATTCAACTGATGAGATAGAAAAAATATAATCTGTAATGATACTAAACGAAGAAAAATTAGTAACGTGGAAAATCGGAATTTGATTGCTAAAGAAGTGTGCGATACAATAGTTGTTCAGATGAAGGACAGGCTCTCATACCGAACTCGTTGAGAAGCCGCATTTTTAGTAGACGTAACTAATTTGGATACTTACTCAAAAAAATTTCCAACATCGCATTTCCAATCGATTGTTAAGTGTTATCCGATGTTACAGCCAGACAAATTGAGTACTGAATTGGAAGTGATGTACTCAAGAACGGATTTTAAAAATATTTTATGCGGCCTAAACATGCTTTCCTGGTTGACCCAAAATGGATTAAACGAAACATTTGGCAAAACAATAAAATTATTATAAATTATAATCACAACCCCAATGTCCACTGCCGAATCTGAAAGATGTTTTTCAACTCTTAATAAGATTAAAACTTATCTAAGGAACACAATGACCGAAGAACGTCTTAATGCCTTAGCAATGATGTCAGTCAACAAAAACTTAATACATAACATCAACAATTTTGACGAAAAAGTTCTAGACCATTTTATTGCTCAGAAAGACAGAAGGCTTGATTTCGTATACAAGCAGTAAAAGTATTATTACGTGACAATTAGAGTACAGCGTTTGACTTTTGTACATAAACCTATAAACAAGTATACAAAAATTAATGGGTCTGTGTGAGTGACTAGGATGAATACACCAAACCACTGAAGTTGAGTGTTGCTTATGTTATCTTGTATTATATTCATGCCATAAGCAGTTAGAGCTTAGAGCTTAGAGCTTAGACCCGCAACCATGGATTTGTAACCATGGCTTCTTTCATTTCGATGACAATCACTTACGTCCCAAGTGAAGTAAGTAAAAATTTATGTCCCGCTTCACAGCCATCCAAGTAAATGCAACTTATCGAAGGTCGTCTCAGTGACATAAGTGTCATTTACGGCAAAGGTAGGGGAAAAAAGTTAACTTGACTTAACCTCACCTTTCATTTAATACCAGAGGTTCCAGGGCTGCCACTGGGTCATTTACCGCCCCTATGCAGATTAATTTTTGCTACCCTATCTACTAGTTTTACAAACTTATTTGTTATCAAATGGATTAATATTTTATAAAATTTAAACTGATTCGAGCAAACTTTAAATATAAACTACCTAGGTACGTGAGTACACTATAAAGGAAGAACCATTCAACACACACAATAGGTTAAAAATAGCAATACAAAGGTCACTAACACTATTTTTATTTAACGAGTTTTACAGTGCAATAGTGCACACCATTCAAAAAGTTACTTTTTGCACTTTTGCTTTGAAAAACTTTTTAATAACGTTTTGCAAATCAAGTATTTTGCATAGTTAAAACATAGATTTGATAACCTTCTTGACTCGTACAAGACCGTAAATAATTTTTTATAATATTTAGTTTTGAAAAAGAAGGTTCACCCGTTGCCACTGCAACCTGTACCGTTAAAAATATGCAAATGATGTAGTGTAAGCGACCTGAAGGGTGACCCAAACGCCCTCTATAGACGGTAAAACGGGCTCCATGATGTAGCATCTAGTGCCAGTGGCTCGATGACACCTACGTTGTTTTGATATAATGTAACCCAAATTCACACTGGAAAGATGGCTTTAATGCCGAAGGTTTGAAATAAAACTACAGTATTTACCTAACTTTACTTTTAATCAAAAGAATAACCAAAAAAATAGGTCTTTCGCATGAAAGCATAGAAAAATGACATTCAAAGCAAACAGTGCCGTACTCAACCTGGGCGATTGGGGAAAGATCACGGCAGAGAAAACCCCAAACTGCTCTCATACTTCCAACTGCATTTTGGCACTTCTTGACAAGGACGGGTAACGTACAAGTACGCAGATCCCCAACACTGAAATTGACGGGATGTCAACTGTTACCCAGACATACCACACATGATAACTGAAGAAACATTAGTGTAGGTTAGCTAGTCTATTCTGACAGGTACTGAGGTCGGATAACCAATACTAGCCAGCTAAAGTTGAAAGAGGGGGAGCACGAGGAATGTAAACTCTGCCTTGACTAACAATGTTCCTCCCCGCACGTACATAAAATATTAGTAATATTCAACAAGACTCGATCACACGCGCGCAAATACACACATTAAAAGTTTCCAGCCCATGTTACAAAATATTTCACAAAGGCTAGCCGACTTCCTATTATTTGCAAGAGTACAACTACAAATACATTGACAAGACGACATAAATTGTTGAAATGAACTTATGGTATGATTGTGCATGATTAAAAAGGCGTTTATTATTTAATAAACTATCTCCAACATAGTCATAAATGCAAACGCGAAAGGCACGAGATGGTCGATCATATCAGAGGTTCAATTTAATTACATCACAATAATTATCACAAACGTTAAATACTAGTTAAGTATATGGGAACATCGGCTAGATAATAGAATAAACAAATCAACAAACATATAATTCCGTTTAAACCGAGATATGAGCGGCGCAGTTGTAAATGTGATTAATCTGCTGAAATAAAACAATTACACATAAAATAGAAATGTCAAATGCATCTCGAATATCAAACATTATAGAACATGTAGGCAGCAAATACATATCAAAATTTTATAGCACAAAATACATGCCCAGGTTCAGGCACTAAATGTTTATATAAATGTATATCAGTTAAATATATTAAATCTAGTAAGCAAATGTTAAAAATTATTCATTATGATTGCATCGGTTAAAGCGTACCTTTTGAAAAATTAAACTCATCATGGCATTACAAATTACAAACAAAAAATAGTTAATTGAATTTTTATCTTAAAACCAGAACAAATATAACATAGAAATATAATACTGTTCATGTTCAAGCTTGCCTAATAATTTGATTCAATATATCCAAGAGCTGCTGTTGGTACAAATTGTTCGTAAAAACACAATAAGGTTACATTTACTATTGATTCAGTAACAGGTGCAATGCAATTTGAGTTAAAACTCGGTATTAAAATACAAAATCAACATTATTCCAAATAAATAAATATTAGTTTTCGGTCGATAAACCAAACAACACTCATTTATACATAAACATGTTCGATAAAATAGTAAATTCACATAGTACACATCCCAAGTAAAACAACCGGCAAGGCAGCATTGTATACATCAATCTCAAAAAAGCAACAGGTAAACATAAAAATACTTCCTTCAATAGTTAAATAACTAACGGTTTTACAATACGAACCAACATCACATGTAAAACAATGCACTCATTACAAGATGTAATCAGATTACCTTAAATGACCACTACATTATAAAACTTAAAAACATTACCTTTAATAAAAAACCGCCAAGTGAAAGGTTTCAACCGTCCATCTCGACATCTCAAAACAAAGTCGTTTCTACCTTGTCAACTCGATCGATCACTCTTACACATGCACTCCATAATGTAAATTCTGAGAGAACGGAATGCGTTCAGAAACTTGCAAGTGGTTGCTGAGCTATTCTAACAAAAACCTTCAAATTTCGAAATGTACATTATAATATTTTCAATAATGATCAACCAATGAGAAATCGACTTAGAAACACCACGGATCACTACAATGACAATCGTTAAATTTGGAAATGATGATGATGTCATTTCCAAAGATATACTTTAATAAATCATTTGGATTTACCTCATCAGATAAAACAAATCGTTTGCATTAATATCGCTAATTGGGACGTTGCCGTCTGTTAGTTATATGTGAATTTTCCAGCAATGCAATTTAAGTTCATTATCATTTTTACAATTTGATAAGCAATAGTATATCTTCAAGATATCCGTGTGGTGTGAAGTAATGGAATCTTTCCTCCCTATGATATAAAATTTTTTATTTTTCACAATTTTTAACTCAAAAACAATAACTTACTGAAAACATAAGAGGTTTATATCTAGCTGACATAAATATATCTCTTTTGCCTCGGTTCCGTAAAAATATAACAGTTTTACTCTTTCTTTATTAATTAGGAAACCACTATTTTGTCTATTCTGCATGTGTACATTTTTACATACTGGATTCTACATATTCTTTGATATAGTAAACAAATCTGTCGAGTTTTACAGTTTTACACAGCTCGTTTTCTTTTCTTAAAAATTTGAAATCAGTTTTCTATTTTAGTTAGTTCTGCTCGATTTTTTTCTCAAGCGGTGTGGTTCGATCTTTTTATATAGAAGTTGAATTGGTACTTCAAATTCGGTCTAAGCTTCCCTGACGTTCTCTACTGTGCTCGTGCATAATTTTAACAAACAAAGATTCTTTCTTAAGATAAAAAACGTGAATAAACTTGGACACTTATGCTTAATGTATGAGGATTAAATTCAAACACACATTGCCGTCGTTTTTATTCTTTGTAAATAAGCATTCCCATTCTGAAAGGACCTGCACTTTAAAGAAGTTCTAAAATACTAGAACGGGTAAGATGGCTTGCGTGCTTCAGTGAGTTAAAGAGCCAAACTATTGTGACTTGCACCTACAGTGTCATGTTACGTCTGGAATACAAAGTAGTTGCATCCGTTCTCATGTCTGGTTTGTGAACTTCCATTAACCTTTTGTAATATGTCCTTCAATTATACATTGTAACAATCTATTCTGTAGATTTAATAGTTCCATTTGATCATACCTATATTCTAATTTGGGGGATATGTAACTCCTCCCGACGTAGATGAAAATTAAGGGTTGTACTTAATTTTTAAAACTCATTGTTCCTAAGGGATCTTCTATGATTTCTAAGATACATTTTGTACAATAAATACATAATTAATAAAATAAAATATTATAATAATCAATAAAATTGTCCAAACACTGATATTGTCGTAGTGTAGTTTTAACACTATCACTTAAATGCTTTTTAATTATCCATTAATTTTATGGCTTGGTTGGGGTCGTCTAGGTATAGATGTTCTAGTTGCATTGGTTTCTTGATGATCTTGTCGTCTTTGGTTTGTGTAGTCTTGAACTGAAATTCGGGTAGATATGCGAATCTCTTCGTTATTGCTGGGTTTTGGTATACTCGAATAATTTCGCTTTTTAATTTTAAATAGCAATCTTCTTTTATTGTGATTACCTTGCTTCCAATTAAAGCTAGACTGTTTTCGTCTTGGTTGCACTAGGCGGTTGCTATTACTTCTTATGAAAATATAGCAATCCATTTGTCGTCCGTGACTTTTAGAAATTATAATGTTTGTAATTTGTACCGGTTTTCACTCGCAATTCTCGTAGTGATTAGAGAATCTTAATAGTTGTACTTTACAAGGGCTATCCTTTTGAATAGCTGTCGTCGTTAATAATTGACATAAATATTGTCTGGTTGCCACTTTTTTGCACTTTTCATTCGTGAAGCCGTACCTAAGTTGATTTAGGGAAAGTTTTGGGAATAATAACTTTATACTGGCTAGCAACTTTCATAGGGAAAGCAAATAAATGATAATAAATATAAGGGTTAATTTCTACAATGGGGATTTCTATTAAAAACGTAATTTTATGATTTTTTACATAACCTTTTACTATGGCTATTTTTTCAAATAAAAGTATGTTGGATTCCGTTACTTCAAAGGGTAACTGTTAGTCATGAGTGGATTGTGTTGTTGTAAGCAATTAGTACGTATGGCATTAAATTAGTGATATGCTCTTTTTTATAGGTTAATTTTAACAGTCTGATTTGTTCTAATAAGGTTAGGTTATAATCAGAAATGCCGCTTTTATTAAAGAAATAGTTATCACTTCACGTGTTATACTAGTAAATTTTTATAATGTTTTAGAAAATATAGTCAATTAATCTCAATTTATTGTATTACGAAATATTTTCTCTATCAAACACTGTGCGTTTCAACAGTGTATTACGCTTTTGCAGCGCAAAAAATCCGGTTTAACATGACCAATATGTTAACCTGACCTGAAACGTAAAGTAAACAGTAGAAACCTTCGATGTCTAAATTAGCATAGAACCATCCTCATCGAGTCTACATACAAGGGATTGTAAACATGCAATAAAGTAATCCATAGGCAGAAATATGTTGATAAACACAGGTTGTATATAATGTAAACAATAAATAACTTACCGTAAATATACTGTAGTGGAATGAAGTTAATTATTATCACTTACAAAATTGTTGGATAGGGATGAAAGCAATTATGGAACATGACATAATGTTTTAGATTCGTTAAGCGATAAACAACAGCATCACGCTGGTAACCGACCGCCTTTTTTATCATACCAAAGTGAATGTCTTTGATTAATTAAACTGATACTAGGGTTCGAAATTAAATGATGCACAGAAACCTTCCGACCTCTAGCGATTTTGCTTAATATTAAACGACTGAAATGCATGCAAACTGTAAGAAATAAATAATAAACCCTTTTTAAACTTAATTAAATTAAATGTTGATTATAAATAATCGCGGTGCGTAAGCACTGAGAGAGTTTACGTTCAATCCACCGAATAGCCGTGGAAATAGTTTCTTTTATTTAGGTAGGAGATTCTGCAACAGTTATAGAGGAAGCGACTACGAGTTAAGCAAAAGAGAATTGGTGTTCAATGTAATGGAATATTTTGTAGATTCTTATATCGCAGCAGATAATTGACACACAAATCGTGGGGCTTGACACAGATTTCGACACTCCGTCATACATTACGACAAAAATTTGCACACGACTTCTTTTTATTTATTTAATATAAAAGAAAATTTACAACTATCAGTGCATATGAAGTACACATGTTTACCTACAGCTCAACTTGTATTGTTACTTATACCACAATTTAAACCGCAACATCCTTTAGATTGTTCTACGTATAAAAAAAATGTACACCATTTTTACAACACAGTAAATGACTTTTAATTATTACCAATATACTTGTTCATTTTGGCAAATATGTAATTTGGTTCATGATCTCTGTATAAATATATTTATTTGTAGAAACGACAGTCCAAGCTAAAGAGATCAAAGAATTAGTTAATATATCACTGTGTCTATTTGAAATAGTGGTTTTCTTTTATTGACCCCGCATGTGTATGTGCAACTACAATAACACGTTACCTTGTTTCAGTTGAAAAATTAGTTTCGAACTGGTCTCCAATAGTATGGTTGGCGCCGCAAGAGAAGTTTTTGCCACTCAATGTTGAAGAATTTTTAAGCCACGTCAACATAGTTTTCCAGAAGAATGCATCTATAACTACTGAATCAACTTATGGAATTGACTCTGAAGGATATAATTTAGTTACAAAAAAAACCTTGGGTTTGCATTTCTACTTTTTAATATAAATCTTATATTCATGTTGCAGACGAACTATTGCTTGACAAAACTTCCTTCATTTATGGTAAAGCTCCAGATATTCACAAAGTGTTAGTTTATGCAATAGTAACAGAATGTACTCCAAGTTACTCTTATCTTGTACGTGATGGAGAAAATAATTCAAACATTCCAAACTTAACTTATGGTCAAGAAAGTGCTTACCCCCATTTCCATGTTAGTTTTTGGTTGTTCTACCCATATAACGAAGGTAAAGAAGTATGTATTATTGGGAAAGTCCCAACGCCAATTGTATTTAGTTCATGTATTGGAAAGCGAAGGATATTCGGAAACCATGTAGGCGATTGGGAACACATCAGTTTGTACTTCTCTGGAAATCCATACCCAGAAAGAATGTATGTAGCGGTGCATGATGCAGGGGTGTACTACAGATACCAGCCTCAGTCAAGGTTATTCAAATATGAAAAACAAGTTACACAAAAGGGAATAATGCAAAGACCAAAGTTTCCACCTGTTGTACGATTGGAGAATGAACATCCTATTCTCTTTTCGGCTTATGGTTCTCATGGTCTGTGGGGAGCTCCGGGTGATCACTACTATGTAAGAGTACCACGGCTTATTGATAAAAATGGTTATGGAATAGCATGGGAGACTTGGAAAAACCTAAAGTTGTTCCATCTAGGTATAAGTCCATTTCCGTTTTGGTTAATGTTTAAGGGGAAGTGGGGTAATCCTCAGTCAAATTGTATTCCCTTTAAAAATTTAGGATTATGTGAATTATCTGATGGACCTAAAGGAATTTTGAACCGAAAACAGGATTTTTATTGTTTTCGAGATGTGAGATAAAGATGATGCTTGCCAGTTTTTGTACAATTATTTTTAATAAATGTTTATAAAATATGACAACTTCTTAACAATAAATCTAGTTCGTTGTTTAAGTAGAAGAAAGTTGAATAAAATGGGGTACTTAACAAAAAATACTAGTTTGTGCAACAGCGAAAGAGCTGCAATACATGTTACTACCACTAACATAGAACGCTAAATATCTGGCGTCGTATGCAATAATGCATTTCTCACTAATGCAATTTAATAATTAAAAAAATTAGCTTTTAAAGAAAAATAGTACTGTTCCATTTCATCAGACTAGAATAACGAAATAGAGAATTCTAGGCTCCATAATGAGATCAGGATGTTTAGATTTTTCCCTAGAACATATTCTTATTTTGACTTAAAATATATTTTTTATTTAATCTTGAAAAATCACATTCGTACGCCACATCATCATCGTCCAATTCCACACTCATTATGTGTGTCAATCTTTTAGAAGACTAATACATTGCTCAACCTTTAAATTTAGAGTTTGAAAATAAGTTATTTCATCCTATTCCTCAGAGCAGTTACATCTTGAAAAAAAGGTTGCTATTGGCTTGACTTACATCTACATGTGGTTCTTGTTTTTCAATTACCGTATAGTTACCAACCACTCCCAATAAACACAGGATAATTAGATAAAGCTATGAAACACTTACCCCCGACATTTAAATGGGTGCGGATGTCTTCCTCAGGGTGTTGATCCTAAGTCCTTGTTGTTGTTGTTGATAGCTACTGCAGATGTTCCTGCAGGTACCTCGCTGCCCGATACGGTAAAGATAAATAAAAGGGTGGAGACGATAACGGAGCATTCACGACAGCAATGCACGGCAGGCGGTGGTTAGATGTTTCTTTACGGAAGTCGGTGCGGTAATTCTCGAGCTATACGGCGTTTCGCGCCTTAAAGGTCTCTCCCCCTAATCGAAATTGACGCACTTCCGCTTGCGTTGATGGTAAAATGAATTACTTCTCACATTCAAAGCCTTATGTCAGTGGCTTGCGACCAAAAAGATAAGCCAATGACGTCAATACCCGTGCCAACACTAATAAAACATGGTTTTCACAGTGCCAGCGAAAATTGCAGTAATCAACAGCGATTTTTTTATGTTGAATTCTAGAAAAGTCCCTAAATCTAAAGTAATAAACCTATACTTTAGAGCTTTACACAGTAAAGTGTAACAACCGTACTTCTCTTTAATATGCTGGTTTTTCTTGTTTAGTTCCATCACGTATCTCAACCAGAAAATATGCTCCTTGGCCACGTGCGTATTTTAAATAATATGAAATCTGGACTGTGGTGTGCATCATCGTGCAAAAATAATATATACTGCATACAAAGCGCTTTCGACTTTTATTTTAAAATCATCGTCAATGTTTAAGTAGCTACAAACTATTAATTATAAATAAAGAATTCTAAACGAAAAATTTTTACCTTCTGTAGTTGACAAGTAGTTAAACTGTTTAACTACTTGTCAGCTGCAGAAGATAAAAATTTTTCATTTAGAATTCTTTATTTTTAATTAATAGTTGTTACAAGCCAAATGGCAATGTATCATGTTTTAGATTTAGTTATAATTTACAAGATAATTGCCGCGTTTTTTTAAATTAATAACGCCAACTTCCGTCATTGCGTCTGCGCAGAGGAAATGCGGAGGTGCGCGAATGTCAAAAGCGAGATAAAGCCACGAGACCTGAAGCAAACAACAACTATCTGAGCGGTGTGTGTTTTTTCTTTTTAGAAATACGTATGTAGGTTCCTTGTACCTTACCTTTGTTGTACCTGATACTTATTCCCTCCACCCTCCTACGAGTGCAACAGAAGTTACGTGAAGGGCGGATAGCAATTTGAAGTTCAACATGGCGTAATCTAACCCAACCCAATTTAACTACCGCTGGATCCTGTGAATTAAGTTCCGAGATACCCATCACGTGAGTAATTTGATTTTACGTAAATTGTGTATGTAAATTTGACTTAGATGGCGATTGCATCACCCGTAAAGCGTGGTCGGTATATGTTACAAAATGGCGGGTAATTATGCCGCGCGTAAATATAACATAGTTTGTAGTTACTTAAACACTGAAGATGATTTTAAAATAAAAATCGAAAGCGCTTTGTATGTAGTACATATTATTTTAGCACGATTACGCACACCACAATCCAGACTTCGTATTATTTAAACTAAGTATAATGTCAGTTTTACAAGCTTGTTACGTGCTTTCAATGAGACTATTAACTAATTTTTACATAGTGAGCTAGTTAGAATGCAGACATAATCAAATTGTTTTTCAGTTACTGCGTGGAACGGATTGAATCATTATATTTTTAGATGAACTTCCAGATGAAGTGTTTATATAAGAACTAATTCTGATAGTCTAAGACTATTGTCATCGATATGGTAAATAATTTCAACTCTTAGTTCATGTTGTGCAGATATCTGAAGGTTTTGTCGTTTCTGTGTTGAAACGTGATATCTTGAAAAACATCTTAAACCACCACAAATCGCAGCTTTTATGACTGCTGTTTTCATAATAACAGTAACAAAAACTTAGCATTCTATCAAATCATGATAACCTCCTCCGGATTCAACTGCATACTT
Source organism: Platerodrilus igneus (assembly GCA_036346225.1). Lineage (NCBI taxonomy): Eukaryota > Metazoa > Arthropoda > Insecta > Coleoptera > Lycidae > Platerodrilus > Platerodrilus igneus. The sequence continues at coordinate 1,510,933 of JARFIW010000941.1, forward strand.
TTTTATCCTCATCATAATACAGTATTGCCCGAAATAAACAGTACTGAAATTGTAATTGTTTTGTATATTTAAAAAATACATATTATTGACACTTTATTATATGTTCTAAATGTGCACCTCCTCGTTCGAGACAGACTTCATAACGATGTTCTAAGTTTCTGGTCATGTTATTGAATAAGGGTTGTCTCAGGGCTGCGAAGAAGACTCTAACGGCATCCTATAATTCATCGATGGTTTGTGGTGCCCGTTTGAAAACGGCATTTTTAGCCATGCCCCAAATGTATGCGTCTGGAGAATGTGAAGGATAAGGGAAGTCAGTAAATCGTGATATGAATTTGCTTGGAAAATGTTCTTGAAGAAATTGACGAATTGCGGCAGCAGTATGGCAAGTTGCCCCGTCCTGCTGAAAAAATTGGTTTCGAAATGCCAAGTTACGTGCACGACAGAATTGACGTAGATCAGGGATAAATCGTGTTAAAATTTGTCTGTACCTCTGTTGATTAAGTGTGACTTGCCTACCATTCTCTTCGATAAAGTACGGACCAATGATTCCGTGTCTGGAAACAGCACATCAGACACTCACTTTTTCACTATGTAAAGGAACCTTTTGAACCTCATCGGGTCTGGCAAAGCCCAGAAATCGATTTGTGCGACGATTCACATAGCCTGACAAGTGAAAATGTGCTTCGTCTGAAAACCAAACATTTTTCAAAAATTCAGGATTTTCATACTGTAACGCGAGAATTCTGGCGCAATATTCCACTCTACTGCGATAATCCCGAAGATGTAGTTGTTGATGTACCTGAATCACATACGAAAATGTACCCAGCTCCTTCAGGATTCTTTGAAAGGAAGTTCTTTTTAAATCAAGTTGTAACGCTGTCCTTGCCTGGCTGACTTTCGGATTTTCTAAGATTTGCTCAAAAACACGTTCTTGGTTATTGTTGTTGTTAACTGTCCTGGGACGCCCCGAGTTTCCTTTTCGTTGGCACAATACACTACCTGTATTTCTAAACTTTTCAATAACCTTCAAAATTACAGCATTACTTGGAGAACGTTTATTAAACCTTTGTGTGAATTGATCAGACACGTATAGCAAACTTGCACCATTACGTCGGCCGATTCCGTATGAACAAAAATAATGCTCTACCAGAAACACTTTCTCCTCTGTACTTAACACCATTTTTAACAATTAGGCCCTACTAATTACTTGTTTGAGGTTTACTTGACAGGTCTATACTAGCTAACTTGAGTGTGACAGCGCACGCATAAAAACACCGCCAACTTAGTTTCAGTACTGTTTATTTCGGGCAATACTGTAGTATGTGCACATGGATGACAGACATACAGCATCTAACGGTTGAATCCGAAGAGTGCAATATAAAGAAACACAGGAGAGCAACAAATTCTTTTCAAGGCAATTGTATCAGTTCTACGAACTTGGTGTGGGTCGCATGACTATCTAAAGGTAAAAGTGCCAGGTGTAGTTCAGATAACTTGAAAAATTCTATAAAGGTTTCAAACCTCTTGCATCCAGCCCCTTTCGTGATACACAGTAAAGATTTCTAGTGGTGTACGCATGAATAACACTGGATCCACTCTCTTTCCTAAAAATTCAAGTGTTACGGGAATATAATTTCGGATGCCAATATGCAAGTTTCTGCTGTTACCAAAATTGTTGTTTCTCCTAAAAATATGACCGCTACGTAGAGAAAGAACTTTTAATTGTTTATTTGGAACTATTTTCACACCCCCTACATGTGATTTTCCAATGCTCCACCCGAAGGTACTACATTGGCCAGGAAGCGAGTTTTTTATACCTGAAAAATTTTGAATTTTGCCGAACCCTTGCTGTTCCAAGCAAGGTAGGGATCTTTAACGTGCGTGGCAACAGTCACACACGGGACCTCCATTTAACCTCTCATCCGAACGAGGGTGTATTTTTGTGAAAAATGCTCGCCTAACATTTTTCAAGCGGACCGTGTTGGGATTCGAAACCGGGACCTTGGGCGTAGTAGTCACACGCATACCAACTACGCCACGAAGCCGCCACTATTTTCACACCAGTTGCAGTTTCGTACAGTAGCTCTGTTAAAACCCATTGCGCGAGCATAAGATATTTTGAATGTTTTACGCTTTAGTTTTGGATTGAGCTTGACAGATGAATATAGTCGCCATTTTTCAACCATCGCGTTTCTTTATTGAAATATTGGAGCAGGTTGTTATGTTCGACAAGCTCTAACATAAAGAACCCGTTTTCCATTAAAAGGACGCATTAGAGTGATTAGAGTGAATGCAGGCCTCTAGTCTTCCAGTCCAACTAACGCATAGAACACTATTCTTAAAAATCCCAAATGAAACGGGTTAGTTGCCAACTATGTACTAAAGGTGGAAAACAAATTTTTTGGTTGTTTCTAAAAGATTCACACAGACCTCGTCTTTTTGACACGATGTTCGAATTACAAACTTCTTTGAAACTTTGAAATAGTTTATGTTTCCAATCCTCATCGCAATTCCTTATACTAGCACCCGGCCAGCCCAGTCAATTCGATGTTCTCCTATAACGATTGTTCATAATATTAATCTATAAAAAACTAAAACCACTGAATATCGATGAAATACTGTATATTTTTAAAAGACCGTAGAAGGAGAAAAGTGCAAAAGATATATTAAAAAAAAGATTAGCACAGGCCGTGCCACATTTAACAAGAAAAAAGAGCAACCATATTCGAGGACAAGCATGCAAACAAGGGAAAAATTGTTGAAAGCATATGTGTGGAACATAGCACTGTACGGCTGTGAAACGTGGATAGTAGGAGAAGTGAACAAGAAAAAGATTGAAGTCTTTGAAATGTGGTGCTACATGAATATGTTGAGGATATCATGGACAGACAGATTAAAGAACAAAGAGGTACGAGAAAAGGTAGAGTTGTTACATGCTAAAATTGGCATTGTAGGTTTCTAATTTGCGAGTGAATTTGCGCCAATATTTTAAAAGACTTGTGCGTGCATTTCCGTCACTTTAGATAGTTGCGTCGGCGCCCGAGAATGCGCAGACGCGGAGTGGGGAAGTAACTTGGGATTTCCGTCACGTGATGGACTAGTGAACTAAACGTCGGAGAGGGTGGTTATCTGTGTGCCTTTTATCTTGTCTTCTCTTTCAGATATGTAGGTTTCCTGTCTCGTACCTTTATCGTTCCTCCTACCTGTATCCTTAATCGTACCGCTACACCAGAAAAAAGAAGACAAATTAATCTGATTTCGACGGGGGGCAAAGGCCGAACCACGCTCAACCAACACCGAGAGCCTGACACCAGAATAGCTGCAATGCCGTGACGAGTTCTACATTTTACGTGAGTACCTTTTATCTTTTTTCTTTGTATGTGATAATAATTTGTGGCGTAATAATGACGTAACACCTTATTGTGCAATATTAGTCAAATGTTTATTATGTTGCCATCTGTCGTAGTGGCTCTTGTCAATTACGTCGGGACCTTAACGGTATACCTTTGAATAGACAGAGTAGATATAACAGGATAAGAAAGAAATATGAGGAAAACCGTACAAAAATACGAAAGATAAGATGATAGGACACACACTAAAGCATGAGAGATTAGTGTGGAATATAATAGTAGCAGAGAAAGGAAAAAGAGAGGTAGAGGTACCCCTAGATTAGACTATTGCACACAAATAGTGAAAAATGAATGCTGTGGGAATTTCAGTGAAATGTATAAATTAGCTCAGAATAGAAAACAAGGGAGGTACGCATCTAACCAGCTTCAGGACTGAAGACCTAATGATGATGAAAAAATTAAACATAAAAGTATTAACTTAATCCAGCAATAGCCTAGTCAATTAAAATGTGATAACATCGTATGCATTGGACAAAATGAGGTACTTGGGTTTAGAAAAAATAGAAGTACCTGAGGTTTATCAATCTAGCAAAAAGTTTATTAGAAGTAGCACCACCAGAAGAAAACGTTTAAATCACATCCTAAACAAACACAGATTTGATTTTAAAAATATCGAATTTCATGCATACGCATTTAGTTCTCTCTCGTGCACTTTCTGAATATGGAAATATCCAAACAACTAAATTTTAAGGAAATTAAAAAAAACATTCTATTCAAAATATTCCTCCATAAGATACAATCTCTTAGAAATATTATAGAGAATTAGCAAAAATGGTCTACTATCTGAATTAAAAGGTCAGAAGGTGTTGCTCGAAACAAGGGATATGTCATTTTATCACTAACCCTGTTGGTAGGAGTGATATTTATTGTGAGTGTTAGTAATTGCAATAAGATATTTTTCTTCGGTAACTTGTAAACACTCAAGAATATTAAATATATTTTTATTCTGATGCGTTACTGTTATTGACACGTGTACAGAATATATAGTTGAAGGCGGGTACATAAATGAAAATAAAACTCACCCTTAACTTGCTACAGAAATGTAATTGCAAATTCTAGGAGGATAAACCAAATAATTAATTGTATTGAAAACACAGTTTTCCTTTGAATACTTGGGTAAACTTACTGAAAAACTGTTTTTGTTTAATTCACAGCACAGTTTGCTAATTTTCTGTGTCCCTAATCCTGTTTTTACCAAGAAGTGTATTTTGAACTTTAACGTTAAGTAATAAAGAGGTACGTACATATCAATATCCAACTGTATCAGAATGGAAGGAAGAAACCAAGAATATTCGGTGACTTTTATTATATACACTGAACGTAATCCAATTATGCTATTGAACTCATTGGTACAAATGTTTTGCTTCCAATTCAAAATTATATGTATCTATCATTCTGCAAAATATACATTTTTGTGACTGAACATATAGTGTCTGAAAATCAAGACCTTGCACTAATTTTGAACAATCAGACAACAAAAAATTGTGTAACCAAGAGCAACCTTCAACAAATGGTAAGTATACAGTATACAGTCACTTACTACTTATTAGAAACATATTTTGATCAAAGTCTTTGCAGACTATCTATCAAGTCATTCATAAACCTGTGATGAGGTCCAGAAGAATAAAATTAACTTTTATTTGAAATGTGGTGCTTAACAGCAATTTAAGTAAATACAATAACTTAAGTAGTGTATTTATGGTGTAATCAGCACCACATTTCCACCAGCATCCACATTTCCACACACATCTGGACCAAATTTACATGTAAATTCCCATAAGGAGGAAATGAGGAGATTCATCTCCACATTTCCACAAGCATCCACATTTCCACATACGAGATAAACCTATTTTTAAGATTTTTTACCGCTAACATTCTGGACCAAAAAGTTTTCTTCGACTAGCCATTTTTTTATCTTTCATCTGAACCAAATAGTTTTCTTTGTCTAGCCATTGCATCTTTCGAGATAAACCTACCTTGTTTGGTATTAATTAATATTAGATTTTTCTCAGCTACCCGAATCTTTAGGAATTTTTCAGATTGCATCACCCCCAAGGGAGCTACCCCCATTTTAAGATTTTTTACCTGTAGCGACTTTTGAGCGTTCTTATAAATTTTCTTAGTCATGCGATACATCTTGTTAGCTTAGAATTTTACGCAGAATTTGAATCTGCAAACAGATTTAAAATAGGACCACGCCCTGCAAAGTTATACCCTTTAAAGCTCTCAAACCTCTAAAATTTTTGCTCGTATATATTTAACTCCATTTTTAAAACCTTTTTCGCTACCCAAGGTATATGCTTTAACCAAACAGTTAGAGGTAGTAACACAAAAATTAAGCACACAAAATTTTAATAATTTATTCACAGTTTAATAAACTAATTATAATTTTTACAAAGTATAAACATTATTTCCTGTGTGTAGCCGAATCCAAGCAGGTTAACCTGTAACAAAAAAGAGATTAATGTGTTGTTTAAATAGACTTGTAATAAAAAGAGATTAATGTAAAAAAAAGAGGAAACGTGTTTTCGGTCAATAAGACATATTGTTAATCTAACAATATGTTTTACCGTCCAGCGACACCACGTGGAGGTAAACACATGTCGCCGGGAACAAAGGAAATTTTAAGGATGGGGAGGGTAGATATGCTTATAACTAACTTATATACTATATATACATAATAAAATATAAACAACTATCTTATATCTTTATGCCCCCATGCGTAGGTTGATATGCTTCCGGGGATGACGTAACGCTTGTCATCAGCGCCCGATAAACTAATTTTATTAATTAATTGGGTGTACAAAACGTGTTTTTACTCCGGATTGATACCATCGTATTCATGAGGGCATCTCTATTATTAATAACAACATCCTAAAACTATCTACACTAATCCCCGCCACCACATTACGACTAACACCCTTAATTTTCTTAACAATGTCTTTCTCACTAATAATGCAGTAGGACTTAGCCCTACTACCCACAAATTCCAACACCAAATCCCACAAAACTCGTCTTTAAATTTCCCCACAACTTTTTTGTTCACACGCGGTATATTGTACTTATTGTTTGGAGGGTAATCACTTGTATCAAAATGCTCAATGTTCGCACTAATGTCACTATACAAGTCTTCAGTTTGCACACTATACACTAAGAGTCTGTATCTGTATAAAGCAGGGACAATCTGGGACCATACAGAGGAACCATAGTACTGTAGTGAAAGTCGTACATTAGCGTTTTGGATAGATCTAAAATTGACAATCCTGCATAAATCGGCTTGTCGTACTTCACTTTTACACGATTCATCTGTATAATCGCCAGATTTTCCCCAACACTAACAACTGTTAAAGTTTGGTCGAGCAATTAGCTTGTTCGCGCACAACCATTTACCAGAAGCATCCCACCGGGTCACGATTTTCACATCTACACGTTTGTCCACGTTCTCCATAGTCTTCCCAACACCGCATTATTCATTAATTTATAAAAGTCTTTCTCAAATGCGTTTTCGCCGACATCCTCAACCCGGTGTTAAGGTCGATATACGCCTTCAACCATGGAGACTGAGTAAACTCTAAAACCCGGTGGATTGCTTTTAGTTTTAGACCGTATCGCATACACTGTTGCAAATTCCGATAATGAATAATATAGTTTTCTTTTCCGACAGAGTTGCTAACAATTTAGGTGTCTTTGATTTGGGTGATGGAGGTACCATGTTTTCAGGACAGAAGGGTAGATCGTTGTGGGAATGGTGTAGATGTTCGGGTACTCAGATCAACTTCTAGAATATAACCTTTCTCGTTGGTTTCAGGTATATTCAAAATTAGTTCTTTTAGGAGAGCAATCTTTCTAGCATCCATCCATCTAAAATCACCAATGGGCAGGTGCTGTCTCATTGCCCACCATAAAGATTATTAGCATCCAGATATGCTAGGTACTTGAATGGCTCGTCAGGGTTGTAATTCTCCATATACCTATTATTCGCTCTAGCATATCGTTGGCTGCATTGAGTCAAGCCTCCCTGATTCCGGCCTTAATAAAATTATGCATGCTAATATCCATCAACAGCTCCAGTTTTACACCAGTATGCTTCAGCATCGCATCCCAGCTCAAACTTGGAGCTGTCAGGTACTGGCATGGATCCAGATCATACGTCTGCTTGCATACAGAGCGGAAGTTTTCAAAAATATCTGCAAGTAGTATAGTAGCACATCGGTTTTCAGGTATAAATCGCTATACTCCCCAAGCGTGCAAATGCCAAACGTATTCCACACCTTCCGTGCGTGCTCGTAGTCCGCATCGCTGATATCCGTAGATGTTAAATTATTAAAAGGTTTCTTTCGGTGGTAATGATGTCTCGTTCAGTACTACAGCATCGGTGATATAGTTGTATGGAAAACGCCTTTCCGCGTCAACAACCCAAACTCTTGCTCATCGGGGTAGTATTTGCGAGTTTCCACAAACTGGGTAGTATCAAGATTCTGACTCAACTTGTCCAACGATGAAGCCATGAATCTTAACGAGTCTATAAACCTGAGCTGTATCGCTGTATTGTCAGATCCTTCAGGCTCGCCATCACACTCCTCTGGTTGTTCACCATATAACCTCACATTTTTAGTGAACGATACGAAGCGCTCCTTATTATTAGGGATTACAGTGATCCTCTCTTTATCATACCCCAACTCCTTCACAATAAAATGGCTATCATACCCGCCTAAATTGTGAAATACAACAGGGATGAAATGAGGTACGCCGTACTTTATATTGCATTGCGGGTGTGCAGCAGAGCGAAAGCGACCAGTCAAGTGGTCGTGATCCTAACTCTTTCACTCCCAAGAGGCTTTTACAAATTCCGCAATCCACTGTCATATGAAACAACAACTCATCTAGGGGTTCCATTGGAAGCATGGGGGTGTTTGTTTTTAAAATTTCACCCAGTCGTCGAGCTTCTTCTTCCATCTTCTCCATAAACACTTTGGCAGCCTCAGGCCCCTGTACAGCTCAAACTTGTTAAACGACTCATCGTATGAACATTTTATGTAGTATGCAAAAGCTGTACGGCTTGTGCTCCTGGATGCTATTCGTGAACGAAGAAGATGTATCTGGAGTACAGTACTAATAGGTTTTAACACCGACTCGAAATCAGCGTATATCACAAACGGTACGGTCATTTGTTTGTGAATATTAACAAATTCCAGCACACATTTAGCTGCAGTCGGCATTGTAGTCACAATATGGTTGCATTCGTGCTCTGTATGTCGGTGTAACTCCTCCTCCGAATGAAAGTATATTAAACATCCATCGCATAACAGTTTGAGTCCTGCGTGGGCAGATAGCTGAGTTTTAACCAACCCGCTTAAATTGTTGATCAAACAAAAATGTTCCTTTCCGTCTTTCTGAACATATAACAAATTTACGTGCCGATCCCTCTTGCGTGCTGTAAAGTGAAGCGGTCCCACAATCGACTTGCCTTCTATACCAAAAACATTAATGCTTATAGCATTCTGCTCCTCGAACCGGGGTATGTCCTTTATGAGCATCGGGAACTGCAGTCCTGTCAAATTGAGAATGGTGCTGTAATGGGGGTAGCTACCGATCCTTTGCGGATTATGAGCACTGGGGTAGAGCGCAGCCACAACACACCAGGCAAAGCATGCGTTGTCCTCATTTTGTATATTTATAACTGCTCTGGTGTTTCGAACCCATTTGGGGAGCTCAATGTACGAAGACCCACGCAAAGGGTTGTACTTGTTTACATTTATCTCCAAGTACAACGCCTGTTTCAGACTCCATCCTAAAACTTACAAATTAGAAAAAATCAATAATTGTAGAAACTAACCAGAATCACGCTCCTGGAACTCCTCAGACTTTGCCGACATTACCTCCACAAAGGAATTGTAGATCTCCGCAAGGTTACTGGAGGAGGTGACCACAACATTTCGAGTGTTGAAAGATTTAACATCTTCAACACTGTCCATCTTGGTGTAACCACCAAACACCTCCAAGTTAACCTTGAGGGATAGGTGATCTTTTAATTTCTCACCAACTAATTCGATGAATCTCTCTTTCTGCTGACGCAAAAATTCTGAGATGTCTAGAAATAATTAGGTTAAACACTCATTCAATGTTTTGAAAGTATACATACCACTAGTATTAGCATTTTTAATTCTGTATGTAGCTACTCTTGTTTTAAAAGCGGTAGCTACAACCTCTACGCCTCCATCCAAGACACGACTTGCATTAGTCTTGTGAGTGTTGGAGCGCTGGTGGGCTGCCATGTTAGCCACATCCACACCACACTCTTCGCATCTTCGCGACTTCTTGGGGGCAGGTCCCTCAACTGTTGGTGCAGCAGGTCGTTTGACCCCGGATGGGCCTGCAACTGGTACCACTGCACCATGCTTGGCATCCTTGTGACGTTTTAGGCTGTCCTTCCGCGAGAAGGATGCCGGGCACACATCGCAAACAAAAAGACCGGCGGATTTCGATGCTACGTCATGCTGCTGGAGCAGATGTCTCTTCAAACTATCGCTTCTCGAGAAGGAAGCCCCACAGACATCACAAGTAAAGGAAGCCATTTTCTATAAAGAAATTAAAACTGGTCAAAGACTTTTAACAGTTGTAACTAGCCGAAGACTAAACAGAAACTGAATATATATCGCCTCGTACCATGCTTTTATACCCGGTGAAAATCAATTAGGTAGTTTACTTTTAAATTAGAAGAAAACCCAGCGTCGTTTAACCTTGAGTAACATTCCAAACTAGTCTAATCACGTCGGTAAAATCAATTAGCTTCTTGCTTACGCACTACATGTATAATTATCCGAGAACAATTTACGCATGCGCAACAACAACCCTGAAACATTTAAAAGGATGATCTGCATAGCATCCTTCTCAGTCATCTCGGTGAAATCAGTGCAAAGCAATGGAGTCTGCAGGTGTTAATGATGCACAAGTTTCGTATACCGAAAATCTGATTAATAAGTTTACGTATAGTTTAAGTGAATTGGGTGAACACCCTCATAATGTGGAAATTGGGTTTGTTATAAACCAGAGAATAAAACCTGTATTACGATTGGTGTGTAGCAAGAAATATTGTGGTCGCCATGTTCTGGAATTGACATACGAAAATTGGTTAGCATTTACAAATTTTCAAGTGGAATTTCAAATCAATGTATTTTCTCGTGACGTACTAAACACTCGATTAAATGGTGCACCGAAATGGAAGATCTACACATACAACTAGGAGGTCCGTTCTTTATCACTCTGTCACCAGTGTCTGGATCAACCGAGAACGAAACGTTCCAGTTAAAAATAATAATGGGTAATAGCTCGATAGTTATAAATGAATTGGAGTGCCGTAAACTATTCCATATGCGAGAGTTGTTTGAGTATCAACTTAAACAGTTGGAAAGTCGTGACTTCCCAGCATTATACAGCGAATTAGTAGGGTTTGTTGCTAATTCTAATTTAAATGATTGTGATCGGTTTAATACTCTGACTGAAGGGAGAAACGAATTAAAATCTTGATTGAAGGCGAAGTTCGAATTGGCAATATTTTATTCTACAACGAATTGAATCAGAGCGCACTAAATGCATTGGAGCTGGTTATATGTTTTCCGGATATATTTGTGCAAGATGTGATGCGTACAAGAACATTAGTGGAAATGTTTAGACGTTTAAATTTGTCGGAATCTGAAGATTCTGGTTATGGTGATAACTAGAAAGAGTATTTTATAAAAGACAGCCCAAGAGACATGGATGTAAATGTATTGTTATTGTAAATATATTGTAAATTTTTTGAACAAGTATAAATAGACTCGTTGTTGTTATTTATTTAGTATAGTTTGAGATTTTTGAGTAAACACATGATTATCTGTTCTGGAGAGGGTTTAATCAACAGCGCTATAAACAGGTTACCGTTTGAGCTGCATATTCCAGGTTATCAGTACTGCGGTCCTGGTACAAAGTTGGATGAACGCTTAGCAAGAGGTGATCCTGGAATAAACGAATTAGATAAATTGTGTAAAGACCACGACATTGCATACTCCAAGTACCCCGACGATCTTCCAGCCAGACACCGAGCAGATAAAATTTTAGAAGAAGAAGCCTGGGGGAGAGTTAAGTCTAAAAACGCAAAGTTTGGGGAAAAAGCCGCAGCTTGGTTTGTGACAAACGCTATGAAAGCGAAGAGAAAAATGGGTATGGGTTTAAAGAAGAAAATAAGTTTTAAAGGTGGATTTTTGAAGAAAATACGATCCGCAATAGACCGAGTTGGTTCCGACAACTTGAAAAAGCTGTTAGATGTTGGTATTCTAATTGGTAAAAAAATCATAAAAGGAGCCGGTGGGAGAAACAAAATTAAAGTCCCACGTATTATACCCGTTCCACAGAAAGGAGGTTTTCTACCATTGATTCCGATATTCGCTGGACTAAGTGCCCTAGGGGCACTAACAGGTGGTGCTGCGGGGATAGCTAAAGCAGTAAATGATGTCAAGACAGCCAACGAACAGCTTAAGGAGAGCGAACGACACAACAGATCTATGGAAGCCATTACCGTTGGGAAAAAAGGAAATGGAATGTTTCTAAAACCATACAAAAAAGGCACAGCATTATTCTTGAAACCGTACAAACAGGGGCGTGGCATTTGTAAAAAAGTATCAAAAAACTAAGCAAGTTACCTCGAAGAGCTCTTACCGATGTAGATATAAGGAAACACGCATCTAACATTCCTCATTTTCGTGGTGTCTTTTCTAGAGATCAGTTACAGAAGATTACACCGCGTGTCAACGAATCGGGTGTGATTAATTTGGATACCACCAAAGGTTCGGGTACACATTGGGTGGGGTACCGAAAACGTGGGAATAGTGTGTATTACTACGATTCATTTGGAGACTTGAGACCACCAGAAGAAGTGAAGAGATATTTTCGAGGTTGTAAAATTTACTACAACAGTGTAACGGAGCAGACTTACAACACATACAATTGTGGACATTTAGTGTTAAAGTTTCTTAGTGACAATGGCTAAAACAGTGAGCGTGTTCGGGTATGGTAATATCATATCGACAGAATCCATTTACCCACCAATTAAATTGAAACAGGACGATGAATATGCTTTGGGGCTAGTGGAGTTGTATACTTGTAACACTGTGCAAAACATACATCCAGGAAACAACATCTTATACTTTAACGATCCAGAGCATCGCAGAATAACCATTGAACCTGGATCATACGAATTAGAAGAAATAAATGCATATATACAGGACGTCTTCAAAAATGGTTCAGTCAGAAGCCGGACATCAACGAGAACATTGAAAATATTTTAAACTGAGTGCCAACAATAATACATTAAAGTGTTCTATACGAAGCAGTATACCGATTGATTTTGGGGCAAACCGTAAAACAATATTGGAAGCATCTTGGGGTTTACCAACCGCAAATTGGCTGCAGATACCGTACATATCGCTAATCAGCAAGTGAACATAATATCGGTCTCAAACATTTTGTGGAAACCAATATCACCAGCGGATCGTTCAGAAACAATTTTCTTACGCACAGCATATTTGAATTCAGTCTATCTGTACCACCCGGGTATAATCTGGAAAAGGAACCTAACCACGTCATATATTATCCGCTGAGCGTGACAGAAATTGATAATATTACAATCAGACTAGTCGATCATTTGGGTGAATTGGTAAACTTTTCCCGGAAACATACACCTGTGTGAGACTGGAAATAAAAAGTAGCTGAAAATGCCTATCGATTTTGTATATAAAGCACGCTACAACACCCCAGACGATTAGAAGTGAATACGGCGTCAAAGCGTCAAGTTGTTGAGAGACTTACAGCAGAAGAAATACGTTTCTTAAAATCTTTGGGATTAAAAGTTATAAATGATGGGAGGCAGAAGTAAACGCAGCTTAGATCTCCACGGTGATGAAAACGTTAAACTTGGAAGGCTTAAATATGAGGACGTGCCCAAATTGGATGTGTTTGGAGGTTATAAATTAGACGAGACCATAATAAAGGAAGATTATTATACATATCTTCCCTTTACATTGAATGCAGAAAACAACGATCGAATTTCAATTGAAATCCAGAGCAGTGATAACATCACATACCCTCATGAAAGTTTTATATTTATAAAGGGTACCTATAAGCCTACGGAAACATTAAGGAAGCGTCAACAACTGGAGACCCGATTAGAGCAGCAGAACCAGACCCTAAAGCTTACGAATTTACTAGAAATGCACCATATTTTCTGTTTGAGGAAATTCAATACAAATTGGGTAATAATCAAATAATAGATGTCTGTCGAATCCCTGGAATTACAAGAACTATTAAAGGTTTAGTATCCATGGAAGAATCAGAAACAAAATCTATTACACATACCGGGTGGAAACCCGATACCATATTCAAGATGGACGGTTTAGTTGTGCTATACCGCTAAAACCATTTTGGGTTTTGAAGATTACAAGAAAACTATCGTCAACATGCCTCAAGAGCTGATTTTAATCAGATCCAAGTCGGACGTAAATTGCTACAAGTCGATTGGAAATACAGTGACGTTCAAAATACAACGTATTTCATGGGAGGTTCCGCATATAACATTAAGCGACTTTGCCAAGGCATCGCTGCTTTCGGAAATGCAAAATCAATCATCTATCATGGTTGCATTCAGAAAATGGGAACTACACGAATTACCGTCTCTAACACAATCAAAGTCGCAAGTATGGAGAATTAAAGTATCGAATGAAACAGAGAAGGCTCGGTGGATATTACTGGCGCTGCAAAATGGAAAATATGATAAGAAAGAAGAAAATGCTACAAGCTTTACGAATGCCAATATAACCAATGTCAAAGTGTTTTAAACTCTCAGATGTTCCCTCAAGGTCGATTAAATTTGGACTTCGAGCAGAATGACTACTTGCCAGCGTACCTGTCTTATGCATCTTTTATGGAAAAATACTACCCGAACAAATCGTCAAATAAATGTTTAATGGACTACAACAGGTTTAAGGAATCACCTGTCTTTGTAATCGACTGTCGTCATCAATTTGAAAGCATCAAGGATGCAACTGTTGATGTAAGAATGGAATTAGAAGCTTCAAGAAATTTTGAACCGTCGATGAAGGCTTATGCTTTAATTATACATGACTCTATGTTTGAATATAATCCGTTTACGGAAATTGTTAATAGATTTATTCACAATTAAATATTTTGTATATATTTTTAATAAAATTGTATAAAATCTATGTTGTTTTAATATTAATAAGATTTTTGGTGATCCAAGACAGTTTCTCACGTACTCGGTGTACACCTAAGCAGGCCTGTGCCCATGCGCACCTGCGCGTGCACACCTGCCCATGCGACCCCGCGCGCGCACCCTGCCCATGCCGCCCTGCGCGTGCACACCCTACCCATGCTGGTATATAAGGAATATTATTTTCAATTTGAATCAGTTTAAACTTATATTTGAAAGATGTACACCAAGGAATCTTTAGAGACAGCAGTTAGTGAAATACAAAAGGGTATAAGTGTTAACTCTGCAAGTAGGTTATATGGTATACCCAGAAGAACGTTAAGCAGGCATTTGGATCTCCGTAAACCTCAAAAGAAGAATGGTGTTCCTAGGTCGGAAAATGTGAGAGACACGGGTGATGCTATACAAGAAGTTAAAATACCTATACAGAATTATGATAACTTTGCTATTGCTAGTGCAAGAGAGGATGGTAAACATGGTTCATTGTTCCCGTCTAACATACGAGCTATCTTCGCGGGACCATCGAGTTGTGGGAAGACTAACGCTTTAATATCTCTGATCCTGCACGAGAACGGTCTTAGATTCCAAAATGTTATGTATTTTCGAAAAGTTTATATCAACCGAAATACGAATTGTTAAGAAACGTTTTACACCATTAAAAGAAGAAATTGGATACCATGAGTTTGAAAATTACGATGATTTGATCGAACCCGGAGATACCAAAGAAGATTCAATTATGGTTTTCGATGATATACCTGTAAACGAGCAAAGTAAAATCACTCAATTTTTCTCGTTCGGTCGACATAAAGCAATAGATTCGTTCTATCTATGTCAAACTTACGCTAGTGCCTTAAAACATAGACTCAGAGATAACGCCAATGTAATCGCATTATGGAAACAGGATGACACAAACCTTCGCCATATCTTTTCGGATCATATAAGCGGTGACATGACATATCCGAAATTTAAAGAAATGTGTTTACAGTGTTGGGGTGACTCAAAACATAATTTTATAACTGTTGTGAAAGATTTTGATTTGGATAATGGGTCGGTATCGGAAGAATTTCGACGAGTATATAAATATTTGACATTATTCAAAAACAGCTAGTTCTCATCCAAAGTTTCATGATGACGGACGTTAACAATTTTATTGCGAATAAACGCAGTCTTCATCTTATGCAGGATGCTGTACGAAAAAGTTTGTAGCGTACAAAAGGGAGACGCTACATCTCAGCAAAATTCAAAGAGATGCACAAACAATTGATTGATCCCTTGAAATAACCGCTTCCCAGTTGCAATCGATCACCGAAAAATTCCCACACCTACAACAAAGGTTAAAGTTGAAAACATGGACGTACCTATAAAGAAAATTAAACAACTCGTTCCAGAAGAACCGTTCCATCTTTACTATGCGGATGTGTTAGCTAGAGACGAGGACGAAAATATTGACAAATCAATTTATGGAGTAAAGTATAATGCGGAAACCGATACATGGAGTTTGTGGAAAAGTGTATTGGTAATTAACCCGGAAACTAGCGATATAACATTAAATAATGTGATATATCCAGGTACGAAGGGTTTATACAACCTGCTGGTTTACAAAGACATCAGCCCCGAAGATGGCGATTTCAATTTGCATGAAGATTTGCCAGAATTACTTGGAAATGATCAAATCTGCCTCGATTTTGAGAAGAAAGTTTAACCCATTTGCGGTGCACGATTTAAGCGGATTCCCAACAAATAACAAAAGTTTAACAAATATGTGCAAAAATATCTCACCGAATTTCGGAGGAATCCTGAAAGAAAACAGCCAAAGAGAAGAAAACAGTCTAAGGGATCGGGTTTAGGCTTTTCTAATCGGTTTTACAAAGTTTAAATTCAAAGCCGGTGCAATATGTCTACTGGAATAATGTACATGAACTTGTGGATCGACTGAGATTGTTGAACGCATCCAACCGAGCTGGAAATACAAGCGAGGAAAACATTAACGAGATGGTGTCCATAATAGAAGAGTTGAGAGAAGAAGGTATAATACAGTGAGCTCAGCAAATAATTACACAGTTTTAAAATGCCTATCGACCGCTTCGGACGTTCAGAGCGTAAAGATGCTGATATTCGGCGCGGTCCTCCAGGTCGAGGATTTGTGCTAACGTTGGATGGTGATGGGTACGATATGCAGCAAAGAAGGTTAGTGAATTCATCAGACCCGAAAGAAGATGGTGATTGTGTTAATCAGAGGAGTACTATAGTATTCAAGTCTGGAGAAGAAACAATTAGTTTTCGTAAAGAAGGCTAGTGGATGTAATGGATCCTAAAGAAGATAGTGATTGTGTTAATAAGAAATCTGTAATCAAGCTCGTGAATCAAGCCTTTTCATACTGTCTAAAAAGTTCTGATGATATACAACGTAAAGATAAAGCCTTCAATGCAAGAAACCAGCGTATCGCAATGCTTGCTCAACCAGTTGAGCCATCTGATGCAGTTAATAAACAATATGTAAATGAAAAATTGGATAAGCTTGTATCTGACTTTAAAACGTTTATACAGTTTTTATTAATTTGACTGCAACTTCTGAGACAAATGAAAAGGAGCTCAGTCTTGCAATAGCATCGATTTACGAGGCGTCACCAGCAGCTATAAAAACAAATACTACAAACCAAAGCTTCAGTTTATGTCAAAGGTGCAATTGGATAAAGATAACCCTATTAGTTTAGCAACAGTGTTAAGCAAAATGAGTAAAGAAATCATCGTTAAGGAATTATTTAAACCTGCAAGAAAAATTTTCAGCGTCGTCATACAAATCTGAAACATGTGAAACGTGATCTTATCCAATCGGACTTGTGCGAAATGCAGCCTTACTCGCGTGTGAACAATGGGTACAGATATATTATAATAGCAGTGGACTGTTTCACAAAATATGCTTTAGCTGAACCTTTAAAAATAAAACTGGATCAGAAGTCACAAATGCTATGAAAAAATATTGGACAAAATGCTGCAAGGAGAAAATAACGTAAAATCAATCTACAAACGGATTTTGGGAAAGAGTACTACAACCGCTGGTTTAAAAATCTTATGCAAAAATATAAGATAAACCATTACTCCACGTATTCCGCAATCAAAGCTAGCATGGTCGAGCGGTTGATTAGAACAATCAAAACAAATTGTACAGAAGATTTTACTTGCAAGGCAGTCATAAATGGGTGAATATTTTGCCTAAGGTTATGGAAGAATACAATAATACACCGCATCGGGCTATTAACATGACGCCTATGGAGGCAGAAGAACATCCGGAAAGAATAAAACTTTACACCGCTAACAGCGTTTCTAAAAGTCACAAGAAGTTGTATAAGGTTGGAGACATTGTGCGTATATCAAAATATAAAGCAGTATTCGATCGAGGATTTCACCCAAACTGGAGTACAGAACTATTCAAAATTGTTAAAGTACAACAAACGAGACCGACAACCTATCTGCTACAAGATTTGGAAGGTCGACCAATTCTAGGTGCTTTTACGAAGATGAAATTCAGCTCACAGCAGCACCCGACACGTACTTAGTGGAAAAGTTTTACGGAAACGGAAGCACGGGCGCGAATTATTAGTGTCGTGGTTGGGGGATGGTAAAAGTTGGATTAAGAAAACAGACTTGCTTTAGTATCATCCAGATAATTACCTGGATGAAAAAATCATAAAAGGAGGGAGTAAAGTCCCTTAACTGGATATATAGGAGAGATTTGCTTAGAACCCCATTCCCATCTGTGATTTGAAGCAGGAAGCATGTGTTTCATAATCGATTTACAAGGATATCAATACAAAACTAGTGATTTCTATTGCAAGGAGATTGCCATTTTGGATGTAGCGAATAATGTAATATGGCATGAGATACTGGACATGGCTGTGAGTATAACACCCTAAGTGATGATTTCAAAAAGCAAGTTCAGTGGTTAAAGCAAAGAATCCATGGGCTTAGCTGGGATGGACAGTCCACAAGTGGATATACAAATGTAGGCGATTTGCTGAAAGAAGTCATACCCCCCGATGCTACTATCTATGTTAAAGGAGAACAGAAAAGACAGTTACTGTCAAAATATTTATCAAACAACATTTTAAACATGGAGAGTGTTTTCTTACTTCCAAGGCTCAAAGAATTAAGAAGATTCGGTAATAGGTACAATCACTGTTTAAACCATTGTTTGAATAATTTAAGCTGTTCTAAAGAAAACGTATTGGTATTGAAGCATTTTGTTAATGTATTAAAATTTTAATAAAATATTTTGTGAGAATTGTTTTTATTCTAGCAAAAGCATACCTTTAAAATTTGGAAAAATATATCTGTAATACAGCGCATTACTTTGGAAAAATTAATGTTTTAAAATACAAAGAACCAATAACCGAATACATAATAATTGGTGTTTGCAAATAAATTCAGTTCTACTTTAATAAAAAATGTAAACTTACCTTAAATCTTCCTTCAAAACTTTCCACAAAATAACTACGCGAAACAACGGTTTAAAATTTCGACGGGCTTTACACAAAAGCGTGCGAAACTAATAGAATTTCTACTAACCATGCTGCGTTATATACGTTTTGAATCCGTTAATTATACTACTAAATGAGGTTTGTATTTTCCGTAAATACGCACTTTTCAGCGCCTCGTGGTATTGGTAATCTACAAACAATTATATCTCGATTTGAAATGCGCGTCATTGAAACATATTCTCAACATAATTAATAGAAAGTCCAAGAAAAGAAATTATAAAACAGCATTCAAATGTTCGTTAAGAAATCTAGAATATTTGTTGGATTACGAGTTACAAATTTATTAATACTACATTGGAAGTTTCCGGAATTTGCGTTATAATGCTTCTACCGCGTCACGTAAGGTAATTTAGGTAATAAGACCCATTTACTTTCAGTACTTAATCTGGTTTATTACATTTTTGTTAATTCTGGAATTTAGGTAGTTAATGATGTCATACACAAAATTTCTAATTAACATACATGGCTGGTATCTAGCGAAAGTTGTAGCACGCATTTTCAATTACGAATGCATTCTTCTTTCATTACAGGAGAAATTCCATAGATTTCATACCAGCAAAATGCGCTTTCTTTTTAGATATTTAAAACACATTACATTGGACATCAAAAGTCAACCTTGCCATTTCTACATTATTGTTAAGCATGCATTGGAATTTTTGGATGCGGTAATTTCTTGTTTAAAGTAACTTAGTTAAATAAAGTGTAATTTAAAATTCATAAATGATTGTATAGTCAGTTATTGCAATTGAAAACACATTCAGGGAATAATTTATTTGCTCTATATATTTTACAGTAGCGTTTCGGACAAAACTTTCTGCTTTTAATTAATTAAAAGCATACAAGTTTCTGGTGTATATTCTAAAGAGAAAATAAGTAGTTGATGTACCGTTGAATGGAGTTCATCCTTGTTTACACAAATTTCAGATCCTGCGAACTAGCGTTTTTGTTAATATTATTTAAAAAATTAATACGTTAGATGGATAAGGTGTTCAGTAGCGGCTATTTTATCAATAAATTTTATTTAATATGTTTAGTTTTTTATTTTCAACACCAAAATTCTAAGGCTCACAAAACAATTTCTACGGTTTTAAGACATTAAAAAAGAGCGAGCCGCGGAGATCTGAAAATTAGAAATAAAAAGATTCGGGTAGCTGAGAAAAATCTAATATTAATTGATACCAACAAGATAGGTTTATCTCGTGGGTGGAAATGTGGAGAAAGATTTATCTCGCAGAGGGTATGTGTGTAATTTTGCAGGGCGTGGTCCTATATTAAATCTGTTTGCAGATTCTGCAATAAAATTCTAAGCTAACAAGATGTATTGCATGACTAAGAAAATTTATAAGAACGCTCAAAAGTCGCTATAGGTAAAAAAATCTTAAAATGGGGGTAGCTCCCTTGGGGGTGATGCAATCTAAAAAATTCCTAAAGATTCGGGTAGCTGAGAAAAATCTAATATTAATTAATACCAAACAAGGTAGGTTTATCTCGAAAGATGCAATGGCTAGACAAAGAAAACTATTTGGTTCAGATGAAAGATAAAAAAATGGCTAGTCGAAGAAAACTTTTTGGTCCAGAATGTTAGCGGTAAAAAATCTTAAAAATAGGTTTATCTCGTATGTGGAAATGTGGATGCTTGTGGAAATGTGGAGATGAATCTCCTCATTTCCTCCTTATGGGAATTTACATGTAAATTTGGTCCAGATGTGTGTGGAAATGTGGATGCTGGTGGAAATGTGGTGCTGATTACACCATAAATACACTACTAACTTAAATGATTAGTTGACCTTTGAAATTCATATTACTTGCAAATACTAGTGATCATGTAATGGGCATCGCATGTGATCCTGACTGTTTGTTGCCCAGTACCCAAGACTCAATTTATTAGAATATGTCAGCATATTCCTAATTAGTTTTAAAACGGATTTGCTTTACACCTCATACTAGAGTATCTGTATCAATGTTTTAATAAGGAACATTTGTTGTAGACAATATACCCAGGAACGCACAACTGACTGCCGATTTCGTTGTAGTAATTCATCATAATAGACCAGTGCAATAACAACAAACTGACAAGACTGCAAAAAGTAAAAATATTAATTCTGTGTAACATTCTTATAGTTGAAACAAATGGCGCATCTTTGTAACCACTTGATTCACAAACCTTTGTATGAATCAAGATTTTACTGCATTATTAAGTTTATTTTTATAAGGGTGTTAGAGTAATTCATGTGGACAAGAGAAAAGTAAAGTACATAAGCAAAAAACAGTAAGTCTGCCACAGAAACAACAAGGAAAATCCAATGAAGTAATGCCGTGCTAGCTAAAAACCTTTTGGAGTGGAGTGGATCACACAGAAAGAAAAAGGAAGCCTCAAGAAAGATAATTTATTTACAAACCCTTAAGAAATCATCATGTTAAGAAAAGAAAAACCAACTCATGTAGAACAAAACATTTATCCAAAATATCTCAGAGGACTTAAATAGTATAAAAACCTTTACAAAAATAATTAATGCCCTTCTTTGGTTACCTTATCCTAATTTGCTACCTCAATGCTAGTGTTTATATAGAAAAAAATTAAACAAATATATTTACAGTGGACTGTTTTCAGTCCTGTAGTTATTTAATATTAAATCTTTGATATAAACATAGACATAAACTCACGTACTTATGTATTGTCCACTAGTAATTCTGTATAAACAAGTAGGTACAAACAAATAGTAACGGTAAATTACAGTCAGCAGCAACAAAAATAAACTTGCCACGAGTCAAAATGCATGTTTCCTCGTGACCGAAAAGAAAAACACCAACAAACGCCACACTTTACATAGTGTTGTTACATTCCAAATTTGGAGATGTACAGTTTTAAATATCTGACTAAATTCCCGCCATTATTTCAAATAAACTTGTTAAATTTCCGTCATTTCGGACAGCTGCGTTTGCGCATAAGAATGCACAGACGCGGAGTGGCGGAAGTGCGCGGTTTGGACACGACGGGATTATTAGCCAACGAGACGTCAAACGGTGACGTTTACTTGTATCGTTTCTTTGTCTTTTCTTTTTCAGAATGTAGGTTTCCCTTTATCTCTACCTTCTATCGTTGCCTTCACCTTATTCCTTCGTCCTGCCTACAAACGGAAGACAAAGGAAAACGTTAAATCTGGTTTCAACGATGGCATAACGTAACCCACGCCCAAATTAGATCCATGAAAATCAGCATGGTCCCTGTGCAAGGATGACCGCAAAATCGTGAAGCGTTCCACATTTTTAAGTAAGTACTTTTTATCTTTTTCTTTAAGGTGCAACTTGTATCACTGTAAACATATTTGGCATGTGATACAATTTGACACGAAATTATGTCGTAATATCTTTGTTGTGCAATAATGTGAACGTGGATAGTATCCGTGTTACCAACTGTGGAAGTGGACCTGAACGCGCGACGCCAAGATTATAACAGTGTATTTTAAATCAAGTATTTAGTTAGAGAATTATATTTTCTAATCGATACCCCAAACAAGAAATCCTGTCTTCATTAATATATTCTGCTACTTTGAGTAAAGTAAGTTTAATTTCAACACTGTGATACATCCATTTGTTCGGTGAGCAACTGGGAAAACTAAACAAAAAATAGTAATTCTTACAGCCGACAGTCGACATCTGTAGGATCACACCGCACAGCTTACCAAAATCTTTTCCTGCAAAACCAAGTGCATTAAATTTAGAAAAAGTAATGGTGAAGAGAAAACTCTTCACTTTCCTTGACCAATAACTAGTAGCAAATTATTTTATGACCTAGAATATATGTCTATACATATTACGTAGTGATGGGTGGAATTAGTTTGCAAATAATTTAGCACATCTCGCCGTAAATAATTTCGTTGTTGGAAAAATTCCACTGCTCAAAGTAACAGCTTCGTAGAAACTAATTTCAGAATCCCAGGTTATAAATCTATCAGTGATTTCTATAGGAACATTTCTTAATTCGGATCTTAATAAAAATTCGACAACGAATTCGAATTCGAGCCTTCTATTAAATATGTCTGCTCTACCATACAGGCGGCAGAGCTTCGATAGATTACGAGGGGTTCCTGTTTGATGGTCAAGCCCAGGGTAAAAGGATGTTGAATGGCTTTGAGAAAAAAGGATCCCTTTAAAGAGTTCTTCCAGCCAGCTAAGTTTCTTCAACTTAGGGCAGAGCTAGGGTCGTAGGATGGTATACGAAAAAACAAAAGGAATTTTATTGGACGCCACCGTATCTTAATGAGTGTTTTATAAGAAATTATTTGAAGATCAGATACGGAAATCTTCGAAAGAGAAAAAGATTTACGACAAGCAACATATACAAAAATACTTACTGTGGTCTCTGCAACCTGGAATAGGAACGACGATCTCGTGCTATCTGAAAATTTAATCACACCTAAACATTTTCAAATTAGGGCTTCATGAGAGCCTAGTCACTTTATCACAAAAATAATTATATGTAAATCACTAATCAAAATTATACTTTCGAGAAAAACTTTTAACTTTAACACCAATAATACCATCCTTCAGTACTAAAGCTTCTAAATTATAAACAGTTTGCTTCTGTAGGACAAGCACTGTTGACTTCAAAGAAAGAAAATTTTGAGACAACTTAAAATTTTTTCTATTAATTTTGTTTTTAAAAAAATATTTATATATACATTATTTATACAACTTATTTATACGTAGACTTTCAAAAACAGTTCCGTTTTCACTATTTAATATTAATATCTAAGCATTCTTGGAATATTGTTTTATTAAATGCATAAATTATTTTAGTTTTCTTTAAGAAATATGTTACTTTTACTTTACGTTACAATGACTTCATGTTACTTGAATAGGATCCTTTTCAGTTCACAAAAAAAATTTACATATTCAAAAGTAATTTCTCAGGTTATGGTTACACATTTTTAATAACAATTTTTAATAAAATCAAAGGTCAAAGAAAAGTACTTATTGTCGACATTGAATTATACATCAGGTGTATTATCACCAGGTGTTATACATTACAATTCGGCAAACAATTCTTATCATATCACATGTTCGATAAAGCAAACCCTTTAATACAACTTTGTAACTTCAAACATAATATTATACAAAGATCTTAAAAATGTTAAGGTCAATTATACCTTATTCAAATACTAAATTTTTTAATTAAATTTTTAAATAAAACAAATTAATTGAACTATGAACTTTAGCAAAATTTTGAGAATTAATTTTAAACAAACTTATGTATAACTTCTTCGTAAATTTATCTGAGCATTTTAATTGAAAGTTTCTAGAAAAAAATATAAGAATAAAATGGAAGATGACTCACCGCTAACCATCTGCTATATCTGCGTCCTTACTCTTATAGTTAAGCGTAGCTGACACAGGGGTCCGGATTTAACCTTCATATTAACCAATAACATGTGCGGGTTTCTACATTCCTGCCTAGTAACAATTGAAACTGCTTCTCACTTTAGTGTATGCTTTATGATTAACGATTGGATTCTTTACAATACTTAAATTTCCATAACTTTTTTACTTGTAACTTGACTTTAATATTTTAAAATTCGGAATTATAATTATCTCCATATTTAATGATAAGTGGTTTAATCCTTAAAACGCTAAACAAAAAAAGAATAAAAACTTGAAGAGCTTGAAGAACTCCAAGAACTTCCGCTGAAATGAAACGAAAGAATAAAAATTTGGGGTAAGCTTGTGCAATACTTTCTTGTCGTAAAAATATATCTACAACCATTTTAGGTCGATGCTATTACCAAAACTAACTTATGGAACATGTTGACTCCACTTAAATAATTGTTCGGGCGGCATGTTTGATTAAAAACTTGCAAGCCCAGAAAAATACGTGTCTACGGACTACATCTGATATTAAAATGGCTTATTCCACAAGGCAACTTTAATTATACTGGTATGTGCGGGGAAGGAGGATATTGAAACAAGATACAAACAACTAGAAGTTCACTTGAAGTGTACTTTTGCTATTCTAATGTAGAGGGCGTACTATGTATGAATTTTATAATAAAAGGTTTCAATAGAAATTTAACATTTATTGATTAGGTGTATCGAACAAAACTTGTATATTTGAATGACAGAAAATCGAAATTGTTACAATATGTCTATACATATTATGTAGTGATGGGTTAAATTAGTTTGCAAATAATTTAGCACATCTCGCCGTAAATAATTTCGTTGTTGAAAAAATTCCACTGCTCAAAGTAACAGCTTCGTAGAAACTAATTTTAGAATCCCAGATTATAAATCTATCAGTAAATTTCCATAGGAATATTTCTTAATTCGGATCTTAATAAAAATTCAACAACCAATCCATTGAATATCCCACAATAGAAACTCAAAGCCAACAACAACTGATAATGGAAACCCATTTGATAAAACAGATCTCTAACTGAATGTCACATTTCCGAAACTTTAACAATCGAAAACTACGTTTTTAAATGTATTAAATAAATGCTTATATTAAACCTTAGATGACCAAAATAAATTTCCACACTGTAATAATTAATCCCGAGGTTTAGCATGTTATCAAAATAGAATAGATTCAACATATTTAACTTTGTTAATAACAATAATAATTGCAGATTTTACAGCTAACTCGAAATAAATTCAAAGTGCCTTAAATTTTATAATGTTTATTATTAATATAGTACTTAACACAATTCTACAGGATGTTAGACAAATGATTGTTTAAAATTGAAAAAGGGAGACATACCTGCTACTAAGCATGTAAAATAACCGTGGACACAATACGAGATATGAAACGAGATATGAAATTCATAGTATATTAATTACCAAGGGCGGTAAGGCACACATTGAAGCCCGCCTAAGTATAAAAAAGTATGGGGGTGGCGCTCATCCACTGTCGCCGAAGGATATATTGATATTTAAACAGGAAGCAGCATCTACATCCACAATTTCTGTATTTTCATGTAATGGAACAAATAATTTGGAAACTGATCCACTTCAGATTGGCCTAGAAAATTCATGTGCAGTTTCATCTGAATTCAACATTCACATAACCAACAACACTTCTAACATCAAGTATCCATCTACTTCGGGAATAACAATAAATAATTATTTACAAGGAATAATAGATATTAATTATCATAAATAATCAAATGTCTGGTTTACTTAGTATTATTTTTTTGTATTTGCTTAAGGAAATAAAGAATATTATTTTGTTAAACATTCGTAAATTATTCTTGCATTTAGTTACAAACTTCTATATGATTTGTATTTAAAACAACTCAGAATTTCAAAAGCAAAATCTCTGACGTTTTGTTCAAATTTGTTGTTATAGTAAAAACTAACAAGTGGTCACTGTCAAATGGATCTATTCGAATTTACGACTGCAAGTAAAGATTTTACTGCCCAAGGGCGGTAAATCTAATTTACTGCCCTACTATGAGGGTGGTAAATTGGATTTACAGATTAGGCAGGTGAAAAAATTAAGTATTGGCAAAATGTTCTAGATACAAAGGCTTAATGTAACAGGGGCATTACCCAATTACATAATGTGTTCCACTTTTCATGTGGATGCCCAAATAACTTTTTTGTTTGAAAGCAATCGACATATAATTTTTCTCATTTGTGCAGTCCTTGACAGTGCATGCTTTTAATATGAATTGTGTTTTTGTAAAATAAAAAGTATTCAACACTTTCTTTCCTTATCTTAATTGTTACAATGACTTTTTGGGTGAGCTCTTGCTCATAGTTGACTAGATTATTATATTATAAAATAGTATATTACATCCATAAGGATCGTAAGTAGGATTTACGATAACGAAACTGTTTGCAGCACGAGCAACGCTCGAGCTGCAAACGTAGAAGCACAGTAAATCCCTTAGTCCCGCGGTACGTATACTATTTTTTCCTACCTCTAAACATTAAAAATCGCTTTAAATTAATATTAAAATTAAATTAAAATTAAAAGAATTATTTAATGTAGGCTTCAACAATAATATTATTGTGTTCTGTCATTCACAAAACAGTCCTATAAAAGAGATTTGATGATGGATAGTGTTCAAACCGTAGATGAAGCTACGAAAACAGTTACCCAAGAATTATTTCCTAAAAAATCAAAATTAAGATACGATTTAATACAGAAAAACTTTAAAAATTGGTATGCTCAGAAAAGTGAGCTGATTGTTGATAAAAAAACATTGCTGGCATTTTTGTTTGAAAGGTTCTCACAAGTTAAAATCCTTGGCAAGCTTGTGGAGTGAGCATTCAATGCTGAAAAGCACGTTAGCAATATACAGTAACGTCAACATTTCACAGTATATGAAACTGTGTGCGTTCTTAAAAAGAAAAGATAATTGCTACACCCCAAAGAAGTCGAAGGTGTTTACGAGAGAAAACGTCTGTTGCTTCGTAAAGGATGCACCAGACAAGATATATATCTGTAAGGTAAGGTGCACTTATTTAATATATGGAACATTTTATAAAATGTAAGGTTTTAGGCAGTGGCTGTCCAAGAAATACCGATTTGATGGTTATTTACCTACGTGAAACAAAGAACAACATTTCACGCACCTTTACCATTATCAATAACGATATACATGGGTTGGATATCTTCCAATTGTAAGGAAATACCTTGCTGCAAGAAATATATGCTCTGCAAAAGCAATGAAACAAGCACGATTATTTTTGAAATTTTCTGTAGGAAAGTGTTTCGGTCATCCTATAGAAAAGAATACGTTTTCCAAGATTCCCTCAATTATAGCTACCTTTTTATATCTGCCAGAACCACTTGTTTATACAGGTCATGCTTTTCGACGAACATCAGCCACATTGTTAGCCAATTAGGGGGAACCTAAAGCGTCATGGCGGATGGAAATCATCCACAATAGCAGATGGATATGTTGCAGATTCGCTGGAATGTAGAAATAAAGCTACTGAGAGAATATTTAATGGAAATGTAGCCACAATCTCCACAAAATCAAAAGCAATTGAAAATCAAAATTCCTGCGCAATTACTGTCGATGCACTACAATCTTTATTGGAAAATGTTGATGTTTCTATACGTATTATTAATACAATGGACTCTAATAATATGTCCAGTTTGATAAATGTTGCTAACTGCACAAATTGCACATTAATGTTCAACATTAAAAAATAAATTAAGTTCATCGTATTGGTTTTTGAAAATATTAAATAATTCCCAGCATTTGTTTAATTACTTTCAAAGTTAAAACAGTTGTTGGATATTAAACGTTCACTGAGATGTTTTCTATTGTTCTTTCCTACTTCTGAGGACTGTTTCCACCGCGTCGGTTTGAGTGCTTGACTTGGTAAAGTGTCACCTAAGTTGCCAAATTTACATTGCCCAAATGACATCAACGTTTCCAATAATATAATGTAAATTTGTCAACTTAAGGGACACTTTACTAAGTCAAGCATTTAAGCTGAAGTGGTGCAGCCGGCCCTACGTCATTAAACATTGGTTTATATAAAGTTTAAAATTCAACTAAGAATAGAGAATTATTTAATGTAGGCTTAGACCCATAACCATGAATTTGTAACCATCGGTTCTTTCATATGGATGACAATCACTTACTTCCCAAGGAAAGTAAGTAAAAATTTACATGCCGCTTCACAGCTATCCTAGTAAATGCAACTTATGGAAGGTCATCTCAGTGACGTAAGTGTCTTTTACGGCTAAGGTAGGGAAAAACACAATTCACATATAAAGATACATTGTCGTGGCCCACAATAAATTGTGTAATGATCGCCTTCAAAACAAAAAATGTTATTTAGGTATTTTCATGAATTAAATGCAATGTATGGTAGTTCATATAAGTTTTGCTTCCAAATTGATTACAGTTGATTACACGATGAAATATAGGACATTTGAATGATTAATGCGGTAGCTTTGCTATATTTGGTGGTTCCTACGCCTTAAATTTTATAACGCTTTATAAGTCTATCTATTTGAATAATTTACAATAATTTTTGATTTCTTTGCAATGTGTGAGAATATTTACGAATACCTGTTCGTGGGATGATTATTTATTGAAAAATATGTCGGTACTTTTCTAATTTGAAATTTAACATGCAAAGTTCCTTTAATGAATGTACTGAGCACTTTCCCTGTTTATTTTGGTATTTTACTTCAATATTATAATTGAATATCTTTTTATAAACTGTCAACCACCCGAGCTTCTATTAACCTCATTTTAACTAACTTAAAATAATAAATGCTATTCTATATACAAATGTTGGCTTAATTAACGCACTAGCGTTACAAACGACTTACTTTTTTCATGACAAAAAAAAATCTATAATTTCAGGTGGTTCCAAACTGTAACTAAAAGACTTATGGTTGTAGTGATCTGTGGTATTTATTTCCTAAGTCTATTTTCATAGGTTGATAATTATAGCATATGTGATAGTGTACAATTCGATATTCTAAAGTGTTTTTAAATAGCACTGTAACCACTTTTAGGTTTCCAAACGCGCTCATTGACATCAGAATTAATCGTTGTAGGGGCGAGGCGAAAGAGGGTTGTCTGTCTGTCTGTTGGGGATTTATAGGATTACTGCGATGTGAAATTACTTCGCGAGTTACATGTCGCCCAAATCAATATATATGTATATTTAAATGAAATTATTAAGTCTTAAGTATTATTGTTACATTGTATAATTGAAGGACATAATAAAAGGTTAATGAAAGTTCACAAACCAGACATGAGAACAGAAACAGTGACTTTGTATTCTAGACGTAATATGACACTGCAGGTGCAGGTCACAGTAGACAATAAGACAGCAATTATTAGAATTAAGATTATTAAAATGTAATACTTTGTATTGTATCAAGAAATAGCACACATGAGATCTGCATTTACCATAAGTGATGTAAGAGCAGGGATAGCATGAATACCCTCAGGAGCCCAAGATGGCCAGTCAGTCTCAAGCTTCACAACATTAACATTGTTGATTGTTCAAGCTACTCACTGTAGTTTTAATTAAATTAATTAGTGAAAGTAACCTTGATTATTTTTGAAACCAAGTTGTTAATGGATATAACGTACAATTGTCAAAATTATTGTAATTATTATAAAAATACACTTGATAGGAATATTTTGGAAATAAAGTCTCTTTTTACAAGAAGCGCCCAAAGGCCCAAAACCTATCTCGAGTTTGTGCCGAGAACTACATTTGTGGCGGAAAGTGCTGATGTTTTGTTGCATTTTTCGTTTTCAGAATTCGTTCGCGTTTAAGATGTCTGAGGGGGTCAGCTTGTAACAGCTCATACCCATTGATTCTAATGTATTTTACTTAAATCTTTAATTATATTCAGTTATAATAAATGTATTCCACGTTAAAGCATTCTTTACATTATTATCTTAGCAAGAAACAAATTTTCAGTTTCATTGTTACGTTGGTCCTAAGAGTTACACTACAACGAATACACGTGCAGCAGACTTGCATAGAAGATGTACAAATATACAAACATATCCCAAACAGTCAACACGTTTTAATCGACGTATTTACTTGTCTTTAGCATCCTAGAATGAAAGGTTAGAAAGCTCTACTTGGCGATTTTATTAAATGTAATGTTTTTATTAATTATATTCTATTTTTAAGTTATCTGGTTGCATCGAAAGTCTTAGTGTGTATGCAATATGATTGTTTGCGTTTTAAGATAGTATTTGCTTTGAGGATAAAATGGCCACATGTATTTTTGTTTATAATTTTAATCCAATTGGTTTGTGTTTACTTTCTAAATACACGCTTATTTAGGTCATGCAATCATAATAAATAATACTTAATGTTTGCTTACTAGATTGAATATATTCTGTTAACATGCATTTATGAAAATTTAAAGAGCTTGTTCTGGGCTTTTATTTCTATTGAATTTGGTATGTATTGGTTACAAACATATTGTTTTCTTGTTATGATTATGTACTGGTTTTATTTCAGCGTTTAGTTGTGCGTTTATAACTGCATAAATTCATGTCTCGTTCATGAAACCTAACCTTAAGCATAGGTTAGATACCTTAAGTTAGTTCAATGTCACTATCTTCCATAATCGATAACTATTATTGAAATTTAATTATTCTTGTTACGATGTACTTATAATGAACCTCTACTATGACCTCGTTTATTAACGCGTTTGCATTATGGCTATGTAGGAGATAGTTGATTCAATTTATAAGTACTTTTGTTTGGTACTACCATGGCATAGGTTTATATTTTTTCATAAACGCTTTTGTCAATGAATTTGTAGTGGTGATTATGCAAATGATAGAATGTAGGTTAGTCATTGTGAAGCATATTACAAAACGAGCTGGAAACTGTTAAAGGTTTGTATGGTGAGCGCATATGCTTGAGCTTTTGTAGAATTTACTAACATTTTATGTCCGTGCAGAATTGAACATCGGTAGTCAAGTCCTTGGTGTTCTTCCTCTTTCAACTGTAGCCGGGTAGTCAAGACTCAACCGTCCTCGGTACCTTCTAGAAAAGATTAACTGGACTACACTAGCATTTTTTCGGTTGTCGCATGTAGAATATCTGAGTAACAGTTGACATTCCGTAATGTTAAAAGTGCACAGGGTGCTTGCTAGGGGACCCATCCTTGGAAAGGTCTATTTATGCAGTTAAAAACGCAGGGCTGTTTGGGGCGTTTTCGCTAGTGCTTTTTTCTCAATCGCCAAAGTATGAGTTAGGCACTGTTTATTCCAGAGATATAAATTGCTATTGGCAAATATCCTTCTAATTAAAAGTAGGGTTATTAAAACTGTAGTTTTATTTTAAACCGTCCCGTCTTTAACGTCATTTCATTGTTTATATCTGGGTTATTGTTTCGGTTACACAACGTAAAGATCACGAGCTACTGCCACTAGACGATTAGATCATGGAGCCAGGTATTGTCGATAGGGAATGTTCACTAGTCTTCAGCCAGGATACATCACACAGCTAAACCTAGTTTTGTTCACCACGTTATCGTCAAGATGTTGTAATAATATCACACAGATTCTCAGTGCAAAATAAACAAACAGTCAATGATTAAATCAAACTTAGCTTGCAAAATCTAGATAGCTAATGTAGATACAACTAATTGTGGCATCTTCGTAATACGGCCATTTCTGCAAGGCAAATGCTGTGTATTAGTTCTTTCGCACTTAGGGTTGATGGTCTATTTATTGCAAATTCGTACTAAAATTTGTTGTTGATATCAACAACATTATGGAACAAAATGATATTAAGACACAGGTAACATACAAAGTACGAATTTAAGAGTACTGCACTGCATTTAACGCACTTACTGCCACTTGCCTGTTAAGTAAGATAATTCGAGATAATCTGCCACGATCATGGCGTTCGTTCACACCAGCTTGCAAAACCCCTCTACTATATCGCCGTTATCATTGGTTGAAGCAGTAACGCATAATACTTCGAGCGCAAGATAAACGTCTTGTTTAACATTCCATTCACACGCAATATAAAAGAAACAACGAATTATTTTTAATAGTCCCTGACAAAACATGGAAATTTAGAACTTCGTTCTTATGCGTCCTAGTCTACTTATACTAGCTAAATCGTATTAGGAAATGCACTGTCACTATTGGATTGAAACTCCTCTATGTTTAACTATTTAAATTTGACCTGTGTCGCCAAAACAAATCGTAGCATAATATTCTTTCATCTTAACAACAATTTCTTGGTAAAGAGCTGTATTAAGATCCGCGGGTTCTGGTTTGTCACACAAAATATCGTAGGCTTTGGGTCCTATGTAATGCAACAAATACTGAACTTGCTGTTCTACTGAAACACAGAAAATTTTGAAGGCACCTTCTTAATGTTGAATTCACCTATTCCAATGAAATTTAGATTGTGAACAGAGCTTGAAATGAAACATTTCCCATTGGGAATTGTTCAACTGATACACATACATGATGAAATTTTATTTTTACTGAATCTTGAATCTTAAACACGTTGAATTATATTTAGAAACGAAAATTACTCTAATTTACTGAACTTAATTTAACTTAACATTACTTAAAGTTAAACCAATTTTAATTTAACGAGGTTTTTAATTTCGCGTTCTTAATTTTGCCAATCGCTGATATTTAGAAACGACATAGCTATAGATTGTGCACTTTGATTAAACTGATAATTACCGCCCAAAACATAGAAAACTAATTTAAAATAATAAGCATCATGATATACATACCATCAACTGTTTACTAGGTAAACCTTAAAATCTAATTTGAAAATTTTTAATACAGTAAACTCCGTGCGCAACAAACCAATGATTAACTACTTTAAGTTGTTTTGAACGAAAGATTATTATGTTAATTTGTGTTTGGTTATTTCTGTTACGTTAAGTAAATCAGAACATGGTATGTTTGAAGGTCAAGAGTTCAGCTCTAACAATAAAGCTGCATTTCCGGAATATTTGCTGTCGATTTGTTTAGTTTTAGATTTGTGAAGGAAAGTACTTTAAATATCCTATTTTGCTTTTAAAAATAACGGCACTACCCACATTTCTATTGTAATTAAAAGAAATGAGTAATTAATTATCACTTAAGTTAATGTTTAAAAATTTACTACATGATAATTATGTTATTTCTATATATAACATATATAATACACACGTCAATCTTTTTCAAAAGAAGGTAACATTAAATAATTTCTTAAAACCAAGATATTATTTTATTGTGTATAGAAAAGTGTCAATCTCTTTATTTTGAAATTGTAGAATAAGTACGAACGCATCCCAATATGTCAGTACAATTTTTAACCTAAAAAATGTTTTTTTAAATATTTGTTTTAATCAGGGTTAAATTTTTCAGTTAATCATAAATTATCCCACAATTTCAGAATGATAAAATCTTCCGTTATAATTAGTGGAGAGGCGTCTGAAACTGATAGTGATGATGAAATAAACCAAGCAATATCTGTAAGGAATTGTATATGTAATTACAATATTGTAGTAATTATGCCATAGCAGAATAAAACACATGCTCCAGTTCGTATTCATGGCGCTGTTATTACTGGGGAAGACTCAGAATCAGATGAAGGTAGATACAATACATTGTAACTGTTTGGTATGATGTGGTTTGCATTGTGTGAAATTTATTACAATTGCATACATTATTTAAATAGTTCACGACTAGATATTTATGTTTGTTATTTTTTATATGAAAGCTATAAGCAGCAATATAACTTTAGCCCTAAGTACATGTCTATGATACAATTGATTTACATACATATTGTGTATTTATATTCCAAAAGGAGTTACCTATTTAAGAAAACACCATTCAGAAAGAAAAATGTTTTCTTATATATAAAAGGTGGCTAAAATATTTTATTAAAATTGAACGTAATGTAAAATTATTTAGGCCACTTGGTATCCAAAAGAACCGTATAATCCGTATGGAAATTGGGTCTCGGTGGATGTCTAAATTTTTGATAGGATGTAGTCCATCGTGTTCTATTCAGACTTTACTAATAATAAATTAATAATTTTTGAAGACAGGAATAATCATTTTATGTGCTTTATTATAAGTTTATACTGCATAATGTTGTTCATTTCTAATTAAAAAAAGGGTTGTCCCCCTACTCCCCTGCCACCACTACCGTTGTTAAAGACAGTTTTTAAAATATTTGTTCGGTCAATTTAAAAATTATTAGGGAATGTTTTAATAAGTTCAATTATGGAGGCAGTATACTTTTGAACAGTTAACCCTCCCTATGGGGATCCACATATCAAAAAATATCGGTGGATTTTGCTGATTTCTTAGTAAGATACAAGTCCATATGAATTTTATCTAAACGTAGTTGGGTGGCAATCTCCAATCATGAACCAGTTGTGATGGAGTATGTGTCAAAGTTACATTTTGTTTATAAATATTTCGTAAAATTTTTATTTATTTTTGAAGTAAACAAAATATTTAAAAAATGTCACAATAATCTTATTCTATAAAAATTATCATCCCCCTTACAATTAGATATCAATAATGTGAATTTGAGATGGTGTTTGAATTGAATCAATTTGTGCGGTCTGTTGGTGGCATACATAACAACATCTATGGATATTTAACCATTCAGTTCATGGCATGTAGAGCCCAAGTACGATAGCACACTTGCCACATGCACAAGAGCCCAAAGTTCTAGTACCTGCTTCGCAAGTGCAGTAATATCTAAAAATTGGGTTGTTCTCTTCATCCTCCATGTTTGGGTTAAAAGCATTCCTAAGCTATTGCTTAAGAAAGCCTGGTACATCTTGAGTAAATGCACATTCTCACGAACCCATGTTCATTAGTCTACTTGAATAGTTTCCATGGCATCTCTCTGAAGCCTGTCCTGAATGGAGCCAACTACTTGATTCGCATCTAAAATCAATTATTGACATTACATTATGTGAACTTAAAAAAATCTAGAACGTGTGTATTATTAAAAAGGAGCAAAATCTTACCTACAGTCAACCATTTTAGGTATTCCAATGCAAAGCATGGAAATTCCTGAAAATGATCTTAATTTAAATGGACCCAAATGACATTTCTTCTTTTAAGTCCCTCAAGTTCTACCCTTGCTTGGACTACATTTATTTCTTGAGGTTGGATAATCATGTGCTTGCAATAGCTCCGTGATACTTGGAAAATATTTTTTTACTCTAAAAAGTAATTTCCATCAGTTCTTGATTAAGTTATTTCTTCCTTAATACTATATATATAATAAAGGGATATTTTTATTTAATCATACCCTAACAGAAACAAAAGTCACACACTACACACTTACCTATTTATTATCGCTCCGACTATGCGAAAAAAAAGTCACTTAAATGTACAGGAAAGGTGTCAGCCAAAAACTTGAACATTGATTTTATATGTCCATTTCAAGCTTCCACTATCCACCTGGTTTTGATTCTCAACCAGGATGCATTGTGCAAACTAGATATTAGTATTAATTCTTCACAAAAGTCTTCATATACGTTTAATGGAGAATTAAGTGGAATATATACTGATCCAATAATTGTTTTTTTTGTTAGAAAATCAATAGTGTAAATAACATTTGATTGTATTTGCATACAGTAGTTAGGTGCTTGGAAGTTGTGAAGAAACAACCCTTTAACTATGCAGAAAAATAAAGAAAAGATAAAAGAGGGGGATGTGAGGTTTGGAGCTGTATAGCAACCCAGGCAGAAGAGATAAGAGGAAGGGCTTGCATTGAGCAACAGCGATAGAAAAAAACGGTGAATAGCAAAGCACTACTCGACCAGCCAAAGTGTAGTTAGTAGCCGGGAGTGGAGGAACACCACTCTTATGTGATGGACGGTTGTTTCGAGACTATGACAGGTCCACCAGAGGAAAAATTAAGGTTTAAATCAGAGATAGTGCAATAAGAAAAAAGTAAAGTTTTAGGATAAACATCCTAGAGAAAAAGTAGAGAGTAGAGAATGCCTCTATTAAGGCGATCGGTTTAAAGGACCACCTATAATATTAGCGATAAGATAAAATCTATACCACCATGTAGATACTTTAAAACAATTAGGTTCCAAATGAGACCCAGACAAATCATCTTCCTACCGAGCATTTACGCTGCGATAATAAAATCAAATAAAGGTAACAAACAACTTAAATATACCCACCCACACGATAATTTCAAAGACGATTGCCATGGATATGGCAAAATTGTTTGATAGAATGTTAATTAAAGATAAAAATAGGAAATTTCAATACAGCAACAACATAAGGAGTAATATTTTAAATGACGAGGTGATTGCCTCTTACTAATACGTTCAGAAAAAACAAAAAGAAATACATTAAAATTTGTATAAATTAAAATGATTGATAACGGAAATGATGAACAAATGATTGAAATATATGCTATGTGTAAGAGAACACATCGAATAGAAATTCCTTGTATTTGCAACTGTGGAAACTGACTACAGAGGCATAGCTTGTGCTTGCTATAACCATCCAAAGAGTAAAGCAGCAACTCGAGATCAGCTAGCACAAGTCATGAATTTTTGCTGGGTTGTACAGACGAAAAATACATCAACCACGATAATGACTGTATTGGGTTGTAGAATAATAACAAATAGAAGATAAAAATTAAAAAAAGATTGGGTTTATTTACAAGTAGTGACCACTAGAAAAAATTTGTAACTAGGATCAAGAGGGCTACCTTTTAAAATCAGAAACTACATATGGCAAGAAAAGGTTTGGAAACCTTGTAGATTAAAGGGTTAATAATCATTTAGATATACGATTGGATCCGTTGAGGGTTAAAAACTAAATTTACATAGAAATAAATAATAGGAAAGCTCTATAATTAGATATTATGTGGGTACGGAAGACAAAACTAAAAAAATTGGTTGAGATAAGAATGGAAAAAAAAGAGAAATATGTTTAGATGAAGCATACAACTCGTTAGGAGCAGGCGAAAATAGTTTTAGGTCTTTAATATGCCAGACATCCTTGAGGTTTGCCATTTAAATCTTGTAGTTCTGTATGAATGGAGAAATTACCCGAGAGATTGCACATAAAATGAATTTAGGAGGCTAGTTTAGCGGAAAACTTTTTAGTGTCATCATGTAGAACATGTTTTTTCTTCCATACTTGTTCGCCCAAGGCAAATGAAATGTCTCTTTTATGGAAGTTGTAATAATTTTTACTTTTTTCATAGTCTTTAAATACATTTTTTCTATCATTGATAAATATAAAAAGTAACAGTTGTTGATCTTTGTTCCAATGTATTTGTCATCAAATTCAATCACATTGGTATTGTCAGGACAAATTTTTTTTATTAACAGAAAGCTCGTATTTACATAAAGTTAGTTTATGTTGTTTTCTTTTAGTGAAAGTTTTTTCAAAGGAAATAGAAATTTAAAATATGGCATATTTAACCGGGATAAACAATAATCAATAATAATTACGCTTATCTTATATATTAGCCATTTAATTCAAGATACAATTTCCAGGTGATTTGACACTTTTTCATATCACGGAAAAGATTAGCACAACACCAATTGTTAAATTATTTTTTTTAAAATTATTTAAAACATTAAGACAAACACTTTTCAACTTTAAACTATTGTCAGGTTTACACAAAAAATAATGCATAACCATATTTAATATATAGTGTTCACAGTTTAGCCAACCTGAATATTGTGTTACTAAAAATATATTAAGGACTATATTGTAAAGTCGATAATTGAAGATTTTTTTTATCGAATTTTAGTATGTTTTCAGTTTTGAACATACAACTTTTTAATGTTTTTCAGACAGACAGTAGATTTCAAACATAAAAATGTAAAAAACATGTGAAAAACCAACTTTATTTTTACAAACACAAATTTATAACAGGAGCCTTACGTTGTTGGGCGCTATTAAAATAATTTAAAAACCGCCATTTAAAGCTCAGTAAAGTTAATATTTACCACGTATAACTTCAAATTTACACAGGGTTACAAATGTTTTGTATATTTAACTAGCACTTACCCATGGCATCTTGCTCCTGATGCAGCAGTTTCCAATTTTGTGGGATGTAGCGGGTGAAATCTGATGTTCTGGTGTTTGCCTGGCTGTAGCCCTCTTCGACGAAGCGCCGATTTGTGGTAAACGATAGAGGATAGGAACTGAAGGAAAGGGATCACTTCGTCAATATGTCGCAGCACTATAACACACGTCTACACTCGAAGGAGGTCGATGATCAAGTCCTTTGCCTTCAACACTCGCTCTCACAAAACGGTTCTTCTCTCCACGAGAGGTTATCTGATGCACGTTGGTGGGAACAACTGCGTGCAAGGCATGAGTAATGCAATCTTTGCTTTTTCTCAGACCACAATGATAAGTCAATAACTGAACTTTTGTGAGAACCATATTTTTGTGTGGTTTTTACATATGTTTTACACTAAGACATTACCATGCTGGGAATTTCCCCCATGCGGGGTTTAAAAAAATTCTCTGAACCTATCTAATACAATAAACGTAAAACAGGTTGTCAGTTATTTTTCCATTTATGTAAATATTCTGAAGAATAAATGACACTTATGTCCTGAAAGTTTAATTAAACACCAGAAGATAAATTAATATACTGTGCACTAAGATACACCATCTAGCTGCTTGCCAAAATATTCTATTAACAATATACCACTAAAATACTATTTTAAATTGAGAGCTGATTTATAACACAAACCCTTGTACAATGTACTTTTGTTGGTAGTTGATATGGAGAACTTGTTTATAAGATTACAGGTTATACCCCTGCTTTTTTAAACTTTGCCTATCACACTCCTTTGTCAGAAAAATTTTATGGAGAAATATTTTCTATAGATAATCTGGAAATTACTTCAGGGGATAGACAATCCTATGACGCAAATTTAGATCATCTTACTTTTTCTGAAATCCAAAAGAAGCTTCATGTTTCTCATACTTGTAGTGCTTCTCAATATAATTTATGAAAGAGAGATATGTCACTTCAGTTTCGAGAGAACGTTTGGCATAAAAATAAAGTTCTTTATGTTGCCGCCAATAAGTTTTTGCCAAACTGGAACCGAAATATTGTTATATACCGTAATAGGAAAATCTGTGATTTAGTTCTTCATATATGAAATACAAATGGTACTGATGCTGGAAATTGACTCGTTAAGGATCTAAAATCTTATTTTGATTCTAATTCCAATGTTTCTGTGGGATAACGTTTGCATTAAAATTTTTTAAGTAAATTACAGCTAGGGATTCACAATTTTTTTTATTTTCTTTGGTTGAGTGTATAGCATATTAATTTTTTGGTTAATACCCAAATTTTCGCATCAACAACGAAACTTACTTTATACAGGAGATACGAGTTAATTTCGTAATTCATCAACTGATATTTCCTAGTTAAAGTGTAAATTTTTTTTTAAATTTTGAGAATTTTATGGTGAAATAAATTATTTATTTATAGGAGGAGAATAAATACAGCTAAATGTATGTTGTATTTTAAGGAAATTTAAGAAAATTTCAGTTAGGAATGCTTGTAGAAAAGAAACTTCTTTATATTTAAGTTGGAATTTTGTGATCCGTGTGCAAAAATTGCTATTGTGCATTGTTTTATTTGAGTAGTGTTTTGTAATATATGGTGTAATGAAAATGTCTAAGGTTGAATCCCTCAATTTTGTTGAAAACTGAATTTTATGCGGTTTATATTTTTACGAGATAATTATTCAACGCTTATAATTTTTTTTAACAAACACCAATGGATAGTTTATTATACTCCCGTCGGTACGGTACGCGAGCCACTACAGTCAGTTGGTAGCAATGTTAAATAATTGTAAAAATGATGCGCAAATAAGACATTACGTCACATATTTATTCAAAATTACTACATCACATAAAAAACCAAAAAAGTACTTACGTAAACTGTAGGGCTTCTCACAGCATTACTCCATGATGGCGGCAGCGGGGCTCCGTTGATCTTTCGGGTGTGGGTAATTCGTTGGGCCTGGTTGAAACCAAATTAAATTTGTCTTCTTCGTTCCTATGTAGAGAGCGACAGGAAACGGGTATAAGGAACTATAATCAGAGATAAGGCAAAGGAATCTACATAACAAAAAAAAAGAAGACACGATAAGACACAAAAATAACTACATTCGTCCACGTCTCGGTCACCACTCCACACTCCGCGTCGGCGCAATCTCGCGCAAACGCACTGTCTGAAGTGACGGAAATACACACACGTCTTTTCAAATTATTGGCGCGAAATCCTTACAAATTAAAACTTATAGAAATGTTTATATGCCGAATTTTCGTCATGTAACAAGTTAAATGCTAGTAAAAATAGTAGCGTTTATGTTAATAAAATTAAAGAAAATAAATAAAAATTTCTCTGGACTTCTAAAGGAACCAAGAATATAAACTCTTTTGGAAGAATCCATTATTTGATGTTGTGAAAGTTTTTGTATTTTTATTTTCTATAACCCCTCTTGCATTAAATGACTGTAAACATTCTAATTTTGACTTAACCAATTGTGAATTTTACCAATTTTGTTTATCCTTGACTTTATTCTCTTTGGACGTATAGTACACGGAGTTACCCTCTCACTCATTTATTAATCTATTAGTCTCTTTAGTCCCTTAAGTCTTTTAGTAATTCCTCGTATATAGTTTTTCGTATTTTAGTTATATGGCAAATACTTTATTTTCTGAGAATTTTTGTAACTAAACCTATATACGCTTAGTTCCAACTACTGTTTGGTCAATGGTTTTTTATGTTGTGGATTTATTTTCAATATATTTGTTTTTTGTCTTGTTATCAGAATTTTTCCCTTTTTTTTTATGGAAGAGAGCAGTGTAACAATTTTTTTTTATAAAAGATAGAAAGATGAAAAAATTTGTCGAATTAATTATTTTCAATCCTAAATAAGCTTTCATATTCATAGCAAATTTTGGTCTCAGATGGAAACAACAAACAATCAGTTATTTCCTTTAACTCTATTGCAAGGTTAAATTCCATACTTTATTGTAATGACAAGTTATATGCTTCAAGTGCATTGCATTAGTTTAAAATCTTGTTGTGAATGTCATCAAAACTTTAAGGTAACGGTTTAAAATAGTCGTTTAATATTAAATATTGTAGGTAAATATGTTATTATTCTCAACAATTTCAAGGTTTTTCGGGTTATTTTATAAACACCACTGCTGGTTCGTCATAGTTTTGTTAAACATATGTCTTATTTTGAATAGTTCCGTGTAGATAGGATTTCCTGGGACAAATCTTTCTTGTAAGCCGCCTTGAGAGTTTTATCATCCCTATTCCATTCTCAGTTATGTTTGTAATGTAGTCGTTGATAGTAAAGTTTAGTTTAAGGATTAAGACGGTGCTTTAGTCTGTGGTTTTTAGCACAAATATAAATTGAGGGAATTCTAATATGGATAATCCCTTGAGAAATATTGGTCTTAAGCAACATGATTTGTTATACCCAAATGTACCATTGATGTCGATAAACATTTATGATTCCACCTAGTTAGTACCTTGCAACACGGCAGATTGTATTAACAATTTTCTTTAAGACTTGAGGCGTCAACACAACAGTTAAACCAACTAGATATAAAAGTACCGTATCTTCAGCCCATATGATTTTTCTTGAAACGGGAATTATAACCAAAATTTCAATTCTTTAGTTTCAAATATGTTGTTAAAAGAAAAATAACTTAAGTGCATTCCTGTTTAAAATTTATAACAATTGGAGCTTTCATTGGCGAGAGGCCGAACTAAGGAAGTTTTTTTAAAAGATTTCGTGCTGTAATGATTCGTCTTGTATAAAAGTAGAAAACCACTCAACATTCCTATCTATAATTTAAAATTTTGCCAATTTATTTTATGAAAAATATGAAAATCAGCCTTTATGTGGTAAGTCAGATCTGATAAATCATAACTGACTTAACAATTTTGTAAATGCATAAATTATTTAAAAATTTTGTTTGAGTATTTAACCCTACATTGCGCACTGTATTACATTAAGACAACACTTTTATTTTCACTTTAAATCGCTTACAAACATTATTTAGGTTCACAAACATTAGGTCTTTAATTTAGGACGCCTTTATGTATATGGTACATAAAGCTCAATGTCCATCAAGAACAATTTAGTTTTCGTCTACGCCTTATCAAATTTCTAGAATTGTAGTTTTCATAGTTGTACTTGCAGAGCGGATATAACCGTACATGTTTGAGTGATTTTTATTGCAAACATCTGAGTAAAACATTTGAATTTGCTTTATAAAGGTAAGATTATTATATAGGTGCACTATTTCTTTAACTATTTTTTAGATTGGTTTACTGAATTGGTCATAAACTTAGTTGTATTAAATTTGAGACATAGTGCTTTATCTTTGGTATGGCTTGGAGGAAGAAGTTTCTTACAGAGGCCCAATTAGAAGAACTTGCGTCCCAGTTTTTCGAAAGTGAAGATGAATTTGATGATTCTGATGCTGATAACGATGAAAACTGCCTCATAGACAACGCTTTAGAAGAATGTGATATACAAGATCTTGCCATTGAGTTTGAAGATGACGTATTTATATTGGAAAATGAACTAACAGACACTAACGGAGAGACTGCGAAAAACAATGACTTTGAGAAAAATACTGAAATAAATAATACTGAATCTGAGATTCATAACAAAGCGGGACCCAGCAATATTCAATAAGTTACAGACAATAATACTAAGAAAAGACTATCTCAAATTATGTGGAGAAAAAAAGTGTAGTTTTGGATGAATATGCTACAACTTTCAAAGGAAGTGAGATCTTTGGTGGTAGTTTCATGGATTTAGCTATCCCATTTGCGTTTTTTAAATATTTTTTTGATGGTAAATTACTACAAAAAATAGTCGACGAATCGAATATCTACATGATTCAAAAGGATTCAAATAAGACAACAAATCTCACAATATCAGAGTTGCAAAAGTATTTCGGCATGTGTATATATATGTCAATATATAATGTATATATGTAAGGTCTTTCTGGAGTAGTCGATTGGGATTTTCGAAGATAAAAGAAACAATGGGCCAAAAACACTTTGAATCTATTCGAAAAGTGCTTCATTTTAATGACAATTTGTACGTTACCCAATAATAATGAAAACCATGATACGCTCTATAAGTTGAGACTGGTTATAACTGTCGTTTGCTCAAAATTCCAGATATCATTAGAACAAAAATTATCAGTCGACGAGCAGCTGTGTGCAAGGCCAATGTAGTACCTTGGGATGGAGCATTGGGTACGTGGCCGCAAGCATAGCGATTCTTACTTACATTATAATGTGTGCAACCAAGGCCAGGCACCACTTGAAGCAGTACATGCCTGCAAAACTTCATAAATGGGGCTATAAACTGTTCATTCTCTGTGGAGCTAGTGGGTTTGCCTATAATTTGGAAATGTACACCGGTTGCGAAAATTAAATAAAGTTCAGATTACCAGACGAACCAGGTTTGGGAGCAGCTTCAAATACTGCCGTACGTTTGTACAGAGTTGTTCCACATAATATAAATCATGCGGTCTACTTTGACAACTATTTTACTTCTCTACCACTTATGTCATTTTTGGCAAACAATGGTGTATTTGCATTCGGAACAGTAAGGAAAAATCGCTTTCCTAATTGCAAATTGCCTACCGATGATGTAATGAAAAAGAGAGGCCAGGATACTTCTTACGGATATATTTGTAGTTTTGATGGCATCGATGTAACATCTGTGGCATGGAAGGATAATAAGAATGTTTTCTTGCTGTCCACCTTTATTGGAGAACTTCCAAAGAAAACACAAACGTTTTGACAAAAAAGAAAATAAAACTGTAGATGTCCAATGCCCTAATCTAGTTTTAGAGTATAACAGGCACATGGGTGGCGTAGACCTTCTTGATAGCCTTATTGGTTGCTACAAGATTATTATGCATAGTAAAAAATGGTACATGAGAGTATTTTATCATTTAGTAGACCTTACTTTGGTCAATGCTTGGCTGCTCTACAAGAG
This sequence comes from Platerodrilus igneus, assembly GCA_036346225.1. Lineage (NCBI taxonomy): Eukaryota > Metazoa > Arthropoda > Insecta > Coleoptera > Lycidae > Platerodrilus > Platerodrilus igneus. The sequence continues at coordinate 1,555,654 of JARFIW010000941.1, forward strand.
AGTCGCAGCTCAAAGGAACGAAAATAAAATTCTAAAATTAGCAGAATTTAGGGCAGAAGTTGCTGACTGTCTTTACAAGGTTGGTATTGAGCACCTATCAAAGAAAGGGGGACCCTCAGATGTAGAAACGAAAATTACTCAGAAAAAGAAACGCTCCACAACAACCTCCTACATTCCATCAAGGGACATAAGGAGGGATAGCCAATCCCATTGGCCTATTTATAGTATTTAAAGTATAAAACTGTAGCAGTTAACAGACTGCTGACATTTTGCTTAATAATACTTATGCCTGGTGCCATAATGGTTGTCATCATGATTCTCGTGTTTATGAATTTTTAATTATCTATATTAAAGTATAGTTGAGACAGTGGTTTTTATATTAAATTTTCAACTTAATAAATAATAGCATGTTTTGTGTTGTAATAAAACAAGGTATGTTATTTTGATTATGTGGAGTTTGCCATATTGCTTAGTATAAAATGCACTAATCGTTAACATTTTACTAGATTTGGTATTTAAATCTTTCTATTAAGAAGCACGTGTGCCACCTAGTAATTTAGTCTATACTAAAATAGTTTGTTTTAAGAAAATCCTGGAAGTATCAGTAGTGCTGTATCTGTGTTAGCCGATTATAATGAGCCAAAAAAGGTTATGCAGAAATCAGAAAAAAATGAAAGTCTGCTTCATACAAAACTATGTAAGCTTAAAACTTTATGGTTTTATTCTCATGTTTCTGTTCTAGGGGAAGCTAATAGCCGTCTTCACAACAACGTTGAAATATTTTGTCAAAATGTAATTAATCAAGCAGGAAAGGAACTTGCTTCCATTGATCAGCAATTACTAAGATCACAAATTACGCTACAAAATGCAGTTACTTCACTTAAATCTTTAAATTTAAATTCTGCTTTAATCAAAGATCGTTTAAATTTTATTCTTACTTCAAAATTCATTTCTGGTATAAAGACGGATTCATAATGGTATTTATATGGTGGATAGAATTGTGATATGTGTAATTACCACAACTAAAAAGATTATGCTTTTGTTTGTGCAAAATGTGTCCTTGATAGAGAGAAACTGTTAATTTTGCCAATGTTATATTATTTCAGAATAATAAATATATTTTATCCTGTATGTACACCAACTTTCTAATTTAATGTATATATTGTTATGCAGTTCGGGTTCTATCAACTAGAGTACCCCAGTCCGGCATCATAATTATGAATTGCCTTTGGGGCAAGAAACGGGTGTCGCCACGAGAAGGTTTATTATTTGGCAAATAAATTTTGCTATAACATTCCGCAAATCTCAAAGGCCAGACATACTTGTATAGCCATCTATAGAACGACGATGTAGTTTCGAATCAATCTTTGTACTTCCACGCTTAGTAGTGTTGGTGTTTTACCACCTGATGGCGATATTATTTACTTTTGCCATAGTACAACCTTTGAAATTATATTAGTATAATAGCTTCGATTGCTTCACAGGGTTGTTGGAAACTAATTTGCTCTGAAGAAGCTTAAGGAAGCTTAAACCTGCCGGTCAGTGATAGTGATGATAGTGGTAAGAATTTTAATTTTCAAAATGAGGTTAGTGAACTTATGCATATCAATTATGTTCAGAATCTAATAATGGTTACCGAAAGTCTTTTCATAAATAATAATTTACCTATTTGTTATATATATATATATATATATATATATATATATATATATATATATAATAGTTATTAAGATGAAATGAAAACCCAACTTTGTATTTTAAAGTTCAACTTTAAAATACAAAGTTGGGTTTTCATTTCATCTTAATAACTATTAATATATATTAAGCATTCATTTGCATTCCAAATGTGGATTATTCTTCCTATTAATAATAATATAATTACATGTTTGTATTATTCGAACGTTGCAAAATGGGATGATCAAGTTATTAGTACATGAATTATGTATATAACTAGATTCAATTTCCTTAAATGCAAGACGTAATTGAAAATCGTTAACAAGGGCCAAGCTTCAGTAGCATTAAGTATAACATCATCTAAACAATTAGGCTAGATAGCTCAATTGGTTAGAGCACTGATCCGGAGAATCAGAGGTTGCAGGTTCAAATCCTGCTGTAGCCGTTCTTTTAGTGGTTTTCAATTACTAGTTCGATTTGAAATGGTAATTCAACTTTAAAATACAAAGTTGGGTTTTCATTTCATCTTAATAACTATTAATATATATTAAGCATTCATTTGCATTCCAAATGTGGATTATTCTTCCTTTATATATTATATATATATATATATATATATATATATATATATATATATATTTTGCCGTGTAACCCCTCTCGAGAAAAATTAACAATTTTAAAACAATTCGAAAATTTCAAACAAAATAGAAAATTTTCAAAAAAACAATTCTTACCCAGATTCCGCTTCCATCAACTTAATTACTTCAACGGCTCCCTGGCTAGCTCAGTTGGGCCTCCTCTTGGATACCTATATTTACTATCATACTTTTTACCGTTCACGCACACTCTCAATAAAACCACCACTATTTACAAATAATAATTTCAAGATTATTTACATTTCAGTGCTCAAGTTACACCTCAATCAATCTATCTTTGTAAAGTCCAGGATTTTAAATTGAAATATCAAACACATTGTATGTAAGGGGAGTAAATGGGCCCTGAATAATACCTTATTTTCCTTTTTTATTTATAATTATTTCTAATTAGTACACTCTGGAGTATGGTGAGCTCATGATAACCCAGTTTATTATATTAATGTATGCTTTTTACTTGGCATACTCTTAGTACAAACACAAAAAAACCCATGTACTCTTAACAAGAAAATTTTTAATTCATGAGGAACGTTAATAAGCATTATATACACCTTTAGATTTATATTCAAATACCATCATCAAAGTTAGTTATACGTATTATTTTCAATACGCAAAATAAGGCAAAATACCATCAATGTTCACTCTCACACATCACAATAATTTTCATAGTTTATACAAAAACAGCAAATTCAAATGCGTTACCTGGAATTTCTTGAAGATCCCTACTCCGTTGACGATGAAGTTAAGTTCCTGCACCCTCGGTCTCGTGGTTCTGCTCTGCTTGCCGCCTCCAGCTATTTAGATGAACACCATCTAAGTTGTGCTGCATGCTATACATTCAAGATCCATCCAAATCCAAGTATATTACTCTTTTTTATAATTGCATACTTTTACTTTTCGTCACTTTACTTTACTTTACTTCACGAGCTTGTTAAAATATCTGTTGCACCTCAATAAAATTAAACTCGACACTATCCGCGTTTCAAACTATGAGGCCAACACTGTACTATTTAATTTAAAAATTTTAAATACTTACAAGCTCGTGATAGATTTCTTTACATAGTAAGCAATGCAACTTAACGAAGTCAAAGAGCGAAGTCAAAAAGAGCGAAGTTAAAGAGAGCCTTAATAACTCCTTTCTTGTATTTATACGATTCTGAGTGTCACCTCTCCCGACCTTCCTAACGCGAAACACTTAATTCAACTAATTCGTTCTTCAAATTTTGGTATAACCGTTTTCAACATCTTCGAAATTTAGCTCGTTGATACGATGTTTTCCGAAAAACCCGCATTCAATTTTCCCGTGCTTGTCTGTTTTACAACTAACTATTTAGACCAATGATACTTTCAGTGACGTCTTAAAAACCCCGCCTATATTAACTCTATTCCTCTCTTATGCATATTATATGTTTCCTTCTATCCTCGCTTGAGTGGTAGAAAATCGATATTACTGTCTGTGTGCTATCTAACCCACGTGGACTGAATACGAGCGTTTCGAAATGAACTGCTATTGTGCCTGTCTCATTCCGAAGCATATCATTAATTGTCCATCCCTTCTGCGCTTTAAGGAAACTTTTGGTTAGCATTTATGCAAACCGTCCGACCGTTTGCACAATATACCTCGAATCTTGTCTTTTATCTACACAAATAAGAAGTTGACTTTTCAAAACGTGCACCTGTGCCTAATAAACGAACGTTTTAAAATAACATTTCTAGGAGTTTGCATTTCAAGGTATTTTATATCCAACGTCTGTTTGTTTGTTATTAAAGCTTTTCGCCTTGGTATTATCGATTTTTCATGCTCTTATGCGTATTAGACGTTATATCCCTTTGAATTAAACTCAATTAAATTAATTAATAATTTGCATTGGATTATACAATTTATTTTCTTTACGAACCTAACTAAATTTTAATCACTAATTGTAAAATTATGGTAATACTTGTTGCTTTAAATTAACTAAATAAAGTAAATTTCGCACGTAACTTTTGGTTGTTTCCTCTACACAGGGTGTTTGAAATTGCATTGTTCATACCTAAATTTAACCCTTTAAAACCACTACAATATATATATATATATATATATATATATATACAGTTTTTCTTTTATGGGTTATAGGTCCTGTTTAAAAAATACATAAGGCAGTACTCTTTTTATTCCATCTGAATTTTCAGTATGATTTGTACTCTTGGTCACAGATTACTAAAACACGTTGTATAACACAGTTATTGCAAATGATATATACTTACAATAGTTGAGATGTGTAATTACTGGCATGTGTAACAGGAACATTTTAAAAACTATTTAGAACAATTACAAAATTGACAGTTTCTGACAAATGACATATAAATTAAAACATTTGTATAAACAGCAACTAAACTAGAGTGGAACTAAAAATAAATTATGAATATGCTTTATGGTAAATGATTATGAGTGGGGTGTACTAGTAAATGATATCTGGTTTGCAGGTGAATGTGTTATCTATGTGCAGTTCTGTATATTGTATATTTGATGTTATGTATGTGATGTGTCTGGAGCTTGTTTCATGATTGTGTACAAGTTGTCATATGCTGTGTTTTCGTGAGCTGATGTATGTGTAAGTGTGTATATTGAGTGAACTACATTATTTTCTCATTAGAACCTAAGTTTCTTCTTCTTTTTATTTTACATTAATTATTTTATTATTTGGTTATTGCTTTTTAACTTTGAGCAGTTGGACGTCCCATATAGGCCAAACTGCTCAAAGTTTAAAACAGCTAAAACGCAACACAAAAGCGATATTAAAATAAAACCTCAGGCATGTGCTTTGTCTACACATGTCTTAACGAAAGGTCATAATATGAATTTCAATGACGCTAAAATATTAGAAACCGAAAAAGTAACATCTAAACGCATTTTCAAAGAAATGTGTCACATATATAACTGTCCAAATAGTATAAATAAAAAAACAGATATCTCCAATCTAAGTTCGATATACACTTACTTGCTCAATTTCAAGTCACCCAAATAGCAAATATACACAAAATAATAAAATATATTATATAAAATAAAAAAAAAAAAAAAAGAAGAAGAAACTTAGGTTCTAATGAGAAAAATAATGTAGTTACACTCAATATACACACTTACACATACATACACGACTCCACACGCACACAAACACACGCACATATACAACTTTACACAACAAAACAAAGCTTACCAGACACACACATACATAACATACACTAAATATACAATATACAGACACTGCACATAGATAAACACATTCACCTGCAAACCAGATATCATTTACTAGTACACCCCACTCATAATCATTTACCATAAAGCATATTCATAATTTATTTTTAGTTCCACTCTAGTTTAGTTTGCATGTTTATATACAAATGTTTTAAGTTATATGTCATTTGTCAGAAACTGTCAATTTTGTAATTGTTCTAAATAGTTTTTTTAAAAATGTTTTCCTGTTACACATGCCAGTAATTACACAATCTCAACTATTGTAAGTATATATTCATTTGCAATAACTGTGTTTATACAACGTGTAATTTTTAGTAATCTGTGACCAAGAGTACAAATATACTGAAAATTCAGATGGAATAAAAGAGTACGCCTTTTATTATTTTTTAAACAGGACCTATAACCCATAAAAGAAAACTGAATAGTATTAAACCAGAGGTCGTTAATTCTAACTATATATATATATATATATATATATATATATATATATATATATATATTGGGATGTTTTAGGTCAAAAAAATTAGTAATATTATAAGTTGCTCATAATTTTAGTTGAATGACCACTTCTTCTATATAAAGCCGACCACTTGATAGAATCCCATTTTTCAATAGTTAAATCTTTACACTTTATGACCTTTATATTTACTATTTATAACATCTTGTCTAAATAATATATATATATATTGCTGTGAAACCTTTTGAATTACCTGGTCCGTCGTCTTTCTTCTGTTAATCGCCTCGGCTGCTCCTCTAGATAACTTACATCCTCAATCATAAAAGAAACAAACACATTCCTACCAAAAACATCAACGTTAACTCTATTTACATCAATATTCAGAATACATTAAAATTTCAAAATTAAAACTCAGCATAAATTTCAGTTTTAAAAGAATTTCAAGATTAATTTTATTATCATTTTACTGTGCATCCAAAATTAAAGTCCTTGTTGGATGCCTACTAATTAATATAACAATATAAGCAGACCGGAGTCTGAGTATAAAGGAGCATCTACCACCCTTTACGTTAATTAACCAGGTTCGTCTAATTGAGCTCAAAGACATACCCAAATTTTCATCATATTCCTGAACATCAAAACAAAATACCCCTTTTACTTAAACAAGCAAATTTCATCTTAAAATTAAACGTTTATGGTTAGAACAATTTCACTAATGTCCATTTAAAGTAAATCAATTATAAAGTCATTCAATACACACAATAAATGTCAAACAAAATAGTATAATTTACCTGAAGGTTACTGTCCTCGTAGCTTCAAAGTATCGTTTCTTTAGTTAATCACACCATTCAACAGGATTATATTTACGGCTTCTGATTCTCTACGCTTTTTAAATTTTCTCCATCACCATCCATTCAAAGTCGTTTCTGGGCCTTTCCGGAACTCATCTGTGTTTATCTGACCCTTGTTTCATGGATCCAGACACTTATTTGAACCATTTAATTATTAACACCCAAAAAAAATAGCAAAGAAATTCATGCTTCTGTCACCAATATACGCCAAAACTGCCTACTTTTGTGTATACATTCGTCGTTGTAAATTTTGCTAATTGGTACAGTGAAACTAAATTTTATTACCTTGTATCTAAGTGCACTGAAGTATATTCATGTTAACACGTAAATAACAAGCTATTTTGAATCACTAAAATATACTAGCAAACTTTAAATCAAACTAAAATGCACGGTTTAACATCTTCAATCAAGTCGCGTATGTACGAGCTTTTAACGCATCGAATCGTCAAAAGTCTAAGAGAGCTTGTTTATCTTCATCTCGGTATATATAGCAAAAGCCTGTCTGTCGGTCGGGTCCCCAAAACGGGTAATTCTAAAGAATTCCTCATTCTATGTTCCCAGTCTGTTGCTCGCACGTCGATTTTTACGAATTTTCACTCGCCCCATTCAAATCTCAGAAAATTTCCACACGGCACGCAAGCATGTCCGAGAAAAACTAATTGATTTTGTACAGAAATTGTTGTTCTACCTCTGATATTTGCATCCTATTTTTAACCAATTGTGACCCCGTGACGTTGCTTAAATCCCGCCTTCTACAATATGTGTCTTTGCTTGACGCATTTTCTCTTTCCTTCTCTACCGTGTTCTTATTGGTGCAACTTGATATTCTTTATTATCGATTATTTTAGTCCACATGGAGTGTGAAATAACCAGCTTTAGCAATTCTCGTAACTATTATGCGACGTTTTCCCAAGATTCTTTGAAACATTAATTATCTGCAAAATTTACGCCGAATGTGATATTTAAACTACGCAGGTGTTCAAAATAATATTAATTCTCAGAGCTTTATTCCGTGGTATTTTAATCTTGGGTTTTTACAAGTTTCTATAGGTATTATATGTTATTAACGGTTTAATTAACTCCAATTAAAATTGATTTCTATCCTTTTTATTTTTAGCGAATACAACTTAAATATTAATTATTATACGTACACTTTGTTTTACTACCGGTTACTTAAAATAGGGTTAATTAATATAAACTTTGTACGTAATTTCTCTTTGTTTAGAATAATTACATTACACGCAGAGCTTTTCACTACTGCTTCGTCTTATAAATAATTTAAATTTCTTATTTTACTGAAACAACCGAGTTTATTTATGCTTCATGGTTTTAATAACGCGTATTATTTAATGAAATTCCTTATACACGGTGATTAAAATCATTTGATGTGATTATTTAATTTTCTACCCTGGTCTAAATATGAGTATTTTCCCCCTATTTGAATACAAATAATCCCACTTATTTGACTTCAAATATAAAGCATTTAGACAAAAAAAAAATTACAAAAAAAATTGCCTATCTCTCTCTACCCTTATCTATCTAACTTACCTACTTTGTTTCCAATCAAAAAAAATATTTACACCTATCCTATATCCCTATCCTATTCCTAACTCTCACCTCATTCTATAAACTGAAATTATCCCTAACTTCATCCTACTTATCCATCTAATCCTATATACATCCTATATCTATCCTATTTCTAACTTTTAACTAATCTTCACTATACTTTACTTCCCCCTACCTAATCCTATATGCCTATCCTACTCTTACTCTATTCCTAACTCTCCACTAATCTTCTATGAAATATCTATACTTAACCTATCTTATTTTCTTCCTACATTTACTCTTTATTCTCCTCCTAAACCTATTTCTAACTATCTCCCATATTTATCCCATACCTAGCTTTATTTTCTATAAACACTTACTTCTACTTTTCTATATCTATACTAAAATTCACCTATCTCTATCCTTTGTTCATCAATTTATTTGAATCTAACTCTCTTCTTGACCCTCCAAGTCTTTCTTCTCACCCTCCTAATACTCTTCATCCCTATTTCTCCCCTTTCTATATCTATACTTATCCTCCCTATTATCTCACATAAACTAAACTCATCCCTATTATCCTGACTCTTACATATTACTTCTTCTTCAGTCCCTACACTTGTCTGTTTCTCATTTATTATTGTTTCCCTTTCTGCCGACAAACCAAACGATACTACTTTAAAATTATCGATTTTTCCCTCTATGGAAAATCCTATGTACCTTCTAGAATTTTTGTGTAATGGAATCCGCCAGAATGAATTCCTTAAATCTACTTTATTAAAACAAACTTGCCACTTAACCTCATCAAAATAATTCTGCCTTCACCTGCTCCCGATATGCTGCTGTTGCTTCTACCCCACTAATTCTGCATGTTTTGTACTAAAGCTTGAACCTCTACTCTCCTATCCTCTGGACATCTTATTGTGTTGATCTGTTTTACTTCATCATCCTCTACCTCTACTACATTAATACTTAACCCCGTGTCATCCTCTGTGACTTCATAACTGCCCTTCCATGGCACTACCCTATCATTAATCCTTATTACCTTCCGTTCCATATCTATCAAAACCCCTAACTTCATCATACAGTCAACACCTAAAATGCTCTGAAACTTCAGTCCAGGTACAATTACAAACTCCTGTTCACAGCTTAAACCTCCTATATCTATCCTAAGCACCACAACACTATTTACTACAGCAAACTTCTTTTATTTGAGCTACTAAATGGCTACGTTTTATAGGCATAATTCTATCACAAACCTTATCCCTAATTTTGCTGACGAATTCCTCCGATATTAAACTCGCCTCTGCCCCTGTATCAAGTAATACTTCTACATTATTTTCAAAAATTTCTAAATTAATAATTGGCAAACATAATTTTTCTACAGTTTCTGGCTCTACTTCCTCCTCAATTTTGAAAAATTCACGTGGATGTTCGTATACATTTACACAGAAATCTAGTGGTCTGTCACGTTCTAAAAATCCTGTCTCATCCTGTTTTCCGTGCTTGGTCCTGGTTGTCCTTCTACAACCTGTGCGTACGTCCTCCTCGTGTTAATATCCGTGTCCCTGTCTCTATTCGGCGTGCTGGTCACAGTCCTGTTTACTTCCGGTAAACTGTTCTGTCGCTGTAACTAGGTCTTGGCGTCGGTCCCCTAGTCGCACTATTACTTCTGTATTCCTGTCCTCGTCGTTCCCAATTCGGTCGAAAATTTCTGTTGTAGTCAGGCCGTCTCGGATAATTCGGTGTCCTGTTGTCAAACCTAACTGTGTTAACGTTTCGTTCTCGTATCTCTCTTGTCCGTCCTACACATACATCGTCATATCTCTGCAAATACTCTAAAATGTCTCCCGTTCTGTGATGTTTTGTAAGGCCACGTGTTGTCTAATTTCCAGTTCAAAATGTCGTGATAGGTACTTAATAATCTGTCTGTCCGTCAATGGTGGATTCAGTTGTTTGGCCACACTGTACTTGCGGATGGCATATTGCTCCCTAGAACCTGCAAACTCTCCTTAAATTTTCCTGTAATCAAGTCGTCCCTAATCTGATCCTGTTTGTGATCACTCCAGTAATGTTGTAAAATTTGTCTTCAAAGTCCTGATACGTGTCTATGTCCTGTCCTACTAAATTGTACCACGCTTCCGCATTGTCCTTTAATAAAGCCTTTATCGTATTTAGTTTAGTCTGTTCGTCAAATAAATTTCCCACTAGATTTCTTACACTATTAATAAAAATTTGTGGATTTACCCTGTTATCGCCATAAAACTTCATGTGTTGGTCCAATGATACTCCACCTGTAGAAAATCTGGGACCATCCCCGTTAAATTTGACATGTTGTATTTAATACTACTAACTTCACGTTCTACCCTGCCTAACTGATCCCTACATGAGTCCGTCACTTCAGTCATTTTACATTAATCTCCTCTTCACAAAAATGCGTACTTCGGACCTTAAATGTCCCATTTCCTGTCGAAGACCTGTAATATCACGCTCATTTTTTCAACCCTATTTTCAACTTCCCCATCTTTACGGTAAGACTATTTTAAATTCTGAAACTTCTTTATTTGTCTTATCTATTTTCTCACTTAGGGTTTCCCTAACTCCTGTTAATGTCTCATTCATTCGGTCAAATTTTCGATTTGAGTCCTCTCTCGCTCTATTCGATTCATCACTCATTTGCTCAAATTTTCGATTTGAGTCCTCTCTAACCCCGCTTAACGTCTCATTCATTCTTTCAAGCATCCTCATTATCATTTCGTTTCCTTGATCCCTGATTCCGTCCTCGACTGATCTCTACTGCCTCCCGCTTCTTCCATTTTCGAAATTTTCTCACACAATGCACTATCGTCACTTCCAATTTCCACTCCTTGACTCCTTAACCACTCTTTTCTCTGCATACGTTCTAATCACTCACACACACTCTCAAATACTCTTAAATTTATACACACACAGAAACTCTCTCTCAGATCGCCAGTTTCCTGGAATAAAATAACAAAAATTTTATTTGGAACTCGAGCCTCACTTTTGGGTCGCCAAGAATGCTGTGAAACCTTTTGAATTACCTGGTCCGTCGTCTTTCTTCTGTTAATCGCCTCGGCTGCTCCTCTAGATAACTTACATCCTCAATCATAAAAGAAACAAACACATTCCTACCAAAAACATCAACGTTAACTCTATTTACATCAATATTCAGAATACATTAAAATTTCAAAATTAAAACTCAGCATAAATTTCAGTTTTAAAAGAATTTCAAGATTAATTTTAGTATCATTTTACTGTGCATCCAAAATTAAAGTCCTTGTTGGATGCCTACTAATTAATATAACAATATAAGCAGACCGGAGTCTGAGTATAAAGGGAGCATCTACCACCCCTTTACGTTAATTAACCAGGTTCGTCTAATTGAGCTCAAAGACATACCCAAATTTTCATCATATTCCTGAACATCAAAACAAAATACCCCTTTTACTTAAACAAGCAAATTTCATCTTAAAATTAAACGTTTATGGTTAGAACAATTTCACTAATGTCCATTTAAAGTAAATCAATTATAAAGTCATTCAATACACACAAAATGTCAAACAAAATAGTATAATTTACCTGAAGGTTACTGTCCTCGTAGCTTCAAAGTATCGTTTCTTTAGTTAATCACACCATTCAACAGGATTATATTTACGGCTTCTGATTCTCTACGCTTTTAAAATTTTCTCCATCACCATCCATTCAAAGTCGTTTCTGGGCCTTTCCGGAACTCATCTGTGTTTATCTGACCCTTGTTTCATGGATCCAGACACGTATTTGAACCATTTAATTATTAACACCCAAAAAAAATAGCAAAGAAATTCATGCTTCTGTCACCAATATACGCCAAAACTGCCTACTTTTGTGTATACATTCGTCGTTGTAAATTTTGCTAATTGGTACAGTGAAACTAAATTTTATTACCTTGTATCTAAGTGCACTGAAGTACATTCATGTTAACACGTAAATAACAAGCTATTTTGAATCACTAAAATATACTAGCAAACTTAAATCAAACTAAAATGCACGGTTTAACATCTTCAATCAAGTCGCGTATGTACGAGCTTTTAACGCATCGAATCGTCAAAAGTCTAAGAGAGCTTGTTTATCTTCATCTCGGTATATATAGCAAAAGCCTGTCTGTCGGTCGGTTCCCCAAAACGGGTAATTCTAAAGAATTCCTCATTCTATGTTCCCAGTCTGTTGCTCGCACGTCGATTTTACGAATTTTCACTCGCCCCATTCAAATCTCAGAAAATTTCCACACGGCACGCAAGCATGTCCGAGAAAAACTAATTGATTTTGTACAGAAATTGTTGTTCTACCTCTGATATTTGCATCCTATTTTTAACCAATTGTGACCCCCGTGACGTTGCTTAAATCCCGCCTTCTACAATATGTGTCTTTGCTTGACGCATTTTCTCTTTCCTTCTCTACCGTGTTCTTATTGGTGCAACTTGATATTCTTTATTATCGATTATTTTAGTCCACATGGAGTGTGAAATAACCAGCCTTAGCAATTCTCGTAACTATTATGCGACGTTTTCCCAAGATTCTTTGAAACATTAATTATCTGCAAAATTTACGCCAAATGTGATATTTAAACTACGCAGGTGTTCAAAATAATATTAATTCTCAGAGCTTTATTCCGTGGTATTTTAATCTTGGGTTTTTACAAGTTTCTATAGGTATTATATGTTATTAACGGTTTAATTAACTCCAATTAAAATTGATTTCTATCCTTTTTATTTTTAGCGAATACAACTTAAATATTAATTATTATACGTACACTTTGTTTTACTACCGGTTACTTAAAATAGGGTTAATTAATATAAACTTTGTACGTAATTTCTCTTTGTTTAGGAATAATTACATTACACGCAGAGCTTTTCACTACTGCTTCGTCTTATAAATAATTTAAATTTCTTATTTTTACTGAAACAACCGAGTTTATTTATGCTTCATGGTTTTAATAACGCGTATTATTTAATGAAATTCCTTATACACGGTGATTAAAATCATTTGATGTGATTATTTAATTTTCTACCCTGGTCTAAATATGAGTAATATATATATATATATATATATATATATATATATATATATATATATATGTATATAATGATATATTATTAATGGGTTGAAGCCGGCTGTAGGAAAGTAAACTCTTTTTTAAGGCCTAAATTTTCGAATTTTATTTAAATTCTTGATCACGGGCTTTCAAGACACTCAATTGATTTGGATCACAAAATTTAATTTTAAACATCTTAAAATTTTAGAACTAGAAAGAGATACACAAAAAAGACTATTTCTGGAAATGTATCATATATTTCGCCAAAAAAATTGTATAAATAAAAAAACAGATATTGGTGGTCTAAGTTCGATTTACACATACATACTTAGTCTTCTGAAGTAACATATGCCTAATGCAATAATTGATATTGTAGTGATTAGCATTACATACATACACATCCTATCACATTCATACATACACGTACTAACAAACAAACAGATTAATATACATAATCACAAATATTCATAGACACTCACATAAATATAACATGTACACGCACCCACACTCACACACACACACACATACACACATAGGCATTCTGTATTTAAATCTTCAAATACACCTATCCCCTGATTTACACGGTATTTGTTTTACACGTTCTCGCTTTTACACGGTTTTCCAAATAAGTTTTTTTTGTTTCTATCGCACTCTACTAAATGCTACTCTGATTGAACACGTGTGCTGTGTACACATCTCATGCGGAATCCTGAGCTTATGTGCTGACTTGCTGCACACGCTCACTGTGTCTGTTTTTCTTCGCATAAAATTAAAGTTTTATCTATGGAAAATTGTATTCTTCTGTTTAATGTACATATTGTAATTAAATAAAAAAAAACATTAATTCCGTAATATATTACATATTTTAACCTGTCAATGCATTTTATTTTTATTTCTGTGTACACCTAAAAATATTGAAAAAAATCGCAACTGTTAAATAGCAAAATTATGCATTTTCTGCAAGCTTTTCGATTTACACGGTTTTGACTTGGAAATTTTTAATTTTCGATTTACACGTTTTTCTCAGGAACGTATCTACCGTGTAAATCGGGAATAGGTGTAATAAAAAAAGTAAAACTGAAAGGTTTCAAAATTTGACATTTTTATTTTTATTTTTATACAAGTAATACAATTTTCTTAAACAAATTGAAGCAAAAATCAGTTAAAATAAGATTTCGATTTAATTTTCATGTTAATTTAATGTTTAACCTCATCTTGTATATGTTAGCCTAGTTAATTGTAAAATTTTAGAAAGCCTGTGATCAAGAATTTAAATAAAATTCGAAAATTTAGGCCTTAAAAAAGAGTTTACTTTCCTACAGCTGACCTTAAACCCATTAATAATATATCATCATATTTATACAAGGTCATTATCTCTAAACTATATATATATTCTACTGACTCCCCCACCCTCCTTTTTTTATTTATTATTTATTTAAATTATAAAGTAAATTATGATACACTACTTTTGTCGTCGCACCTATTTTTAGTATTAAATGAATGACTTCTATATGATGTGCTTTAGCAAAGTTTGGTTGGTTATCTAATTAAACTGTTTACTATTATTATGCCTCGACTATATGTACTCTTTATCTCAGGGTGTTCACCTACTCACCGTGGGTTCAATCGTGAGTAGATGTGCACTGCTCAACCAAACTGCACACTCTTTTGTTTTACTATTTTTATATGAAATTACTACTGTATATGCCAAATTTTTACTGATCAACGTAGCTTGGTGCCAAATTAATTAATGTATACAATTTCTGACTTTTGTTTGACGTTTAATGATATTGCACGGTACTCACCTGAATTATACTTCGCTGATGCCCTTTTTAAATGCTGCTGGCTCACGTTCTTAGTGCCGTATGCGTCTTTACAAGGACTCACAATCACTATTAAACTTGCGTATCGCCTCCAGG
Source organism: Platerodrilus igneus (assembly GCA_036346225.1). Taxonomy (NCBI): domain Eukaryota; kingdom Metazoa; phylum Arthropoda; class Insecta; order Coleoptera; family Lycidae; genus Platerodrilus; species Platerodrilus igneus. The sequence continues at coordinate 1,571,077 of JARFIW010000941.1, forward strand.
TGTCTTAGTACAATTTTGATGACCCCAAATCTGAAATGAATAACCCGAATTTTAGAATTTTGACAAACCGTTGTATTTACTTCCCCTGCGTTAATCCTTCCGTGTTCCCTTTGTTTCTGCGTTGAATCTTCCCCTGCAATTGCTGCTCTCTTAATTTTCCTCTTCGTGCTCCGATTAATCCGTCCGCCTTTTCGTAATCAATCCCAAATCTATCCGCCGTCCTGTTCCAAATCAATCAATGCCCTGCTATAAATTCGATGTCCACTCTATGTCCTACTGCCTCAAAATCTATATCCAAATCACTCCCAAAATTATTTATATATTCGTTGCTTCGCCGTCGCTTGTATAACCACTCGAATGTCCTACTGCCTTAAAACCAATATCGTTCCAAATCCAATTCCAATCTCGTTTCAAATCTAATTAAATACTCGTTGCTTTCCCGTCGCACTATAACCACTCTATATACTTCTTTTATCGTCGCTATTATTTTACCACCGATGCTTCTTGTACCTCCACTTTAATAAATCAGACTATTTAAATTTAAACACTTTTATTTTATCAAAATATATAACAACTTTTACGCAGGTTTGTAAAACACGTCTTTATACAAATTTTAATCGAAAAAGAATCATCTTGTTTACTTCCCTAGGCAATAAGCACAACAAAACTAGCTTACTTAATTACATTTTAAAATACATAAAAATATCCAATAACAATTTGTCCTTTCTTTAGTGTCACAAATACCTTCACTATTGTCTTTATACACATTCCTAAATTCTATCATTGGTCCTAAACACTTCACAATTCTCCAATTATATTTGATATTGCTGTTAACTTATAATTTTGAATTTACAAATTCGTCCAAAAGTTGATTCTACTTAAATGAAAAGCCAAAATAATTCACACAAGACCTGGATGCTTGGTTGATAGTAGACATCCGTAGACGCATCCGGTTTTCAGACGGCAAATGTACTTTCAATGGCTTATTAAATTTCAACTTAGTATAAAACCTTGAGCACTGTGCATTTTATCAACGTCATCAAGTCATTTAGTTTACCTTTTGGCACATACGTTTCAAACTAACATGGTAAATACTTTAGCATATGTAAAGTACGGCAAAATATAGTTTTTGAATTACTGAGTCTGATATATGAATCATTTTATTTGGCATACACCCTTTTAACACAAATCTACCCTTAGAAGCCTGGTACCCCCCCCTGACATTACAATATATATATATTGCTGTAATACCCCTTTAGTGGGTCGACCTATTAATTCTGTAATATCACGTGTCCTTACGTTGAGCGACCTATTTATTTTAATTGCTATAATACTAAATTAAATTATTGAACCACCATTTTAATCTTTCCTACAGCTTGTGATTATTTCCTCCTCCAGCTGTTTCTTAACGTTGCTATCAACTGGAGTTTATCATAAACAACTTTATCGACCAATGACAAAATTCAACAAGTTACCGCCTTTGCGGGTTATCTCTGCCCTACTTAATTTGTGACTCCTCCTCTGTCTTATGACCTCGGCTAGCATATATTTGTAATTATAAAAATTCAGTAAGTTTGGATCCCATTTAATGAAATTAATGCTTTATGTACAGCTTTGACGTTATTTACAATACATTTTCAAATTAATTCACCTTTATAAATTTCATTTATCAACAACCATTTAATTTGTACTAAAACCCAAAGTCACCAAAGAAAACTCATTATCTTTACCAACAAATGTAGAATATTCTAAATCCGTTTTCTTATTATTATTTCAATACGTATTCAACCCTTTGTTGACTTGTTTACAAGCATATAATATTTAGCCAATTGGATATTAAAATAAAATAAAATTCTTGTAGAAAACAGATGCCTTATAACTAACAATCTGACCTGGTTTTATCTTTTACGACGACGCTTCCATTGAAATTAATCTTCCCCAATTTTCGATTCCATTCAACTTATCACCATTATGGACCAACACCATTAAATTATAATTTTATACTTTAATCATTCTTGCCATAGACTTCAAATTGTAATTCGTTCACCCTATACTTCAAGATTATGTTCTTCCTTTCGCCTCGACATTTAAATTGTTTTATTGTAATCTTTCTTAACATCAAGCATTCTGGCCTATTTTCCTCAGACCTCGAAGCCGTTTTAAACGGTAATTTTCATATCACACTCATTTATTTCACTTTGTACCACTTGTTACGTATTATTCAGTATTACTGGCAATGCACTTGGGCCTTCATTGAATTCAAAACTGACTTTCTTATCGCGGTGCTTGCTAATATAATTTCGAATCCCCACTGCATCCGTGGTGTGGTCTAGAACCTGTCGTTTGCTTCGGACCAATCAAATAATTTCATTTCGAATATTTTCTGATGTAATGCTCTGCTTCGTTCATAATGCCCACCTGCCTGCAGGTGTCTTCACTTATCAACATGCTGTATTTTGATAGAATAGTCGCCTTTCCATAAACAACTGATGCAATTTTACTTTAAACTTTCATTGTTTACATGCGATTCACGCAATTTTAATCATTTCTCTTATCAAAATGGTTAGATCTTTATACGCATTATATTAGCTACATGAAACTCTATTTTCACATCCGTATTACTTAATCGTCTGAGACTCTTTTCTTAATGCGTGTCTAATTATTCTTTATCATTTATACGCTGCTCCCACTGAAAAATATTCTTATTCGCTTTACTTATGTCAACTGAACACTATCTACAGGGTATTTAATCTTTACCATCCGTTTAATACTCGTATTTCTCATTCCTACGCCAACTATGCGTCTTCCTATGTCTTTCCTGCGTCGCCCAAAACTATTTCTACTTTGTACACAGGGTGTTGCCTACTTACTATCTACTTCTATTTCTTACTTATTTCCTAAAATAACTACAATTTTCTGCTGCCTATTCTAATTACTCATTCTCTAGTGACCTTCACTATGTCGTGCACCCTTAAACAACCCCTTATCACAGCAATATATATATATATATATATATATATATATATATATTACTAAATCAACATAGCAAGTTATGAAAAGGGGTATCTGTGAATACCGTTGTTTATAGTTTTGAGTTATGAATTATGATGTATTAATTGAAAAGTTTCTTGTACAATAAATAAACACCTACAACTATTACTTTATTAATAGTTGGCTACCATAAGAATACCTACATATACAATACTAATGATATTAAATCTGTTACGTTCATTTTCGTAAATAATTAATTAGTTATATACAATAATTTTTATCTTAAATTCTATTGGCGTTCAACACAAAAATTAATTCCGTTAATTAAAAATAACCCTTTCGTGTATTAAAATTTGTATTGTAATTAATAATAAATATCCTATCCATGTCGGTTGATAAATCTTGGTGCTTCATTCGAAAAATAAATATCCTTTCTAAGAATTTCGTCCCGTGAAATTTACGCCTTAATTAGATAGGCGACTTTCCAAGTATTTTAATAATTAAATACTGGTGTGTTTTCCCTTTTTAAAGAATTCGGCGAATTTATTTTAATAAAATTAGGGTTTTCCAGGGTTTATTTCCTTGCTTTGGTGCTTTAACAAATGTAACAATTCATTTGCTGTTCGATTAGCGACCAGAAAACACGTTTTGTTTTGCTCGTTTTCTTGATGCGAATTTCCGGCACGTATTATTTAGCGTGGTGAGTATATGGAGTTTATATATAAAACAATACGTTTCGGTTTCATTAAATTAATTTATTGCTCGTAACTATTCTAGCTTCCTGCGGGGGACACGTTAATCCCTTGAGCTTCTTCTGGGAATGTGAGGTCAAATGCGCTCCGCCTGGACGTAAGACCAGCGACTGGTTCCACCCCGATGCCAGTAACTCGAGGGTGAGTTCCTTTTTTTTGTTCTTTATATGTGCTTGTGACTTCGAAACCAGAACGTTCATAGATGGCCTTCCTAAATTTAACTCTATATAAAAATTATTGAACTATTTTGGCATTTACTGCTCTTTGGTTACTATCTTACTATTTGTTTCTAAATTTAAAAAATCTACTATATGTTTGTAAATTTAGTTTAAGTTTATACTTACGATATTTTAGAGCTGTGGTTTTTAGGGTTGCGTTTGGTTCTTTCTTTTCTTACTAACTACTGTCAGGGGTTATTACCTAAAAATTACAGCTCGCCATTTTCATGAGTAATTTTTTTTTGAATGTTTAAGGGGTGTTCATAATGTAATATGTAAATTGGGTACATTGACTTTTTTTGGGGTTGGGTTTGGGAGTACTGTTTTTTTTGTATATATATTTTGCTTTTAATTATAAGTTCTTTCTTTTCCATGGTATGTTTTGTTCTGAGTGTGAATGAGTGAGTGTTTATATATTTTTTCTATTTATTTCAGGTTTTTTTTGTTACTCTAGCTATAGGTATAAGACCCCACTCACTCGCCGCCTGAGCCCGGACATACTTTCTTCTTTCTTTTTCCCTTGGTTTTTTTATGTTACGTCAATGTACGTAGCAAATCACAAGTTGAGAAACGATTATTTGGTGGCACAAAAAACCACATCAGCCTAAAGTAAATTTCGAAATGAAGCTTGAACTTGCCAAGCATGAACCTCTTTCATGCAAACCAAGGCATCTTTCATTTTATGAGAAAAACGAATTACAAAAAATTTTAGTTGATCTTCAAAGTCAAAATATTATTAGGGAAAGTGAGTCTCCGTACTGCTCTCCAATTATTCTATTCAAGAAAAAATCAGTTAAGTTGCGTATGTGTATCGATTTCCGAAACTTAAATATTTAACGCGTGACGTATATCCCATCCCCTTAATCGATGACTTTAAAGCGTTTACAGGGAAAGAAATATTTTACAAAACTTGACCCGAAAAATGCATTCTACCATGTTCCATTATCAGAAGAGTCCATAAAATTTACTGCTTTCACGACTCCCTTAAGTCAATATGAATTTTTTAAGGATGCCTTTTGGTCTTAGTATAAGCCCTTCGGTCTTCGCTCGTTTTGTAAGCAAAATTTTTAAAGGTTTAATTAGGGACAATAAATTATTGATTTATTTCGAAGATCCTTTAATCGCCACAGAATCAATTTATGAAAATATTGGTATTTTAAAGCAAGTCTTCAAACTAATGGTTCATAATTTACTAAAACTGAGTGTAGTATATAAGGTTAGTTGTAGCACTGCCGATCATTTTATGTAACAGGTAGGCGTAACACGATGACCACGACTAGCTTAAGCGTTGTAGTAGTATTCGGCAACCACGTTTTGTAATTACTATAAGTTGTAATATTAAAGTCTTTAGAAACCGAACCCAATAGTTATTTATAGATATTACACTGAGAGTAGACAAATGTTTATTTTTTAGCAAAATAGATTATTTAGGGTACCACATTAATCACGAAGGAATCAGTTCAAATGTTGATAGTGTTTCAACCATAAAGCAATACCCTGTGCCAAGCAATTCCAAACAGCTACACTCGTTCCTAGGAATGGCCCATTTTTTTTGGAGATTTATCCAAAACTTTAGTTTCATAACTGCCCCTTTGTATAACTTATTGAAAAAGGATTCCAAATTCGCTTTTAGAAGTCAAGACTTAGAAACTTTTGAATTATTCAAATCGAAATTGATTAGTCAACCAGTTTTATCTATTTATTCCCCCTTTAATTTAACTGAGCTGCATTGTGATGCAAGTGCTATTGTTTCGGCTCAATGCTTATGCAGAAACAATCACATGGAAAGTTTCACCCCGTGTTTTATTTCAGCCAACGCACTTCAGACACTGAATCCAAATACCACTGTTACAAGCTTGGGTGCTCAGCGATTGTTTACCCTTTTAAATGATTCCGCAGTTATTTGCAAGGAATTAATTTTAAAGTAATCACAGATTGCGACAGCTTTAGGCTTACAATGAACAAAGAAGAAGTAGTACCTCGCATAATGCGTTGGTGTCTAACATTACAAAATTATAATTACTCAATTGAGCATAGACCTAATAAAATATGCGCCATATGGATGCATTAAGTAGAATTAATATTGTTTTAGTGCTAGAGGGCAACACTTTGGAACAGCCTTAAAACAGAGCAGTGATAATCAAAAAACTGAGTATTAAAAAGAAGTTATTGGAAACCAAGCATCCATTTTTTGAGCTGTACCAAGATTTGGTTTATAGGAAGTTAGGTGACAGTATCTTATTCTATGTACCAGAAAGTATGGAATACTCAATTATACATACTTATCACAATAATATGGGCCATTTTGGAGGTGATAAAACTATCGAGCTCATAACCCGCACTTACTGATTTCCCGAAATAAAATCTAAAGTGAAATTACATATTGAAAATTGTCTTAAATGCATAGAATTTAACCCGAAATTTGGGAAATCCGAAAGTCTCTTAAATAATATTCCCATTCGAAACTCTACATATTGACCATTATGGCCCATTGAACAAAACTGGCAATAATGCCAAATATATATTTGAAAGTATTGACGGTTTCACCAAATTTATAAAGTTTTATCCATGCAAAACCGTAAACACACAAGAAGTCATTAATCATCTTATTTCTTATTTTAGGAACCATAGCAGACCGACAATTTTAATCTCTGATAGAGGTTCCACTTTTACGTCCCAAGACTTCAAAGAGTTTTTAGAACAAAACAATGTTAAGCATATTCTGATTGATTCGGCTGCACCTAGAGCCAATGGCCAAATAGAGCACATAAATCGTTAGTTAACCCCCTTATTAGCTAAAACTACAGATGAGAAACAAGTTTCTTGGGATACCTTATTGAACGAAATGGAGTTTTGTATTAACAATACTTTAAATCGCTCCGCCGTAAATACCCCTAGTAAATTACTTCTTGGACGTCATCAATTAGGTGTCATTCAAGACAAGCTTAGAATCTTTTAATGAAGAAGAATTTGATTTTGAGCAAACACGATTAAATGCATCTAAAATGATTGATCAAGTGCAAGTACAAAATAAAAACTATTATAATAAGCACCATAAAGTAGCGCACAAATATAATGTAGGAGATTATGTGATGATATCAAATGTAGATACATCTATTGGTGTTAACAAAAAACTCATCCCTAAATATAAAGGACCCTATGTTATCAATACAGTTCTCTCATGACAGATTATATAGTGATGGACATTAGTGGATTTCAGAATACTCAAATACCCTATAATGGCGTTTTAAATGTTAGGAGATTAAAACCTTACTCACAATAATTTTTTTATCATATAATTACCTGATTATTAACCGAATATTAATAATACTTACCTTATTGTATTTACTCACCTTATTATCTGTGTGAACTTATGTATGCTCAGTATTAGTAGAGTATTTTATTATAGCTAGACCTACGGGTCACCTAAGTGGCTAAATGATGTAAAACTTTGTTAAGGTTTTTATGTTATTCTTTATTAATCACAAATATGTATTTATGTTTGTCCACAACTTGTAATAAAACTTTATTATGAATTATTCTTTATTCATCACAAATATGTGCTTATGTTTATTGCCATTTGTGATAACTTATTTTATGATACATCATTGCATATTCGATGTTAAACATTACTCAACCTTATGTTATGTTAAAATGTATTCTATTTATTAATTATGTAGAGATAGATCGAGGTCGGTCTTAGGGTCAGGATGGCTGAACTGTAGGCTATTATTTAATTATCCCGCCAAGCACCAACTGTAAACTATTATTTAGTTTCCGCCAGGCACCTATATTATGATTGGCCCTTTTGACAAGTGGGAGCTGAAGAAGGACTGCGCACGCAACAGCATTACTACGAAATGTGTGGTGATCAAAAGCAACCTTTTTATGCTCATCATCCATACTTATTTTTATTTTGTTCATTATTCGGTTAATAAAAATCTGACAATTAGTTCGTTAGCTATTATTTATTCTGCTGCTCGATCGACCCTATAATATATATAAACTTTGAAGTAATTTAAGACTCATTAAACCTACTTTTCTTTTAATATATATATATATATATATATATATATATATATATATATAGAATATAAAGTAAGATGTATCTGTAAACAAATAACTTGCAAATAACTTGTCTTTGTTTATTTGAATTGCCTATGGGGCATGAACCCGGGTGTCGCCACGAGAAGGTTTGTTACGTTAGCAAATAAATTTTGCTGTAACATTCCGCAAATCTCAAAGGCCCAACGTACTTTTATAGTCATTTTTAAAATTTATTATGTAGTTTCGGTTCAATTCTGTACTTCCACACTTTAGTAGTGTTGGTGTTTTATCACCTGATGGCGGTTTTATTTACTTTTGCCATAGTACAGTGATTGTTTCGAAATTATATCATTATAATAGCTTCGATTACTTCATAGGGTTCTTGGGAACAGTCCACTCTGATGAGGCTAACAAGCCGAAACCATTGGTCAGTGGATGTTTCCTCCACTATGAATTAATAAAGCTAATGTTTTGTTAATGGCTATATAACTACCAGCCCGATTTGTATTTGTCAATGGCTCTTATTATTTCCATAAGAGTTTGTTTACAGATACATCTTACTTTATATTCAATTTTCTTATTGCGGACTGCAAATAACTTGTCTTTGTTTATATATATATATATATATATATATATATATATATATATATGTATATATTAGTAGTTAATTACACAAGGTAAGTTGATAAATACTATCGTATTATAGTGAATAAGATGAAATAATAACTTAGACTTTTATGCAAAGCCCAAATGATCATTTTAAATCGAGCTAGTAATTGAAAGATGGAAAATATAAGGTCTTGGACAGGACTTGAACCTGTATCCTGGTTTTGCCGGAACCATGCGTTTACCAATTACGCCACCGAGACCGATGACACAATTGGGAAATTTACAAATTTAAATGCCGAACGTAATTGAAAGTTAGGTTGATGTATCGTTGTGTACACAATTTAAATTTGTAAATTTCCCAATTGTGTCATCGGTCTCGGTGGCGTAATTGGTAAACGCATAGTTCCGGCAAAACCAGGATACAGGTTCAAGTCCTGTCCAAGACCTTATATTTTCCATCTTTCAATTACTAGCTCGATTTGAAATGATCATTTGGGCTTTGCATAAAAGTCTAAGTTATTGTTTCATAATAATCTATAGGAACACTGTGGCACGATTTAAATAAAATTAAATAAAAACCCTTAACCACAAATTTGTGGTTAAGGGTTTTTATTTAATTTTATTTATTATTTCATCTTATTCACTATATATATATATATATATATATATATATATATTGCCGTGTACCTTGCTTAATCGAGCTTCACGAATTAAAAATACATTCGAAAATTTTATTTATTTTCCAAAACTCGAAAATAAATTTCACACAATAGAAAAATTTAATAAAAAATTAATCTCTTACCCAGATTCCTCTCTTCATCATCTTAATTCTTCTTCAGTTCCCAGGGTAGCTCAGTTGGGTCTCCTCTTGGATACCTAGATACACTATTATACTCTGTATCGTTCACGCACACTCTCAATAAAACCACAAAATAATACAACCATCATACAATATTTATTGATCACTATTTACAAATAAAATTCAAGATTATCCACTTTTGAGAGATCAAGTTACACCTCAATAAATCCTATTTTTGTACTGTCCTGGATTTTAATTTAAAATATCAAACACATTGAATATACCCGGAGTAAATGGGCTCTGAATAATACCTTATTTTCTTTCTTTATTTACAATTTATTTTAAATTAGTTTACTCTGGAGTATGGTGAGCTCATGATAACCCAGTTAATTATGAATAATGTATGCTTTTGTGCTTCGCATACGCTGACTGCAAACAAAAAAAAAACCCATGTACTCGTAACAATAAAAATTTTAAATTCCTGATGGAACGTTAATAAGTTTTATATACACCTATAGATTTCTATTTAAATACCATAATAAAGTTAGTTATACGTATTATTTTCAATACGCAAAATAATGCACAATACCTTCAAAATTCACTCTTACACGTCACACAATTTTCATAGTTTCATAGTTTATAACAACAATTTTAAAGCGTTACCTGGAATTCCTTGACGATCTGTACTCCGTTGACGATGCGGTAAAGTAGTTTCGCTCTGCTCTGCTGGCCGCTTCTAGTTCGTTGTAGAGGAACACCATTTAAGTTGTGCTGCTTGCTCTGTTTTCACGGTGCATCCAAATCCACATCCAAATTAATTACACTTCTTTCATAATTGCGTACTTTAGTTTAATTTAATTTAAATTTACGTTACTTCACGTCACTTCACGAGCTTGTTTAAGATAAATGTTGCACCTCAAATTAAAATTTAGATTCGCCACTATTCACGTATCAAATTATGAGGCCAACACTGTACTATTTAATTTAAAAATATGTATACTTACAAACTCGTATTCGGAAGCGGTGAAAATACTAAGCGATCGAAGTTAAAAGAGAGAGCGATGCTAATTCTCTTCAAGTATTTATATGATTCCGAATGTCACCTCTAGACCACTCTTCCCGTGAAAAAGCTAATTTAAAATAACACTTCCTCAAATTTTGTTTCAACCGTTTTCGAAATCTCCGAAATTTAGCGCGTCGTTACGATGTTTTTCAATAAATTAACATTCAATATTCCCGTGTTTGTCTGATATACAACTAACTATATCGACCAATAGTATATTCATTGATGTCTTAACAACCCCGCCTATATTAACGCTGTCCCTTTCTTATGCATATTATTTGTTTCCTTCTAACCTTGTTTGAGTGGTAGAGAATCGATATTACTGTCCGCGTTCTTTTTACTACATGTGGACTTGTATACGTGCTTTTGCGACTGTCGTTTAACCAATATTCTTTGAAACTTGCTTGCTATCTATAAAAATAAGGGGAACCTGACATTTCGAAAACATGCAGGTGTTCAATTAACCGACGTTTTAACACAACATTGCTAAGAGTTGGCTTTTCAAGGTAGTTTATATTCAACAACTGTTTATGTGTTAGCAAAGCGTTTCACCTTGGTATTATCGATTTTTCATGCTTTTATGCGAATTATACGTAATTACCCGTTCAATTAAACTCCATTAAATTAATAAATAAATTGCATTGGCTTCTAAAATTTATTTTCTTTACGAACCTAACTAAATTTTATTCATTAATTGTAAAATTATGTTAATACTTGTTACTTTAAAATGAACTAAATGAAATAAATTTCGCACGTAAATTCTGGTTGTTTCCTCTATACAGGGTGTTTGAAATTACCTTGTTTATACGTAGATTTAACCCTTTTAAAACCACTACAATATATATATATATATATATATATATATATATATATATATATATATATATATATACAGAATTTGAAAATAATATGGTAGAATATAAGAACAAGGAAGGCAAAGAAAACATCAAACCCTTGTCAAACTAAAACATTACGGTGGTATAAAAAATTAGTGTGCAGTTTGTTCAGCTGCTGTTACTGAACGCCTACTGTTTATTCAAGAGAACCAAAGGAAAGGAAATGACTTTCTATGACTTCAGACTAGCGATAGCGGAAGATCTTCTGAAAATAGATAGATAGATAGATAGATAGATATATATATTGATGCATTAGAAATGTATACATTTTTTGCATAAGTCAACAGTAATAATACAATAATATATATAAAAGTGGGTACATACATATAAACATATACATATAGTTTAGTTTAGATTAAAAGAAAAATGATAAATTATTTGGACAAGACATTGTGGTAGTACAATGTTATGGGTATAGTCTAACAAAATTTTAAATATTATTTAAACAAGTAACAAATACAGTAAAAAATATGTCAAATATTATTTTAGGTCAATCGTGAAATCGTAACCATAATATTCATTAAAAGAATAAAATGCTCGTTTTATTAAGAAATTTTTTACTACCTTTTTAAACTTTGTTAATGGTAGTAACTTTATGGTTTGTGGAAGATGGTTATAGAATTTTAAAGCATAAGAGTTTAAAGAGTACCTAGATTTTTGAAGTCGTGTGAATGGAATTCTCAAGAGGTTGTTTGTTCTTATGTTATGTGAATGTACTTGTGTATTATTTACATATATACTGCATTCTAGGATGTATATACATGGCAATGTTAAAATTCCTAGTGAACTGAAGTATGCTTTACAGTTTTCTCTATATCCAATCCCTGCTATTATTCTGATTACTTTACGTTGTAACGAGAATAACGTTTTATATGTGTGGAATGACCCCATGTCAGTATTGCATATGATAAATGCGAGTGAAATAACGAAAAATATGCTAGCATGATAATATTATTTGAAACCCAATTTTTTAAGGTGCGGGTGCAGTATATTGATTTATTTAATTTAACCGCAATATCTTTCACTTGCTGATCCCATTTTAAATCGCAGTCCAGGTATAAGCCCAGGAACTTGACAGACTCAGGATTTGAGAATGAATACTGTTTTAGCGAAAACAACATCTGCACACTTTTTTTGGAGTTTAAACTTAATTTGTTTGATGCAAACCATGTACTTGCTGAAAAGTGACTAATCACGTTTTTATTCAACAAGTCTACACAAGATAACGAACTGGTTATTAAAGTAGTATCACCAGTAAAAATAACAGGTTTGGACTGTGTGATGTATGATGGTAAGTCGTTTATATAGATTAAGAACAAAATAGGTCCCAGAATAGAACCTTGGGGTACACCATTTTTTATAGTCCTCAGCTCAGATTTACTGCTGTTGTAGTATACAAACTGTTGCCGGTTTTTTAAATAAGATTGTATCAGCAGGCAACTGTTTCGGTCAAATTTATAATGTTTTATTTAAAAGAATGTCATGTCAAATGCTTTACTGAGATCAAGAAAAGAGGTCATACAGAGTTCTTTTTCAAAACAGTCTGTTCTTTTCTGTATAAAAGATAGGATAGCGTCAGTTGTGGATTTATTTGGTCTAAAACCACATTGATTAGATGAGAAAATATTGTTTTCTTCAAAATGAGTTTGTATTTGATTACTGAGAATTTTTTCAAAAATTTTTGATAAGATAGGTAGTAAGGATATAGGGCGATAATTTGATGTAGTTTTTGGGTCACCTTTTTTGAATAAAGGAATAATCTAGTTTTAAGGAGTCCGGAAATATGCTACTGTTAATATATGAATTTATTAGTTTAGTTAGAGGGCTAATCAAAATGTTTTTACAGCATATCTAGAAAGATTTTTATATCTCCTAATGGGGATCTGTAAACAGAAAGTGCCGAAACTGTTTTGAAAAGAAAATCAGGAAGAATATAATATACTATTGTAAACAGTGCCCCGAAAAACCTGGTCTTTGTTTAGGAGACTGTTTTATAAGATACCATAAGAAATAAATTGTACTTTTTATATTGTTTTGTTAGTGACCATAACAAGTAAATTGAATTTTTTTAAATTTCATTCCTTTAGAAGCATTATTTTGCGTTGCATACCTTATATCTTTCACCTTTTTTGTGTTGTGTATTCACCTTTTCCAAGACAAGTAAAAAATTGCTAAAAACCAATGATGCGCATTCATGTTGAGCAGTACATGGTAATAGCCTGATTTCTATATGCTGACGATGCAAATGCGTATAAATGTCATAAAATTATCAAAACTGTTTTCATGTGTTAATACTACTCAAATATTGCATCCTTCATGCAGAAAAACCTATTATTTTTGTAAATAATAAGTCAGCTATGCAGTACACTACACTTTCAACAGCAGCAGCGATCGTGTTAAACAATACTTTCAAAATATGCACTTAGTAATGTTGTCAAATTATCTGAGCTATAATTATTCCGTTTTAGCTTATCAAAAAGGTTTTGTAAATTCTATTTTTAAATGACAATGAGCATGCTTTTGCTACAATGTTTTAATACGTCTTTGAATACGGTATTCTTTTATTTTCAATTTTCATAGGTTTGTGTTTGCATGCCCCTATAAGTTTTTGAAGAATATGGTGTCTTGCGGTGATTTCGATAGCCACAGATGGTGAGAAAGTGTAAGTGTAAATTATGAGCAAATTTGAATGTAAAGCGTAACCTTCAAGCACTTACCAGTAACAAACTGCAACGGCGGTGAAAGCAGGAATGAGAAGCAGTCGACCGTTTGTGGCACTCAAACATTTATAGCACCATAGCTACGAACACCTACCTGTTTAGGACAAGTTTTAACGACTGCCAATGCGACCATAGATTATACTATCTACACTGTGGAGGGCGACTTAACATACAAGCTACATCTTATGCTGTAATTAAAATTACCATTACAAACAGAACATTTGGTATATTTTCAACTATGGTGTCTACATCCATTTCCATACTACAACTAAATAGTTCCTCCTAGAAATCCATAAATTTTAGTTCTTTCGTTTTTATAAGTAATTGTAATATATTTTTAAGCACTATTATATTCGTGTATAGTAATGATTAGAGTACTGGATATTACACTATTTTATACTCGTGAGCATTTGCACAGAATTATTCAAAGGTGCTGTTGAGTGAACTATGAATCGTCTGTTTTAGGTGCTTTGAAAATTAAAGATTTATGAAATGTCATTAGGTTTCAAACTTTTCATAGCAGTTCCTGGATTGATTATGTAATCTGTGTTTAGAAAGTGATTACTTTATAATCTGCTGCTTTTTTAAAAGGATTCCGCCAGTTATGTATCCCCCAATTACATATATATATATATATATATATATATATATATATATATATATATATATATATTGATATATTGAATCTAATAGGAATTATTAGAAATTATTAAGTAAAAGTATAAGTTCAATGCAACATTGTAACACAAGGATAACCCAGAGAGGTTATCGACAGTTCATGTGAACGGACATGCAACTTTGCATCCGTGAGGGCAGTGATACTGCAGGTGGCAGGTCACAGGCGGTCAACAGACCGCAATTACTTAGAATTAAGTTGTTACATTGTAATAAAGTGTACAATAAAGAGAAACGCAGACATGAGATCTGCAAGTTCTCACAGCCGTGTGAGGGGCAGGTTATTATAAAAGGCCCGGGAGCTCAATGCCCGGCAGTCAGTCTTCAAACTCCATACTTCGTTGTTTAAGCTACTCACCTGTACAATTAATTTTTTATAAAGTTATTATGTACAAATTTCAAATATATTTTTGTTAAAGTGTCAAAGCTTTTTAAAAAACCAGCTCCAAAGGCCCGAACTTTAACTCGCCTAAGTCTTCTAATTGCAGCCACCCACTTTTTTAAAATTTCTGGACGATTATGTGCAAATCTAAAAACACTATGAATTACATAATAAGCATTTATAAATTCAACTACCTATGAAACTGGATATAATTCCTTTTGTCATATGTATGTTTCCACTCGTACGTGGAACAATGCATAACCATTTTAATTATTTATATGGTATATAGAACTCTGATGTAACTATACCTATAATCTTTAATTAATTAAAACTAAAATATTTCTCAAATCAATGAAAATTACACAAAAGCAAGTAAGTTTTCTTGATTAAGCCATTTGCAGGAATGGAACAACAAAAATGGGGATCCTTCATATCTGTTTCACTCCTTTGCCCTTGACATAAAACCGTAATGCTAAAAGTATTGTAGCACTTCTTTCAGTTGTATATTTAGACCAGTGTATGCTAATTGTTAAGCTAAATTTTGTTTATAAAATTATCGGCATACCGATGGGAGAATGTTACAAAGTTAACTGTTCCACTTTTATTGTACTGATGTTCAAGTTAAAATTAGTTATTGTTAACTTTTTAACAAGTTTGTGTTTGTATAATAATAGGTATCATGCACTCTTTGGGGCATTGGATGTTGTTAGGGGAACGGGAGGTAAAGTGAATAGAAAAGTCTTAAGAAAAATAAAAACTTAACAAAAAGAAAGTGTAAAATTAATACTATATACATGCAGGAATCAATATTGCTGCACTATAAATTTGTAATACATCCATAAATAAATTTCAAGAAGCTGTATTGCAACCCTTTTATATAATATTATTTGAATGTGCTAACTGTACGATTAATCTGCCAAGATTAAGAATGCCATACGATATGGCACTAATGTAGCAGATAATTATAAAATGCATTCTGGGATTTTGCCTCAACGGAGGAGATAGAGCAACAATTCGAGCCCCAAACAAGTATTAATTAAATTAGAATGAAAGGAACAGAACCCCATGCATTGCGTGCTAGTGTAACTTTTAATAAGTTAATGCATGTTTAAAGAAACTACGCCCTTGTAGACATTAATGAAACGGGTTTTATGTAAAATCAGGCGTGTTAAGGAAGCTCTAATATATCTTGCTATAATTCTTACAATTATTGCACGTGATGTGCGGTTATGATGTACTTAAAAAAATTCAAGTTTTTATGCTTAAGAGATGGAAAGGCTATGTTTTGTCGATGGCTAACTTGGTTATCACCTCAAGGAAGAGTTAGAGATGGTTATGGTTTTTACAATGCTTGAACAAAATCTCATTACATAATAGTTAGATTTATGAATGATTGTCAGATCTGGCAGTCACGTACAATTTCAATAAAAAACTGGGATTTTAAACAATCTCAACATAAATCTTATTGTGTTGCTAGAAAAGCATAATCTCGTCTAAGCTTCTCGTAAACGAGAGCCTCAAATATAGCAAAATTTAACGAAAGGTTTTTTTTCACAAAAAATATATATGGTTACGAAAATTTAGTAATATTGAGATTACAACATTCCACTAACGGATCTTATGAACTGAAACAATGGGGATTTTACAGCTAGTAATTTGACCATACATGAAGAAGGGCGGTTGTTAAATAAATCCAGGCAAAAGTAATAGACTCACCCTTAACCACTGATCGCCGACTGTTACCCTTGTGTTGGTTATGATCAGGTTTCAGCTCATCTCCTGCTGTTCACTTGCAGGTATGAAATTCAAACGACCCCAGACTGACACTGAATTGTGGAACTTATTGACCTAAGAGTGTTTTTAATAACCTAAGGGTTATTGCGCATCAACAACTCCCATCCCGCTTGACTCGAAGAATAACGTGGAAATAAGCAGATTAGGCAAATAACTTATAAAGACAAATCGATCTGGGGAAATTTTTATGTTCCCGGAATTATATGCTAATCAGAATAAATGCTTAGTGACCACGCACCGTGTTTACAAAATAAGTACCTTGAGATTTTGTAAACAAAGAGTTATTTACATGGACTTTTTTAAACTTTCTAAGCAATGTTTCAAAACACCTGAATTATTTTCTATAGTATTATTGCTACAAAAGGTGAGTTTAGCCTTGTTATTTAATTAAACTAGGAAATAACACATCGATTGTTGTTTTCCACAAGGGTCAAAGATTTATTAAGAATTCGAAAACTTATATAGGTTTGCAAATAAATAATTTTTAGCAAATTTTTTCATTCTTTCTTCCTGCCTTAATACAGCTTTGTTATACTATAAATAAATTTTGTTATACAAAAAAATATATTGTTCAGTATATGGATTATTCAGATTTGAAATTGTGGTTCCTATATTGCTGCCTGAGAGCTTTGCATATTAACAGTAACCGATTTTGAACATGTTGCATGTTAGTGGGATTTATATGATTTCAACAGAATGCATCCACAATCTTATATTGTTGAAAACTGAAGTGCATTAAATATTTATTAAATACACATTTGCATTCAAATTTATTTACATGGGTACAAGATATACACAATTGTAAGTTTAACCAATAAAATAATCTTCATCTGTTTTTAACTGTAAAAATTTGTAGTTAAGAACTTATTCTTTCTTAGTGCTTATATATAATATAGGTTATTTATAGTATTTGTTTGCATCACAGAGCATATCCATATTTCGACTTTTCTCTTCATTGATGCCCACTTCTAAGTTGTGGGAAATTGATTTTTAACTAAAACCAAAATTTGATTAAATAGCAGTCTCTTAATTGTGATTCATATGAAAAATTATTTATAAATGAGAAAGGGTTATTTCATTGTAGCATTGAACGTTACCATAAACTGTTCGACTGTAATTATTATAATTTGGAACTAAGTTAGGCTAAATATTACAAGTCGGAACACTGGACCTGGGGTGGTTGCCAAAGAAAGTACAACTCACCTCTACATTAACAAAAATCACGAAAAAGCTGTAAAATAATCCGTTTATAATGACGATCCTTGGGGTCTTCCGGACTAACTTGAAACTCTAACTTTCGCGGTTATTTGAAAAGACATTTGGGGGGGGGGGGATGTATTAATGGATAATGCCAAGCCGCCACTACTTTGTTAATTATTATTTATAACGATGAAGCACTAATAGGAAGAAATAGAAACCACTTAGTGTACAAACGCATGAGCGCAAAAGCCCTGTTGTCACACCTCTAACTTTGTACCTGCAAGAAAAGATTAGGTTAAATATTTAAATCACAAGGGGTCGCTATTTGCGTCCCTAGATAACACATCAAAAATATGAAAAATATACCTCTTCCCTCAGCTGTGCGGGACCTAAATTTTATACACCTTGTTCTGTAAATATGGCTAAAATTGAAATGACATTTTCATGCTAGATTCAATACCTTTTAGATAAAATTTTATGACTGATAATCCCTCAATCATGAATACCTTGTGTCATTTAAGACATCAATAATAAGTGTTAATACAAGAATATTTACATGTATTATAACTGAAATATTAGTGTAACAATTTTTAGTTGATCGTTACTAAGTTCAAACTGGGTGCTATTTCAATTAAATCTTATAAGCTCACTTTTAATTTTCAGAATCGCCCCTAATTAATCTTTGGGCATTTTATACATTTTATTTACATTATTCCTCAATATTGTAGAGAGCAGATCTGATATCTTCGATTTACACTCATCATCATTAGGTCTACAGTCCTGGAACTGGTTAGACGCGTACCATCATTGTTTCCTATTCTAAACTAACCTATAAATTTCCCTGAAATTTGCACAGTCTGCATCTATCACTATCTGTTCTAGGTCTACATCTACCTCTTTTTCCTATCTCTGCTTGTAATATATCCCATACTATTCCCCAAAATGCTTTAGAACGTATTCCGCCCTTCTATTTCTCTTTTTCCCCAGATATCCTTTTTCCCCTACTATTTCTATAACCTATTTGTTATTATCTTTGTTTGTCCATGCTATCGTCCTCATACATCTGAAGCACAGCATTTCAAAAAGCTGCTACCGTTTTTCTGTCTGCGTTTCAGACTGCCCGTATTTCATAGGCATACTGTGCTGTGCTCCACACACATATGCTTTCAACAATTTTCTTCTTGTTCTATGTTTGTTGTCTTCCCTCATAGGAGCTGTTCTTTCTTGTTAGGTGCAGTTCGGTCACCTTCTATTGTTTTACAGTTATATACCCTATTTTTCATACCTTCAGTGGTTGTGAAGGGAGGTAAGCAGTATGTGGCTGCCAAGTTCCCCTAACACTTAACCATTTACCGATTTAATATATTTTCCAATATATCTTTTCGCACAGTCAACATTAGTTGCAGATATTTTGCAACCAACAACTAGTTTTTTATACTAGTCATCAGATTTATCTGCGCTTATTTTTTCGTCATTAGGTTTTCCGTCTCAAAACTGGTTGGACACGTACCTGCACTTATTTATATTCTGAGCTAGCCTACATAGTTCCCTGAAATTCTCACACAGCATGGGTATACAACTCGTTCCCCTTCTATTGTTTTCTAATTTTATGCCCTATTTCACCGAGATTTAGTGAAGGGGGTTAAGCAACCTTTGGCTACCAAGATCCCCCAACACTTAGACGTTTGCCGAATTAATGGTTTTCCTGGTTGGACACGTACCTGTACTTATTTATATTCTGAGCTAGCCTACATAGTTCCCTGAAATTCTCACACAGCATGTGTATACAGCTCGTTCCCCTTCTATTGTTTTCTAATTTTATGCCCTATTACACCGAGATTCAGTGATTTACACTAGTACAGGATTTTACACTAATATGGTACGTAAAATTTACGTACACAATAGTTAGTCAAGTTAACTGTTGATTTAATTTCTATTTAGAATTTTCTTTAACACAGCAAGTTCTAGTAAGTTTGAATCCCTATCTAGACTATTCTTTTATTTTAATGAAATTTTTATAATCAAATAACCTTCAAATGTAAAATCGCTGGAATTGGGCATCAGGAAAGAATTTAACTATCAACACTCACCATCTGTTGTCCTACCACACGGAATGTGATAAACACTTGAAGTACGGACACATCAGATAACAGCCGAAACCCATTAGGGCCTGTTAGCATCAATCTCGGATTTTAACGGAAGGGGTGGAACGAATTTTCAGATCAATGTTAACCAGTGACATTGACGACCAGTTCACAGAATATGGGGTAGGAATTCTTCATCCAAATCATCACCAGGTTACGCTTTCACATAAATGCCATAACAGAAATCTTCATATGATAAACGATATTGAAATAAAAAATATACGAACCATTGATTACTATCACCCAAGTTTTTTTACATAACTGTAAATATGGAGACCGCTAACTCAAAGCGATTCTCCAGTCGCTGGAGCTAGAAGTCGGGAAAGACATTCTTGTTCTACGACATGTAAGAACGTTGTAGATGGCTGTCGAATAGCGAAATAAACAACATCAGGCGTGACCTCATATTAAAACTGCACAATTTCTGGAGTAACCTTATTTGAATTTGAACAAAACTAATCGTAAATTGTAGGTTTTAATAAATGAAACTTTGTTTAAGAGGAACAAAAATATACCGGGTACTGTATAATTATATAGCATTAAATATTTTATCAAAACGAATATTTATGAAACTAAAAACGATTCTGAATCAAAAGTATTAAGTTATAGGGGTTCTGAAAAATGAACATGTTATATCATATGTGTTATGAGTTGAAATTATTTATAAAACTCATTTTTGTGAGATTCGTAATTTTCCCGCCATTGATTTGTCTTCGTTTTTGCGCCAGTCGATTTCCACGCTCCGCGACATAAATAGCATTGTGTGGTACGAAGCAAGGCAGTTGATTGCCGCGTTTCGCGCTATTAACATCCATTTGCGTGTGTGTAAAGTACCATTTTTAACAGTTCAATCCGTTTGTTTCTTGTGGTGTGTGCAACGTATTTATTAGTGTTTACTTTCTCTACATTTTGAGTAGAATAAAACTGTTAATAGCTCGAATTTAATGTGTTTGATTTAGTGCTATTATTGCATTATTAATTTAGTAAAACAGAAACAATATGAAAATTTTTTGCTATATTAAAAATGACATTGACTGAACAGCTCTGTTGGAATTATTTTTTTAAAAGTTGCACACAGCAACCAAATATTATTCAATTACAGAATGCATGACAATTCATAGTAATTTACTTTATACATGTTTACAATATTCGGAGTGGTCTATGATATATTCAAGGTGTCACTAAAAAAGGTATGAATTTCATGCGATTCTGACGAAACGTTGCGAATTTTATGTTGGTCACGAATTTTTCGTAAAAATACATTAATTTTTCATCGTTAGCTTATTCATCATACGTTTTTCATAATTACATTATAAAATTTTATAGCTACACTTTTAACGCTGCAGCAAATACATGTTAATAGAGAAACTGTTTCCTTAACGAATTCGCTTCATCATAATACACCAAAAGCTATCTATCTGTTTCTTCTTATTGTTTATGCAGGTCGAATTATGAACCTCATGGCTTTTGTTTGTCGCCTTGAACATTTCGTAGAAAGTGTGGTTTATAAGTGCTGAGTAGTAGTTTTTAGTGGCAACAATGTATAAATTATTCATGATGAAATGTTTCGTGTTAACGCTGACATCAGACAAAAGCTGCTATATCATGTTTCTATACTTAGATGTTATTCTTATTATGAACATTGCATGTGTTAGTTGTTCAGTTTAATTCTAGGTCCACTTGACGCATGTATTCCTGAACCGTAACACTATTTTATGATTGTGTGTGGCTATAATAAATACCTACTAGTGCTCATTAAATATATGTAAAGAGTAAAATTTTTTGTAAAAATGCCTGAATAATATTCTCTGAACTTTGGTTGACAAAACCAATTTTCTAAAGCCGGTTCCGGCCGTATCTGCAGATGATTATGTTGCTATTGTGCATACTGAAATAAAACTGCATTTCAAAAGCTGGAATATAAATATAAAACTTCATTCCAAAAGACTAAAGCATTCTAAAATAGCTAATCCAATACTCATAAGCGGCAGCAAACTATTGCAAATAATTTAATTACAAATTTCCAGGCTTTTGATTTGACTTTTTTCAATAATGTTTTCTGATTCTTTTAATGCGAAGAACATGTAGTTGCACAAAGATAAAACATTATGTGGCTACGTTAGGCTTGTGGCATTTTTTTAAAACGAACTTTTAAATAAATTTTAAAATGGTTTATTTTGGTGTTTAAGTCGACGAAAGTCTAAATAAAGTCATTCAAAAATACCAAATAGACATTCTTGTCATACACTGAAGATGATATTGTTAAAACAAATTATTTGTTTTCATGTTTTCTTGGAAAAACCGCTGCCGTCTTTCGGTTCTCTTGGTATATCTTTAAAAAAAATTTTGTAACAGCAACACCCATGGACCTAATGTGAATCTGAAGATGCTCCGGGAACTAAAGGAACACATCCAATTTCTGGTAGTGGCAATGACCCCGTAATCTTTGATCTTGGTACTTGTGGGTTGCATACTATCATGGAACTTATAAAATAACACACAATGCCACTGGTTGGCATATCCATGAATTTCTGAAGAAGCTTTGTCTATCACACCGGTATGACAACATTTTCCCACAAATTTTGTTTGATGAGATGGGTTGAAAATGATGGTGCTATAAAAAGCAATAATGCTATTAAAATCTTTTAAAAAGTAAATTGCGACAGTTTCATCTTGTACACCAGATGCTATAGTTTTAAGATAATCAGTGAAGCTTTGTCGGATTGCTAGCAAAGCTAGAATATCTTTTGTCCATAGTGTTTGATCTCGGGCCATTTTTAATTAAATATCAAACAAATGAGCCCATGTTGCCCTTTCTTTAACATGATCTAAGTTCATTGCTGCGATGTATTGGGTAAAGGTTTATAAAAAGATAATTACTAAGAAGTGCAAAAACGGCTTTGGATTTAATTGATATTAAACTTGATGGTGCCAAAAATTTGTTACCACCGATGCAGATTGCTATCCATTTTGGTACTAAAATTGCTGTAAAGAATTTTAAGAAAAGAGCTTCAGAACTTCAATTTTTAATGTTTAAAAAAATATTGTCACACCTTATTTAACTCCTTTTTAAGATCAGTGAAAAGTCATCTCATAAAATTGTTAGAGGTCCATCATGTCTTTCTCCACATGTAATGAGCAGTAAAACCAATAAGAAATGGAGGATTGTAACCGACTGGTTTTTCAAATTATTTTTCGTTTATCCTTTAACAAAGGTTACATCTTCTGTCACCATGAAATGTATAGAGCCACCAGTTTTTATTATTTTCAGTATTATTGAAACTATTCTGTGTAAAAATGATACACAGTTCATTTCAAAAGAATTTCAAAATTTCGCAAAAAGTTATACAATTAAGAAAATCTGATTTAATGTTAGATATCATCCGCAAGTAAATCCAACAAAACGTGTTAAATCGTGTTATTATTACCACTATCTCTTTCTATATCGAATCTGACCATACTAAATGGGACGAAAATGTCTTTATAATTGCGCTACGTATCCCTAAACATGAAACTGCTGAATTTTCACTTTTATTTCTAGTTTTTGGACGTTATACCTCAATTGATGCTAGTTATTATGGTTTGCTATGGTAAAACGCACAGGTCAGGCACAAAACAAAAGGAAAGTAAAGTAAGGATTCGCACGAATCACGATAATGTATCAAAAAATAAAAAGAAACTTAGAAATATCTTGCTAACCACCAAAACGGCGAGGGAGTCTAAAGACAAAGAAAGGACATCACCGTCGAATTTTTATTCACAATAAACAAACAATTTCTATCTTTCAAAAAATATATATTCTGTGGACAGTTTTTGATAATTGATCTACAAACTGCGCATTTCGTTTTGTAACACGTAAAATTTAGCGGTAACAAACAAAAAAGATAATGCTTATGCTTTTTTCTAATTTTAAGTTGAACATAGTAAATTTAGAACAATTTCTAATAAGCAATTTAAAAGTAACAAGAAACGCTAGAGAAGCTAGTTTCAAATGGGGTTTTGTAGAATTGTTCCGCCCATCGGAGTAAATGTGATGAGTTTATTTGTGGTTCTTTTGTTATGTACCAACACCAAATGCTGATAAACAAGAAGCTCTTGATATGCAAAAAAACATGGTAATATACCTTTATGTGTCGAAATATTTATCTTGCACCTAAATCAGATGAGATGAAACAGCTAAACATCTTAATCTCGCTCAATGATGAATCGTCACAAAGGTAGCAAGGCTTGCCACTGTTGCAAACATACTTGAACCAGTGGGCCTATGCAAAAGAGCTGAAACGAAATTCTGTTAGTCATTAATAACTATGTACGAAATCTACCAATACACAGAGAATAAACGCTTATCCGAGGTGTGCATTACTCTCAGATTAACAGCATCAGGAACGCGGAAAATATATGTCAGGACGAAATGCAGAATAAAAGTGAACTCAGTTCCGGAAACGATATGATAATCGATTAAAATATTTGGATACCACATGTCAAAGAACACGTTTAGAGTATTTGTAATGCATATATAGATAAGGAAAACGTCAACTTCGAATTCAATCGCCTTCGCTAATCAAACATGTATAAAATTTATTCTATACCAACTTATGGTACTACTTTTAATAAAGCGAACATATACCTTCAGAACTCAAAGATTGTTGATAACCAAATACATTTGCGGTGTTATATCAAACAATAGGGATAGATTGAGGTACTTTGATTTAAACCAAATATACTAATAACATTCTACAGAGTGTTGAATAAGCACTTATTTCAATTGTATTAGAATGAGTTTTATGGGACGAAGTCGAGTTATTAAATTATAATGCGAGATCAGCTGCATCTCCTATAACAGGTAGTTATACAAAATATAGAAGTGGAAGTGTGGAAATATTTGAAAAAGTTGTAAATCGAATGAAATTATTTAGAAGTGTAAAACTGAACGTAACAGGTAGTGTTCCTGATAATTGAATTTGATGGAAAAAACTTTAGGACAAACATCAACAGTGTGTTGCCTTCTATCTTTAGCTATGTTAGAAAAAATTTATTTAAAGCGTATGAAAAAAGTAAAAGCAATTACAACCTTCATAAAAGAGATATTTTCTTTGTCTTGGGTGAAAAAGTATGGAAGAAAGATTCATGTTATATCTTATGCAACTAGAAAGTTTTCTGCTTAATCAGTTTCTAAATTTATATTATGTACAGTTTATCACGTAATTTCTCCATTGATTTATGAACTACAAGATTCAAATGGTAAACTTCAAGAACGTTGGCATGTTAAAGATTTAAAACCAGTTTCGTCTACCCCTAATGAGTAATATTTACTCATACTTATGCTTATATCTTCATCAAAATATATAGTCTCTTTCCTGTTTTTATTTCAACCATTTTTTCTTTTAATGTTATCTTCCCTACATGAATATATCTTACCATTGAACTTTCATTTTGTTCATTTCTACGTATTTCATTTTATAACTTTTGCCTTATCCTATGGTACACTTAAATGGACGTCACCCTTGAACCTTGAAGCTTTTTAAACCTTGTCATGTTAAATAGCATGTTCAGTTTTAAAAGATTGATTTCTTGTTCCTGGTTACAGAACTTTTTAATCCGTCCCTATTCTCAAATAATTCCATTTCTTTTAAATTTCCGTCTTCTATCTAGTTATTATTCCAAAACTCACTACATTCTTTTGTCATGGTTAACATATCCTTCATTTGAACAACTTGGCGAAGGACATACTAGCCGATGTTGGATTGATGCTTTACTACTTGGCTTCATATAGGATCGCGACCTAAGCCCCTGTTGGAAAAAGTCGATTTCCACAGTTGCGAATACAAGAAATTTCCATTCAATGTATTTTTTTCTCAAATATTTTAATAATATGTTGCAAATTCCAATATCAGTTGTTTTATATCATTGAGACGTTAAGACATTTTTTTTCCTGAACATTTTGGTGATAGGCTGTCCCTGTTGTCGTTTTCAATATTATTCCTTATTGTGTTGGTGTATTCAAAATTTTCGTACATTTATTTTCAAATAACTGCCTATTGTACAATTATGGCTGTGTCCGTGATAGTTATGTCTTTTTAAATTACTATGTGGGTATATTTAAGTTGGTCGTGTTACCTTTATTTGATTTTCTTACCACAGTGGA
The DNA here is from genome assembly GCA_036346225.1 of Platerodrilus igneus. NCBI lineage: Eukaryota > Metazoa > Arthropoda > Insecta > Coleoptera > Lycidae > Platerodrilus > Platerodrilus igneus. The sequence goes on from JARFIW010000941.1 coordinate 1,597,512, forward strand.
AGCGCTCGGCAGGAAGATGATTTGTCTGCATCTCATTTGGTGTTGTTTTTAATTATCGATACGCTGGTATAGGACTTATCACTAATATTGCAGGTGGCCCATCAGATCGATCTGTTTTAATTGGGGTATTCTTTTCCCTCTATCTTTTATTTAGGATGCTTATCCTAAAACTCTACTTTTTCATCCCTTTTCTTCTGTTGGACCCGTTTTAGTCCAAAGACAACCGTGCATCACATAAGGGTGGTGCTCTCCCTTTCTAGGCTGCTGATTACATTTTGGCTAGTTGAGTAGTGTTTTGTTATTCACCATTTTCTCTATTGCTTTGGTTCAATGCGAGTTCTTCTTCTTCTTCCCTTTTCCATCTGGTTGCTACAAAGCTCCAAATATCCCATCTTCCTCTTTTAACTTTTTCTTATCTTTCTTTTTTATCGCATAGTTAGACGGTTGTTGCCTCATGACATTGGGACTTGGGTGTGGGGAACTCCCGTCTTGGTGTGTATTCCACTGATGTAAGTAATGTGGTCGACAGTGCAATTTGTCATTTGATTTGGCCTGTGGGCTGATTCCCTCCTAATCAACATAGGAATGCAGTGAACTACATTCCCATTTCTACTTGGTCCCTCATGCTGTTCGTATGGACAAGTACCGCTTTATAGAACTTCTCTTTTCAGGTTCCAATGGAATCACCCTACTTCCTTCGGGGTTTCTTTACTGTTGTTACATCTGTAGGAGCAACGGTGTGTCTTGACAAGTATATAGTCTCCGAACCAAAAATTAATCCTTACGTTAGGTACCTTTTCTTTAAATTTTTTTAAGACATTATCTTATCTCATTAGGTTAAACCATTGATGTTTATTGCTTATCCTTCTCTTTCGTAATATCTTGTAGATTTTATCCTAATTACTTAATATTTCCAACCACAAATGGTTTGTTACTTATCTTTCTCTTTGAAGTTATCTTGGAGATCCTATTTCATTCATATATAACCATAAATGTTTGGTTAGTTAACTTTTCCTGTAAAATATCGCAGAGATTTTACCTTACCTGGTTAACGTTTCAAACCACAAATGGTTTGTTACCTATCTTTCTCGCCGAAACTGTCTTCAAGATTTTATATTACCTAAACAATACTATAAACTGTAAATGGTTAGGTATTGATCTTTTTTTCTGGAATTATCTTTGAAATCTTACTTCATCTTACTGTTGCTGCAAAGCAAATGCACAACTATATCCATCTCATTGATAAACATCTTTGAGAGGTTAACTTATCTATTTGATGTTCCAAACTTTTGGTATTTATAACCAGAGATAGGATTTATTATAAAAAAGAAAAAAGCTGACCTGGTTTTTTATTTTGTGTTTAGCAGGATCGGTTCAAGAAATTATTTATCATTAATGCAGTAGTACTGACTAATTTGTTAACGATGTTTTTATTGCTGCACCACCATTTGTCTTTATATCGTTAAAAGCCAGCAAGAAATTTGTTTAGTTTAAGAGAATAACTTAAAGATATTAATGAAGACTTGTATGGATTAATATGCAATAATAGAAATGTACTTTGTGTTGTTTAGTTTTATAATGAATTTAAGTGTTAGGTTTAAGCGTTTGAGTCTCATGTTCCTGAATAAATTTGTGCGGCAGTAAACAAGACCCACAAGTATCTGTTCCCTAAAAGAAGTTTACACATTTCGCCACCAGAAAAGCTGGGCTAAACAAAAAAGCAGTTTAAGGTATTAAGCAGCTAAATCTTTGGCTTATTTCTATGTGGTTAGCTAAAGCTGCTTGACTGCAATAATTGCAACCGAATTTGGGGCATAATAAATTACACCGGAGGTTATTGTAATCATTGACACCAATTGGGGAAACACATAATGAGCAACAGGATTATAGATGCATTAGACGAATTTGTAGAAAAGAACAGGTACAGGTTACGTTGCCAGTATAAAAAGCAATATCAAACTTTATGTGTATCAGAATGCGATTTATTAAAAGAGTGGCATAATGAAAGGCCGAACAAATATTTTATCAAACTTTTTGTAACATCATCAATAAACGATAACTAATTTTTTTACGTTTGTGAGGATTATTTTGACAATGTATAAAGCAATGCTAATATAGAAAAAGGGCTCTCTATTAACAAAAAATGCTTTTAAAAGGCTTAAAAGAAAATTCTGATTTTACAAAGATTAGTATATGAAGCTGCACGATGTGTAGCGTCTAATAAACTGAAGAATTTAGAAATAGCAAAAGGTTTCCAATATGGCATCTCCATTGTAAAATAGGTCTGTGTAAATATTTTATTCTTTCATCAAAATCAATGCTCACAATCTAAATTAAAATACACGAGTAGTAAAGAAAATAAATCTCCAAATTTATTAGTCACCAGGCTCAAAAATAAGTACAAATGCTTTCCGAGAAGCAACTAATTGGAACATTCTATATGCTCAAATTTATGTTGTGAGAATAATGAACAGCCACATTTCGAAAATTCCCAGTAAAGGTTTATGGTTGGAGATAACAGTAGATTTTATTTGAGTAATTTGATGAATTAATTTAAAACGCATGTGTTAGAAGCAGGATATGCAGGTATAGATTAATTTGTAGAAAAGCTTAAGATTTGATTCGGCTCAATTGACACATGTCTAATAACAATTAATAATTTGAAGTATAACTTGAAAAACAAGCAAAATCTGTTGTCACGTCAGATCTATTCAGTATAAATAAAAGCAAAGTTTCATTATTGCGCTTAATTAGTTTTTAACATTTGAATTTGTTTATTCCAAGTCCATAGTTGGCAGCACTGCTTGCATGTGGAGTATCAATTTCTATGGGTTTTTATATGAAAACCAAATATTAATGGCACTGCAGATGGTCAAGAAACGGAAAAAAGAAAATTTTAAAATAAAATTAAATTAGAAATGCTGAAATCCAGGTCACTGGCCGCAGGACCACTACAATTTATCTGATTTTTATATATTAATAAAGTGTAGTGAATCCACGATTTGGTGACCTAAATAGATAGGTTTTTATTAGCAGATAAGGTATTTACTTTTAGATGTTTCAAGAATAAGGTATTAATTTCTTTTAATGGATATTTAATTGTGGTGAGAATCTATAAAAGTCAAAGGAATTTTATAGTGTATGCACGTCTTATTCTGACAATTGATCAATACTTAATGAGGTGTGTTTTAAAAGGAGGCCAACCTAGGAATATTTGGCCTTGAAAGTATTTTTGTGTGAGAATGTATTTTTTATGATGACTTCGTATAGAAAAATTGTTTTGTAAATAACATTCCGAATTTATAAATAGTATTTGATATTCAGTAAATGTTTTTTGGAAATTGTTTCATGACGAAAATTATGTTAGAATAAGTATTCAAAGGTGTAAATAGATTATGCATAATTCTTGAGATATTAAATGCCTACATTTCCTGTACACAATTTCAAGTTTCGTGTTTTTTGTTTGTTGGTGGATTAAAAATTGTGGGCCTAAATTTCATGTTTCAGCCACCATGCAGAGAGTAAGTCTGGCATGCTGAAATCATATGTAACTTGCAGCAATTATGTAAAATTGATAACGGCAATATAAAAAAAAATTACCAATCTTCTTCTTTTATACAAAAATAATATTAACCAAAAAAAAGTTTAACTTACATTTATTGCGAGATGGAATTTTGGCTTTAATACATTTGCAGGTTTTTCTTCTTATCGGTGAAGGTATTGCAGAATTACAACTCCTAAAACAAATATTATAATTATTGTGTGCAACTGAATACTTAATATTACGACTTCTTTATTGTCCAAGAATTTGTACTGCACTTTCTTTCCATAGTAGATCCTTGCTTTGTTGTGTTAGATGTTGAATTTAAATTAATAGTTGAAGTTGGATTTGACAAAGTTACTGATATTACGTTTTTCCTTTCCGTAGGTTGCGTTGAGATTTGATTCTCTTCTATAGAACCCTTAATAACAGATTCTAATAAACCTTTAAATGTCGGAACAACCGTTTTAAGTGCCATATTTGATGCTGATTCATTGAGTAACGTATTTTCAGTTATCTTTTCTAGAAAAGTGTCAAAATTATTTTTGAAAAATTTCAGTTAATTTCCTTTAATGACACAAATACAGACAATCAAGGACATCGTTCAAAAGTTTTTAATGCAGCTTATAATACAATTTCATAAGCATAGATCTATATTTTGGGTCTGCTACATCTACCAGTATATTTTTTTGATTATTTGTGATGCTACAAAACTGCTAGTTATTCCATTTTGATAATTCCAAATTCAATAAATTCGAGATTTTAATGTTACTGATTGAATGTGTAGGAATTATTTACAAATTATTTTATAGAATTCAGTGTGTATTACTTATAATATGAAATTTCTTTTTCTTGTGTGTAGTAAAAAGGTAATATTGGTACCATAACATCATTATTATGAAGCGTAGTACAATGTTGTTTCCATCTAGAATACATACATGATTGAGTTAGAAATAATTGTTGAATATACAAATTTAAGCATGTAAATCGGACAAGTATTTACCTTGTATTTGAATTAACAACACTTGTTTGTTTTTGAGGTTTATAAACGTGGATATAAACAATATGGTATTATTTCAGATTAATTGTCTTTTAAAAAATAATTAAGGCTGTTCTTGGCACCTAGAAAGCACGAAACAGTGACGACTTGCTAAGACTTTTATAACATCAAATTAAGTGAAATAATAAGTAATTTGACTAACTAAAAACAGTAAATTCAGAAATAATGTTTTACAGACATACATGACCTGTCGTAATTGGACGGAGCTTCAGCGAAGTGTGTTGTGAAAGTGACGTATGCAGTTGACAATACTATTTGTAGAACTATAGGAAATTGCATGCACACAACATAACTTTCATGTGTGGTATAAGACGTAAGTGGTTTGCACAACATACCATTCCATAATTGTTTCGAAGTATAGTATAATGTTGCTTCCATCTAGGGCGGTATAAGTAAATATTTAGTTGGAAACAATTGTTGAATATACAAATTTGAACTTGTAAATCAGTACTGTATTTGCTTCGGGCAGTTACTAACACTTGTTTGAGATTGACGTTTATAAAAAATTGTCACTGTTATGCTGTGCATAATTTATTTTATTTGGTTTCATATGTTCCATTACATTATAATCGTATTATCAAAGTCCTATTCTTTGATCATTCCTAGTCTCCTGATACCACATATCATATAACATGTTACATTGAATGTGTTGAACAATGCCACGCATGTGCAATATTACGAGTAGACATCACGTGCAATCATTATGGCTTAAACAATAGAAGTGAGTGCCATTGTTTTTCGGTGTGTGTTTACAAACTTGCAGTGCTTCTAGCTCATAATCTTCAAGAAATGTGAATTGCACCATAAAGAAATATAGTCCACGCATCTTCATAACCAGCGCAATCGGCAACCCTTACAAGGTTATTGTAGTTTAATTAATTAACAGTCCTAAAACATTACAAATATTTTTGATCGTTACGCATCGAATAAACATATACATATTTCCTGTCTCAACAAATGCACTTCCTGGTCCTGTGGATTCATATCTTGTAATTTCAATTTAAATTATCAATTTAAATCATTTATATATTGAAAACAATTGATGGAACACTAACTTATTTCCAACGCAATATTGAATTAAAACGTTTTACATTCATATCAAATTTTGGCGCCGTCGTCAGGTTGAGGCCGCAATTTATCTACAATCGGTTGTTGTATCTAGCAATTAATTGAAAGCGTTTTGTGTTCACATTAAAATTGAAAATTCGGATTAGTTTTTTTAGCGGAATATTCTAAATCATAAAATTTTGTTGTCACACTAAAATTATTCATTTAATTTGCAAAGGCAAAGTGGTGTCTTTGGTTTTAAACACATAACTAGTTGTGTTATTTCAATAGAAAATAGTTTGACACAGGTGAAACTTGACTTATCTAAAATAAAAAAGGTGGACTCTCCTGCCAACAGGCAAAAGTTTTCGCAATTAATAACCATTTCTGACAGAAAACTTTGGATCCAAGTTCCAAGATTTTCTGGTAAGATTCCAGATTTCTTGCATTTCAATGCAATTTTTAAATATCTTGTTCAAGACAACATAAACTTCTTAAGCGTGAATAATATTATTTGTCGATTTTGGGAATTGGAAAGTATTCCAGATGCACACAAGGTTTCGCCTGCAAAAGAAACCTGCAAGCAGAATTTTTGTACAACGCACATTAGGAACAAGGAACGTCATTTTATAGTTTCACTTCTGTTCAGTGGTCCGGAACCCATATTTTGGAATTTGTGGAAAGTTGCACTGTGTAGGTTCTTGGCATTGGAAAGTCGTTTGCAGAAAGACCCTTCACTGTACGCTATGTACAAGAAGTTTATGCGGAACTATTTACAAAGTGCTTATGTCACTTATTCCTTCGGGCATGAAAGAGTTGTCACGTCATTCTACAGAATGTACATTCCGCATCATGCGATTATTAAACCAGAAAGTGCTATATCGTTATACTGAGAATAGTGTGTTACGGTATTTCGCGCAAACACAAAAGAAAACAGTAATAGTAAGTAGAGAAACCGTTTACGCTGAATACCGCAACAGAACGGGGGATAGAATGGTAGAATTGGGCTAGCTCAAAAACGTCGTAGAGGGGCGTGGGTGAAATAGAAAAACACGTTGGAAACCTCTGTGATACTATATTGATAACATCGAATCTTGGAAGATTATTTACAAAGTAATAAAATAAATAAGGTGCGTAATCGAGATTGTGTCATAACATATAAAAATTGCTAATCAAATATAACATCTTATAATCTAAATACCTATTTAATGGTTCACCTTAAATATATATAAAAGAAAATAAAACAAACTATACAGTAAACATAGAAAAGAAATATACTTAAATTATGTACATGCTGCTTTGTGAAGTGCACCTCCTCAGAAATAATATAATATTAAAATTAGACACCCTAACTTAAATTAATCAAATATTAACTACTTTTAAATTAAAAGACAAAAGAAACAGTAAAACGGACTCCAACATAAACATTGATTAATTAATTTTTAATTTATAGAATAATAACCTAGTTGTTCGTGCATCGTGCATGTAAGTTTTGTAACTAGGTGGTGCCAATTTATCGGATAATTATACGCAATAGCAGCAAATGAAAAGTTTATTCTTCACGCAGCAAAAAAGAATTATGGAAATAGGAAAACTGTACCTTGAGCAATCAGCTTCATGCTGGTCTCATCTTAAGGCTGGAAAAACGCGGCTGCATTTCTCTATGAGCTGGTTGCATGCTGGAACCACCAACTTCACTTATACAAGCACAGAGAGCATTTCTAATAGCGCGACTTTACATCATGTATCTTTTCGGTAATGGTTAATCTTTAATAATCCTCTCTTTCAAAGCACGTTCTCTATTTTATAGGGCCAGAATCATGTATGGGGGTAGGGTATTTGACTTTCAAAGATATTGCCGAATTACTGTGTGCAGAATTTCCAGACAACAGCTGCCGAAATACAAACTGTAGCAGCTTGCCAACAAGCAGATAACGCAATTATCAAAGGGTTTTAAACAAAGAAGAACACTTTTGTTACTTTGTAACATCTTAACAGCTGCAGAATACCAGATAACAAGTCCATTGTAAGCAGATGTAAGCAGGTGGTAAGCGATCTTATCTTTTAGAAGAAAGCTGCACATTTACATGCAGTTTTTACTTAAAATGTAATCACTGCAGGTGCTAGAATTTATTACAACTACTTTGTAACGTAATGCTTCCTAAGCAGCTGTTTAATTTTATAAAGCAAACCTTTGTATAGAATAATTACTTGAGAAATTTTATTAAATAATACTAATTCAAATGGCGAGAAATCGAGCTTGTTGAGGAATTTTAGGGCATTTTAAAAATGAATGCAGGAACAATTGTTTGCAGGGTTTTGAACGTAACAAGTGAAGAGTAATACAATAGAATATTACTATATCGAACACTTTATAATCAATCCATAAGAATAGTTCTTTATTAAAATCATTACTTTAATACTTGACAAGACCTAAAGTTATCTAATGTCTTATTGGCAATTTCTAACTATATCTTAATATGTATACACACAACCTACATAATAGATACAATATACTACAGAAAGTAACATGACAAAATTAAGGGTAGTATTTGATGCACAGCATCTATTCCAATTGGTGGGTGGGTCTTTCAATGAACATGTACTTGCTGGTCTTCCCTTACAAAGAGATATCATTGCGTTACTTTTGCATTTTCGGTTACATTCGATTGCTATTACAGCAAACATCAAACAGATGTATAGAATAATTTTTATTTCTCCAGAATACCAAAAATTTCAGAAAATAATTGCGAGGTCTAATCCAGCAGAACTTATTACAGATTTCTTACTGGTATGTCTTGAATCATCCAACTATCCATGAGCTTCTAATTCTTTGGAGTCGGACATCAATCTGGACGACGTGGTTACTGGGTCTCAATCAGTCGAAGATGCTCAGCAGTTGGTTATGGAATTAGACAAACTGCCCGTTAGGTGGATTTGCATTGCAGAAATGGTACAGCAATGTGTACAGTACAATTGAAGTAGGAGCTGAATAATCAAGGCACCAACATTCAAATCATTCAAATAATCTTTCACAAAAATATTGGGCTTTCAATCACATCCGAACGAATTCTTTTCTATTGTACATCCTGTGGATAGGACTTGCACAAAAAGGCACATGGTTTCAGACATGGTATGACAGTCAATTTTGTCGAGTTTTGCTGTCATAAATTTTATTGTATTTGTACCTTCATTAAATAAGATTTAGTACATGTAATATAGGCGATGGTTTTGTTTTCAGTCTTGGGTATTCGTCATTAAGGGAAAATTAACCTTATATAAAATCTACGATTAATAATTTATTTGTATTATTAACAAAATTATTACTGTCCTTGTAATAAATATTAGAATATATTCGCTTCTTAATTTTCAAGTAGAAGAAATCAATTACAAGATTTTCGTTTCATTTATACAAAGTTATTTTCTAGTCATCTTGCCGTTGTGGAAAAGTAGTACAGAGATTTCGGCATTTTAAGATTAACATTGCGTTTCTGAATTATCCATTATTTATATACATTCAAAGTTTATTCCAGATTAATAAATTCTTTATTCTAATTTAGATATTGATATCAGCGCAACACCTGGTCATCACGCACAGTTCTTTTAAGCTGATTGTTTGAAGGAATCAGTCAGTGGCGTTTTGTTTTGTTAAGCTAATTCATTTTCGCCGATTGTTTATTCGAAGTATTGATCTCATAATGATTTACAAAATTATTTCTCTATCAGATTTTTCATTCTTTTGAGGGTACATGCACGTTCGATATTCAGAATTCTTAGTTTTCAAGTTAGTAAAACTTTGATATTACGTTTGAGCACTAATTCGAAAGTGTTCCCCCTATGTTTATATTTTATTAATCTATGAAGGTTAATTTTGACCATCAATTTAAATTTGATAACCGTTAGCTCTTGTTGAATTTTGATCCTCAAGAAGAAAAGCCTTGATGGTTTACTGGCTTTTCTAAAATTTCTTATTCAATTTATGAATAGTCATCCGACTGTAATTTGTTGGGATTTATTTAGTCGAAGCTTTATATACCAATTTACGTAGTTATTTTGGTAAACAGCATTTTTTGCTGGAATTTATTGTATGTGAGCAGCGTAGCTTATCTTATTTTATGCTCATTCATTATCTTGTACATCGTATCCTTTATGGGAAAATTTTATTAGGAATTTATATATTGTGAAGGCTGGATTTTTGCGTTTGATTTTGTGGACATTGTTGTGGGTCGTAAAGAAAGTAGAAGTTGTATGAGGGATTCCTGAGGATTTCCTTTTATCCGTTTTCCAATATCCTGTGGAGAAACAACTTAGCAGGGCTACCAACCACCGGTATTATATTTTAGAGATAAGAACATATATACTTATCCAAGGACGAATTATATTTGCGATCATAATGTGCATATGAATGTTGTTTTGTACTTAAACATATACTCATTAAAACAAGTATTTATTCATATTTCCAATTCTAGCTTTTGTGATCCAACTGCATGCAATTGGTCATCAATTATTTGTTAACCTTTTTTACATTCAAACTCAACTAGGACTGAACTTGTCAGCTTTATATTTTTTTTCAATAGATGCTTTGGTTTTACCTCAGCTTTATTATTTTAAATGGCAGTTCAGTGCAGCCAAAGGCCGATGAACCCATCCTGACCAAGAGGACTCTGCGCTCTCAACTTTAGATCAGTTATCGTAAGATAGTACATAAATAGGAGTGGTCGAGGTAAGTGCTTTTGAGTTGTTTCACATATTATTTCCTGAAGTTGCACATAGAGGTATTAAGTTTGGTAAACATTATATATTTCAACAGTAAACAATTTCTTGATAAATTCAAAGTGAAAATTTTGTTGTTGCAATGGCTCAGATCTTTGATCCTCTGGACTTGTTAATGCCATTGGTGATTTTTGCGAAACATCTAATCCAATACTTATGGATTTTGGAAATCGATTGTAATTATGGTCCTCGTGACATAGTCGTTACCAAATCGAAATGTTACCTTGATCAATTATCAGAATTGTCTAAGGTGAATTTTCGTTGTTGAATTTTGTCCCTTAACTGTCAGGAACCTCAGTTGCATGACCTTTGCAATATTTCAGAGCTAGGTTACACTTCTATTTCAGAGTTGCACGTGGTAATATCAAGATTTTCGTTGGTATGTGCAAAATCAAAGGTTGCACCTACCAACCACATATTTGTGCCTTGGCTCAAATTATGTTCCAAGATGCTTTTGTCAAATTTGATTGAGTTTTTACTCAATTGTTATAAAAATCATCTTGAATTTTCAATTTTTGCGTGGCCAGATTAGAAATTGCCTTATCGTGGATTCGACTGCCTCCTCACCATTGGAAGACTTTTATTAGTAATCAAATTTCACACATTCAAAATCGAATCCCTCCTGTGTCTTGGAACCACATCAAGTCTTAAGATATCCCAGTTGATTGTCCTTCTCAGAGCCTGTTAGTTTCGGACTTAATTGATCATCATTTGTGGTGGTCAGGTTCTGGTTGGCTTTCCCTTCCGCAACAGTATTGGCCTGTGAGTAAAACTCCCGGATGTGATTCAGCACTGGAAAAGAGAATTATTTCATTAAATATTGTCACTCAAGATAACATCCTTGATTCTTTATTAAACAAGTTTGCAGATTTAAACAAAATATGTCATTTATATATTTTGTCATTCATTTTGTTTGCATTTTGAAATCTCCTCTTCATTTATTGATTAAAAGAGTTTAGCCAGAATTCTAAGGACATAAAAAATATTGAATACAAAAAGCCCATTAGCAAACAGCTCAGGCTCCTTAACCCATTTTTGGACAAGCATGGTTTGCTCAAGATGGGCAGTCGACTTCAAAATTCAGATCTTCCATATGGGGAAAAATTTTTGCTTTTGTTACCTCGAACTCATTGCTTGACAGAACTTGCTATTTTGGACTGTCAGAAAATATTTGCACCCTGGTCTTAGAACTACCCAATTCCAGGTAACCCAAAATTTTTGGTTCTTGGCTATAAAAAAGACTGTTCAACAGTGCCTCAAGGCGTGCATCATTAGAGCTGATGTCGAATTTGACCACAGCAGCTTTTATAGCCATATTGAGGTGCTTCGTCGCTCATCATGTGAAATGTGTCCAAATCTACAAAAGCGTAACTTATGCAACATGCTGCTATAGCATAGGACATTGAATTTATATTCAACGTCTCTTTGTCACCCTCACTTTGGAGAGTTATGGAATGCTGGCATCAAGTCAATTAAGACCCATCTTGGCAAGGTTATTAGTGCTCAAATGTTCTCTTATGAGGAATTCAATACTTTATTGGTTAAATTGAAACCATTTATAATTCACGACCTTTGTGTCCATTGAGCGCAAGTCCGCAAAACTTTTCTTATTTGACACCCTACCATTTTTTAGAAGTAGATCCGGTTTTGGTGCTTCCTGACCCTAATGCTATGGCTTTAAAATTATCAACTGCAGATCGTTCGCAACTAATTCAGAGGATTTGACAATCTTTTTGGCACACCAAGTACTTCCATACTCTCTAGCAGAAAACTAAATGGTTTTCCTCTCCTCCAGATATTAAGGTCGGGACGATAGTTCTAATTAGGAAACTAGTGCCCTTCATTTTGATGACTGCTAGTATGCGTTACATATATACCCTGATAAAGATAACGCTGTCAAAGTGGTGCAGGTTCAAACTTTGCAAGAATTATCAAATGGTCGTTGGTCAAATTGTGCTATTCCTTTTGAGGGCACATAGTAAAAGAAAATTAAATCAATTTTTTTTCTCGTTTTGTTTAAAACTTGCATATGTTTTTAGTGTGGTATCATACGTTTGAGTGTATTTAGTTACATTGTTGGATAATAAGTTCCATTCTTATTTTGATGGATGGTATGTTATGCAGTTCATAATATTTATTTTATTTGGTTTCATTATGGCTCATTATAGTACAATGGTATTATCAAAACCACATTCTTTGATCAGTCCTAGTCTCCTGATACCACATATCAAAAACATATTACATTGAACATGTGAGAAAATGCTGCACATGTGCGATATTCTCAAGTGGACATCAACTGTGATTATTATGGCTTAAACATAGAGGTGAGTACCATTGTTTTTTTGGCGAACTTACAAAGTTGTAGTGCTTGTGGTTTATAACCTTCAAGAATTGTGAATTACATCATGCAGAAATATAGTCCACTCATCTTCGTAACCAGCGCAAATGGCAGCCCTTATCAGGTTGGTGTAGTTTAATTTAGTCAATACTCTTAAAACAGTGTTATTTGATAAACACATAAACAGTTAACGTAAAACATATTGTATTATCTCTGAGTAATTGTCTTTAAAAACAGTTAAGGCTTTTTTTAAAACCTTGGAAATAGAAAAGAGTAAACATATACTAGGTCTTTCCTAACATTAAATTAAGTGGAACGACATTAGTAATTTGTCTAACCAAAAATACGTGACCTAGTATCATTTAGGGATGGTGTGCCAGTAAAGTTGAATAATGAGATGAAGTGTATAAACTGACATTGCTATGTTATTTGTAGAATTGTGGTAATTAACACAATACATATCCGTTGCGTGCGGTAAATGATTTCACAGATTGTAAAATTGATTGTAGAGGTATTTAATATAATGATATTTCTATAAAAGTGGCAAAAGCGCATGTTTTTTATTATACAAATTTGAACAACTTCCCAAATTAGGGCTGGGAAAAACTCTTTAAAATCATCAATATACATAATAGTTTTACATCCATCTCTATTACTACTTATTCGTTTTATGCTCCTTGAAAGATACACAATTTACCTTAGTCCCAGCCACGAGTATACATATACAAATTAGGTTTCTACAATTATGATCTCACTTAGTGAAGACTGCCAGATTGACTTTCCTGATTTTGGGTTCAGGAAACCTCTACCTTTAACATCTGAAACTGTTTCCTATAAGCCTCGAAATTAAGTGGCATCCAAAAAATAATTAATTTAGACAGGTACTCTTTAACAATTGTATTTCAGCCCTATGCAAGCACTTGCCCTCCACACTCTCTAAATTAGTTGGCAATAGTTTATCTTGTCACTTGAGGTCAACCACAATGTTCCGGATTACTGAATATTGGTGTTGTACTTTATTGAGGTTCTTTGTGAACTATCTACCTGACGTTCTGGACTGAAACTGTATGTCAGAAATTATTAAGTATTCGTAAAAATTGATAAATTTGAATACAAGGGAATTTGAAACTACAAGGTGTTTCATTAACAATGGGACAACGGTTAACTATTAACTATTCTTATCAGAATGTTGACGGGTTTAAGAAGTACAGGGTTTGGAGGGTTATAATTTTATTTCAATTTTTTGGCATTATTCTGAAAATTTTTGGGTTATCGACTAGAAAAATTGGCATTTCTATGGTTTTAGGTACAGAGAAAACGAATATGTTACTATTTTAACTCTGGTCATAGAGGGCGCTACTTACAACCTTTTTCAATGTTTAATTAGTCATAACTTTTACCCTCTACATCTAGCATACAATCAACTTGGAAATCTGAACGAGCAACACTTTTTACACAAAAAAAACCTATGCTCGTCTGTCTTTGATATTGCAATCTGTTTTTAATAAAAACCAGTTTAATTTAAATTATGTTTTAATCTTTATTAGTGAATATCACGCTGAAAATAATAATATTTGAGTAGGCTTTAGTCGACATTATGATCTGCCATAGCTTTTATTTAATGAGTCAATGAAGATTTAAAGTATCAACACCATAAGTGTTTCCTTTAATCTTTTGCTTGAAATTTTTTCAGTAAAATATTTTTAAAATGCCACATCATAGTGACTTTACCAATAGTAAAATGAGAGGTATGGTGTGTGTTTTTGTGCAAACAAATTGCAATGGACGCACTGCGACCCAAAGGTATACCCAGTTATACCTCCAAAAAAGACAACCGAATCATAAACTGTTCCAAAACCTGTACAATCGTTTAGGCGAGAAGGGTTTATTTCATCCTAAGAGTGAAAATAACGCTCCAAAAACTATCTCGGTTGAGCCAGGAGAGGAGGTTTTGGTTAGAGTGTACGCAAATCCAGGTATAAGTACCCGTCGTCTAAGTGCGGCAATGAGCATAAGTTACTAATTGATTTGGAGAATTTTAAACAAAGAAAATCTTCTTGCATACCATTTTACTTAAGTTCAGAAGTTGTTACCGCAAGATCCTCCAGCTCGCCTCCGTTTTACTCAGTTTCTACAGGAGCAGTCAAACATTGATCTTAATTTTTGAATGCTTTTCTTTACTGATGAGTTAACTCGACTTGGAGTTTTCAACTGACGAAACAATTATTTATGGGATCAGAATTTTCTTATTTAAAAATTTTTTATTAGATCTTTTCAACTGTCACCCTCTCTAAACGGCACATTTTATTTAAATTTTCGCCAACAAAATGTAAACGATTTGTTTGAAGAAGTACCGCTTAATTTGAGGGGTCATATGCGGTTTATGCAAGACAAAGCCCCTGCACATTTCTCTCGGCCGGTACGCGAATATTTAGATAACGTCTTTCCACATCGGCGGATTAGTGATGGCACTGAATTTTCTTGGCAACTAGAAGTCCCTATTTAAATCCACTGGACTTTTCGATTTGGTCTAGAATGAAAGACTGTTACATTCCAAATTTGGAGATGTACACTTTTAAATATGTGAGTAAATACCCGCCATTATTTTAAAATAAACTTGTTAATTTCCGCCAACACGGACAGTTGGGTTGGCGCAAAAGAATGCGCAGGCGCGGAGCTAGTGGCGCAAGTGCGAGATGTGACACTATACAATTAGCCACGAGACGTCAAGCCGGTAACATCTGCCTGCTTCGTGGTATCTGTCTTTTCTATTTTTTAGGATGTAGGTTCCTTTTTTATCTCTACCTTACATCGTTCCTTACCTGGTTGCTCCTATCGTACCACTACGAATGACGAAAAAGGGGAGACGGATGAATTTGGATTCAACAATGGCGAGACACAACCCACACCCTGAAAAAATAACAAGGAAGTGACCCTGAGATTGAACTGCAAGGCGCGTTTTAAGTGAGTACATTGCTTCATGTATATTTGAAATTAAGATTTGTATCAATTTTAAACGTGTTTGGTATTTGATACAATTTGCCACGTAATTATGTCATAATATATACTATTGCGCAATATTGTGATACGTGGACCGTATCAGTGGTGCCAAGTGTATCAAAACATGGTGTATGAAACTGTTGATTTGCCCGAGAAGTTGTGGAGAAGAATACAAGCGGCTGCAAATGAAATCAAGTGGCATGTTTAGAACTCGCCAGTTTCTTAAGAAACGTATTACAAAATGTATTTAAGTAAATGGTGCATATTTCAAAAATTTACTTTAAAACACTTTCTTGTAAGCGTTCTAACGAACTACAGATGCCAATTTTCAAGTCGATAACTCAAAAATTTTCAGAATAATGCCAAAAAATTGAAATAAAATTATAAGTCTCAAAACCCTGTACTTCTTAAATCATCAACATTCGGATAAGAAAAGTATGGTTTGATGGTCATTATTTGATGTATAGTATCTCCGTTGTCCCATTGTTAATGAAACACCCTGTATGATGTACGGTTTCTAAATTCTGATATTTTCAAAAACTTGTTATTTTAGGGCTTATACTTAATGTGTGCTTGAAATTATTTCAATAAATTAGCAGGATTATCACATCATTTTTGTCTTTTCTTCTATGACACAATTAGCAGGCTACTTTCCTTCCTAAACTTAGTAATAAAATATTTACCTTTCATGCTTGCATTAACTTGTTTACTAGAACATGCATTGGTGCTTGTAGTTTTAGTTCGTACTCTGCAAAATACTGCAAATTAAAATTAACATCCATTGAATTTAGTTAAGGCATTACATGTCTATAACTGGTATTATTTTACATTGATTTTGAAGGTTTTCAAATTTTATTGTCTGGGTATGTTTATCGTGCCTTATAGTTTTACTTTCTGCCAAACCTATAGCATTCTTCATTTCCAGCAGACCTACAGCAAGTTGTTCCATTGTATTTTGTACACCTTTGTACCAACTGATACATTCCAATGGTATGCCACATTCTGAAATTGCATTGCTGGTATTTTGGCTATGATAGCTTTTATAAAGCTCTAATTCTTTTTCTAACTTTACAATTTCTTTTTTATAATGCTGGTATTGAAATAATAAATCTTTCTTATCTGCATCCTTAATAGTACATTTAGAAGTTATTGCCTTTTCATTATGTTTTGTTGGAGTACTTATATCAGTAGTAGATGATAAGTCATGATTATGAGAGATTACACTTGTTGAAGGACGAATATTGTAGGCTTTTAACTTTGAATTTATGTTGCTCACTTTTTGTGTTAAGAAACTTTTCTTGATTAGCGTACTTTGTAAATAACTATTGTTAGTAGGCTTTGTACTATAATATGAATTTTCAAACATATAATGTGGGCTCGTTTGGATTTCTTTTGTATTGCACACCTTTCGTTCTTTACAAATGTTACTTGAACAAGTGCAACTATTCTCTCTGAGTTTTTTAGAACTATAATTTATTTCAATTGGAAAGTTATACGTTGCCATATAAAACTGTTTTATATCTTCTAAAATATTATCTATTTTGTTATTAAAAATCCCACCAGTGTCAGCACATCTACATTCAGGAATTTTCAATTCAGTTATTTTAAGACCAAGAGTGTTTAGTAGCAGTTGTAAACGTTCTTTTAAATCTTTTAGATCTTTGTTTAGCGATTCAATACTTGCAGTAAGGTCACTACTCATTCTTTTTTCCTTACAATATTTACTTTCTATCATTTTATAATTAGATTCAATTGCTTCCACAGCACCATTTCTTTGGTTTAACATTTCATCAATCTTCTTGGTTTCATTTTCTATTTTTTCTTGGTTCTTATGACATTCACAAAGTTCTAGTGCTAATTCATCATTTTCATCTTCTTTCTTTTTTAAAAGAACTTTAAATTCATCAACTGTTTTATCATGTGAACACATGCATTTATTATGTAACTGCGTCAGTTCATCCATACTTCTTTTCAGAAGTTTATTGTCTTTCATTATCTTAGTAATTTCATTATTTTGTGTACATATTGTATCCTTAGCAACTTTTAAGTCATTGTTTAGTTTTTCTATAACACACTCGCATTCCATTTTGTAGATATTATACTTATCGGTAATTGTTGATACTTTGTTTGAAGTTTTTACTATCTCTTCTTGTAAATTTTTTTCCAAATTCTCGTTTTCAGTTTTGATAGAACATATAGTACACTGAAGATGAGATTCTTTGTTACGTAATTTTTCATTTTCTAGTTTCTTAAATTCAGCTTGTTCTTTATACTGTTGAAGAGTTTTATTCATTTCATTAAGTCTTTTTGTTAGCTTTTCTTTATCATTTGTAAGTTTCTCCACTTGCTGCTTATTGATAGTTAACTGATCCTCTAACTCATCAATGTAACAAATACATTCAGAATAATCAAACAATCGTTCATTTACATTTATCTTACAAGGTTCAGTGCATCTCATTTGTAAGCCTTCTACTTCTAATTGTAGATCAAGCACTTGTTTTTCTTTTGTACATAATTCATTTCTAAGTTCATCATTTTCTAGTTTTGTGGCTGCAAATTCTTTATTCAATTCATCAGTTGTCGATTTTAATGCTGGTGTCACGTTTATTTTATTCAGCTCAATTATTTTTCTTTTCAGCTCGTCTGAAATTTTATTGTTTTCTTGTATAACCTTTGCATAATCATGCCTTAAAATATCATTTTGATTGGTTAATTCTCTGATAATAGCAGCACTCCTATCTTCTGCAGAATTAGATTCAAGCATTATGTTTGTTGTTTCTTCGTTCTTTTGTTTAAGTTTTTGGCGAAGTTTTTGGATTTCATCAATTAATGCATTTATTTTATTGTTGGGATTAGTTTGACATGTATGTTCATCCATTTCATTTTTAAGTTTTAAGTTTTCTGCTTTTAATATTTGTATTACATTGTCTTGATTATGTACTGTACCTATATGATACATAGTGGGATCGCTTTCAAATTCTTTTTCAGAACATTTTAACATGTTAGGTATTTCTTGTTGATTTATCTTGTTACCTTTGACTATTTGCTGTTTGAAATTTTGTATTTCCATTTTTAAATCTTCAGTAACCAAGCCAGAAAGCACTTCAGTCAGACCCTCTTGTATGTTGTATAAATAATTTATAGAATTTATATTTAGTGCTTTTGCTATAGATTTTATTTCTTCTAGGATTTTTAGGTTATCAGAATCTTTAAAATCGCTATGTTCTGCTACCTTTGTGGTCAAATCTTGAAGCATTGCTTTAATTGAGCGTTCTAATTGATCATGTTCATTTTTGAATGTCGTTTCTATGTCAACATAATGCAAAATAATAGTGTCTAAAACACTTTTTAAAGTAAGTTTCTCAGAAAAATCAACTTGACTTCCTTTTGAAAGACTGGAAATTGTGGAAATGCCATCTTTCTTATTGCAAGATTCCACTTGCAACTCATCATACCTAAAAAGAGTTATTGTTAGTAAAATATCATGAT
Source organism: Platerodrilus igneus (assembly GCA_036346225.1). Taxonomy (NCBI): domain Eukaryota; kingdom Metazoa; phylum Arthropoda; class Insecta; order Coleoptera; family Lycidae; genus Platerodrilus; species Platerodrilus igneus. Next base: position 1,616,760 of record JARFIW010000941.1, read on the forward strand.
AGAGTAAATTTAGGAAATGTAAAAAATAGAAAAAAATCTGTTCCAAAAATGGTACAAATAGAAACATTTTCAAGTTCACTACTGATTTGAAAACTGCCTATTTAAATAACAAATTTTGATGAAAAGCATTTTTCGGGCGTTAGCATCTATAAGGGTGGTCCGATAAGTACATAACCCACAAAAGAAAAACGAAAATTTTTGAAAATTGGCGATGTATCTCTCAACATAGTCTCCTTTTAGCTCGATACACTTGACCCAGCGATGATCCAACTTCTTTAACTCGTCTGAAAAATACGTTTTCTCGAGGTCTGCAAAGTAGGCATCCGTGGTGACTATGACGTCCCCATTCGACTCAAATTTTTGCCCGGACAGTGACTTTTTCAAGTTTGGAAACAAAAAGAAGTCGCACTGGGATAAATCTAGAGAATACGGTGAATGGGGTAGCAGTTCGTAGTGCAATTCGGCCATGGTGAGGGCGGTTGAGCTTGTTGTCCGGAGTGAGCCAACGCGGCACCTTTCGTGTCGATAGCTCTCTCATATCCAAACCCAAAATTTCATGCAGGATATGATCCACGCGGTCATTTGAGATGCCTACTGTCTCAGCTATCTCGCGCACCTTCAATCGACAGTCTGACAATTTGGCGTAGTTGGTATAAGTGTGACTACTACGCCCAAGGTACCAGGTTCGAATCCCGACACAGTCTGCTTGAAAAATGTTAGGCGAGCATTTTTCACACAAATACGCCCTCGTTCGGAAGAGAGGTAAAATGGAGGTCCCGTGTGTGTTGTCACGCACGTTAAAGATCCCTACCTTGCTTGGAACAGCAAGGGTTCGGTAAAATTCAAAATTTTTTAGATAAAAAAACTCGCTTCTTGGCCAATGTAGTACCTTCGGGTGAAGCTGCGCAATTTCCCTTCCAAATCACTGACCGATATTGCTATTTTTCCATTTTTCTAAAACCTGCAGGCACGCCCGCTTCCACACGCGATCAAAACAAAACTATGAGTCCGATTCACTAAAATTTCGACAGTATCCGTCTACGAGAATGTACGACACGATAGTAAATTTCACTTGCTATAGTGGCGCCATCGGGCGATGAGGCTAGGTACTTATCGGACCGCCCTCGTAGATATCAATAATGTGAATTTGAGGTGGTGCTTAAATTTAATCAATTTGTGTAGGTCTGTTGGTGGCATCCATAACAACATCTATGGTATTTAGCATTCGGTTCATAACATGCAAAGGCCAAGTACGATAGCACACTTGTCGCATGTACAAGAGCCCAAAGTTCTGGTAACTGCCTTGCAAGTGCAGTAACATCTAGAATTTGGGTTTTCATCCTCCATGTTTGGGTTAAAAGAAGTCCAAAGCTATTGCTTAAGAAAGCCTGGTATATCTTGAGTAAATGCAGGCTAAGTACTTATCGGACTGCCCTCTTGAAACTTGCTTGTAGATTTATGTTTTCTTCCATTCATCATCATTAGGTTTTCAGTTCTGGAATTGATTAGATAGGTACATCCATAGTTTCCTATTCTGAGCTAACCTACACATTTCTCTGAAATTCCCACAGCCTACATCTTGCACTATCTGTGTGCAATAATCTAATCTAGACATACCTCTGCCTCTTTTTTTCTTTTCTTTGTTTCTAATATGTTCTGCACTATTTTCTCATTCATTAGGTGTGTCCTGTCATCCTAACTTTCTTATCAACGAACTTCGTTCGTTTATGAAATCGATTTGTCGTCCGTCTGTCTGTCCGTCCGAGGCCTTTCTAATGGTCGGACATCAATGTGTGATACATCAATCGATTTAGCTCGGTGTCCTGAGCTTAAGTTTTGATGTCAGTTGAAATCGGGCCACGGGGACGCCGTGCCCCCGCGATATTCCGTCGGGAAAATTAAAATTTCAAATAGGTCCAAAATTAATGTGCGATACATATTTGGACTCCCCTAACATAGCTGAGTCGAAATATGGTACCCCCCACAAAATCTGACCACGGATACCCGACCCCCCGGGAATTAATTTTTATCAAAAATTTCAAATAGGTCCAAAATTAATGTGCGATACATATTTAGAATCCTCTGAAAAAACTGAATCGAAATATGATGCCCCCTTATTTACACACACACACACACACACAAACACACATACATACATACATACATACATACACACACACATATATAGCTTTTAAAATATTTATTCAATAAAATAAAATATATTAAAATGTCTCTTTTGTTGTTTATAAATTTTTGTATTTTATCTGAATACTTATAATTATTACAACATAATAATTTTAATTTCTTTAAATTGTTTTAAAGTAAGTCTACATTTGGAAGTTCGTTACGACAATGCCTTGCATTTTCAACTTGTTTGTTACTGTTTTCCACACATTTCTTTGTTTCCTTACCAATTTCTAGTACCTCTTTGTTGTTAACTTTGTCCGTGATATCTTCACCATACATCTGTAGCACCACATTTCCAAGGCTTCTATTTTTGTCCTGTCCACTTCTCCTACCATTCACGTTTCATAGCCATACAGTGCTGTGCTCCACACATATGCTTTAAGCAACCTTTTTCTTGTTTTCATGTTTGTTGTCATTTAACATAGAGTTGCTTTTTCTTGTTAAATACAGCACAGCCTTGTACTAATCTTTGTTTTATATCTTTTGCACTTTTCTCATCTTGCATTATTTGGCTTCCTAGGTAGCTGAAATCCTTAACCCCTTGCAAGTTCTCGTTTCCTACTTGTATTCTGGTTTTTTATTTACCTTGCCCTCCTTTACTTACTAGTATTTTAATTCTATTTTTGTTAATTTTCATACCGTATCTCTCCATTTTATTAAGAGCTGTTTTTAAATCTCCCCTTGCTAGATGCTAATACCGCTATGTTATATGCAAATCTGAATATATAAATCGTTGGTCTCTGCATAATAATTCCAAGTGTCTTTCTACATTTGACAGTATTCATTGCCTCTTCGATATACAAGTTAAACATTAATGGGGATAGTGCACATCCCTGTCTTGTCTCTTTCCTAATATTTACTTCTCAAGTTCCTGGTCTAATTCTATTACTGCTATTTGCTCTTTATATAAGCCATGTACTATTGAGTATTTCGAACATTTTTACCCATTTTACATTGTCGAAAGCTTTTTCCAGATCTACAAACCCTATATACACACATGCTCCTTTTTCTATTATTGCCTTTAATTTATATTACTTCTTTGTCATGTTACTATTGAGTATGTTAATAAATAGAGTAACCTGCATAAATTTATGGACATAACCTGGAAAAATCAATACAGAAGATATATATCTTCAATATATGTATTTATTTTTAAAAATAGTTCTCAATTGAAAAAAATAGGCGCAAATAAAATGTAATTGTTTAAATATTTAATTCATATAAAATTGAGAAATAAAAAAATAAATACTTGTAAAAATTCAATTAAAAACATTTTGTTGATATTTTTTGCCTTTACAACATAGTTCATAGATAAAAAAATGTCCGAAACAAACTTTATACTGTTGGTATTTCATAAAACCTTTACAAAATATACAAAACCGACTTTGACAAATGTAAATTAGCATTTCACTAAAATAATCAATCTACTCAAAATAATTTGATGTCGATGTTAAATTATACTATTCGTAGTAGTATCGATTTAGCACTATATGTGGGTATGCCATAATTTATATTTAAGTAAGTCCAAAATAGTACAAACAAGTGCCATGTGTATAAACCAATTTGTTAAGGTATTCTGTTCAGGCAAGAAAGAAAAAGTAAAGTAAGCAAAGCAATTAGCCTGCACCAAGTACCGCAACAAAAAAAACAGAAAATAAATCCAAATAAGTAATACCGTGCTAGTTTAAAACGTCGTAGAGTGGTGTAGGTCACACAGAAGAAAAAGGAAACTTCAGTAAAGGATTTTGATTACAAAACCTTTAGTTAAAAAAACAAGATACCAGAAAGAATACCAAATCGACTAGAAAATAACATTTATCCAAAACATACCCCAAAGGATTCACTACGTATAAAAAAATTTATGCCAAAAGAATTTATACTCTCTTTAATTACCTAGAATTAATTTTTAACTTCAACTCTCATATTTTCATAGAACAAACATTAAAAGAAATATGAAGTGAATGGTTTTCAATCCAATTACTAGAAACATTTATGTATAAAATATTCATTCAGGAAAATCAATTTATATAATTAGACACCTACTGAATGTCCATAATTTTTAAAATTAACAAACGAAATTAATGTAGGAGTGGATCGTAGCAATTTAGAAAATCCTCTTTATGCTGAAATGTATTTTAGCCATAGCAGTACCAAATTTATCATAATAACACCTAAACAATATGGTAACCCTAAAAAGAAGTTTATATAAACAAAATTTATAATCAGTCCATGCGGATTCTATAATGAAATTAATGCTCAACCAATAATAGCTGTCACCGTAAATTTCCAACGAATGAAGTAAAGTAAGTTCAGTTTCCACATCGTAACATCTCTAGTTGTGTGATGAATAACCTTAAAACTTAACCAAGAAAATTAAGACCCAATTAATTTTACTAATGGAAGTCATCAAAACGATGCAGAGAAAAACACCAGCAAGTTTTACAGCTTGGCAGTGCAACAACCTTTTGTAGTCGACATCTGCCGGATCCTATTATTAGTAAAACAGTTGCTTAGCTTTCCCGCAAAATTATTAAAAATGTAATATAACCCAATGCCTGATTTAGCTTCAATATGGTGTAAAGATAAGCAAACCAGAGATAACTTTGTATAAAACACACATAAATGATTGCAATATTTTCAAAAACAAATGTTTTGATAACCGAACTACGTTTTAAACTTATTATAATCTTTTAGGAAAATACCAGATTTTAAGACAATAGATTTAAGCACTATTTAAATTATAATTACATGCACTAATAAAACCTACAGGGTGCTGAATAAACAATCATTTCAGCTGAGAAAGCTGTTGAAAATGTTAATGAAAATTCGCAAATTACCGCGAATACATTAAGGGATATGAAAGTTTAAATTAAGTATGAGCAAAAAATATTTAGATGCAGGGATGGCATGTAACAAATTCTAAAACTGTTAAGGAAATCACATACAGCAACTTAAAAGAAATCATAAAACTACCACAAAATACATATACCTAAATACTCTATCCTACAAAATAGTTAATTTAAATAAAGGTAGCATTGTTTATTATTGGCTGCTTAAGCCTCATTCGGCTTCATTTGCTCACCTTTTTTTGTTCCTTCATATTTTTCAGATGAGTGAGATTTTTGTAACAAATGCACATTTGACTTTATTTTATCATAAAAAGTTAAGCAGTCTTAATTGCTATTAATTTTTTATATTTAATAATTTTGCCACTACTGAAACACATATACGACCAAGGTCTTGTGTCCTAAAATGGTTCTCTCAACTGTGGTGGAAGTTCCTGGAATACACAAAACAAACTCAACAAATTTGCACATTTTGCAAATTAATATTGCTTTCTCGGACTGTTTCAGCAACTTTCATCCATTTATCGGCACATGCCAAATGTTGTTATTTTCCTTTGGATATTTCTTGAACTATTATATTGTTTACTAATGTGATCTCATCAAGAAGCTCATCTTTGCCCAAGTCATAGGTTTTAATATGCTTGTATTTTTGTATAATTAAAAAACTTTTTCCAAATCTTACCATTTTATTTCTCTCTTAATTGTCGCCCATTTAAATTGTGGAACTTCTTTAAGATTGTCTGTTATGTGGCTAGATATTGTAATGCTACATTATAAAAGTGCGATACATTTTTTTTGAAAACTGCTTCATCTACGTTTGGGCTTTCTTTACGTAAAAATCTCAATCGAAGTTGCATTGCAGAAAATGGAAGAAACGTTTCCATTCTACGATTTTCCAGTTTCTTGACTAAATCGATATAAACACTTACTGTTTCAGTGGTACTTATTGTGACAGGAAAGTAAGGTCTCCTATTTTTTTTTTTCATAGAAAATTACATTTATTTACAAAGTGTGATACGTCGTTGGAAAGGCCAGGGTCTTGGCTATTTTTCAACATAATCGCCATTTTTTTTCAAAACTTTCCGCATCCGCGCGATGTACTTTTGTATGCCGGTGTCGTACCACTCTGCGTCCGCCTCACGCAGCCAGGTGTTGACCTCTTTTTTAACCTCCGCGTCCGACCCAAACTTCTTCCCTCCGAGATGTTTTTTCAGCGCGGGGAACAAGTGGAAGCCTCCCCTGCCCGAACAATCTCATCCGAGAGCTGCAACCGGCCACTTCTCTCCTCGTCGTGAACGTTACTTCGCCCGGAATTAAACTCGCGGCACCACTTACGCACGTTTTTAATGTTCATACAGTTTTCCCCGTAAACTTCAACCAATTGACGATGAATTTCTTTTGGTGTCACCTTTTTCGCACTTAAGAAACGTATCACCGAACGCAATTCGCACTTGGACGCTGATGCGAGGGGTACTTCCATTGTTGACGGCTGCTCAGCCAAGACAGCGGTCGGGCAATGACGCACCTAGCAGCAAAGTTGTAGTGAGGGAATCAGGCAACACGGGGGAATCACAGCAACACGCTTAGCGCGGAATCCGGCGAAGTTACAGCGTTGGAGACCTTACTTTCCTGTCACTCCTCGTATCTGTTTCCATAGCGAGATTTATATTCTGAAAAATGCTTAGAGTACCATGTAAGAAAATGGTGTAAATCTCATTCATGGGATCGCTGAAATAAGATTAATTGATTGTGGACAGTTGTTCAGTTCGTTAAAGTAAAGTTTCAGCGCATCATACATTTCCAACATACAATCGATCGCTGGTTGCAAGCTTCGAAAGTACGTTTCACCATGAGACATAATCTTCCATTCAATTTCAGCATTTTCACAAATTATTTTCAGAGCAGTATTTTTCACCATGTAGCTATAAAAAAATTTGTATAGTTTAACTGCAATTAACCCAATGTCGACAGGTAAACTGTTTGCCGCTGTCTGTCCGTTATAAAGTAAAAAAAAAAGTTTTTAAATGCTTCTTTTATGAGTTTGTTGCTACTTTGCAAGCGCTCAAATCTCTGGTAAAAACCTATCGTTTTATTAACAATCTTTAGCTATACAATAAAGTCACTGTAGGTATTTCAGTAGTCTCTTTACCCCAGAAATAAATTTTTACTTTGCTTATTGATCGAGTGTGTTCTTTGGTAGATATAATTGTACGTTATTTCATGTAAGCTCAGCTAAAGTATTTCCTTTTTCTGCACGTATTAGAAATGCTACAGTAGATAGGAGATTTATGTTTTGTTTTTGAACAAACTAGATGCTCCTGAAAATACTTTCTGATTGAAGGGAAGCATACATTGGGCTTTCCTCGGAAGGTTCTATATTTGTAGATTATTACTGTAAGTGGTTCTGTTGGGAAATCGTTTCCAAGGTCTTCAGAAAAATGCGATTCATGTCTTGGCATTTCTTTCTTGAATGTCCAATTTTGGCTCTCCGCTTTTTGATATTCACAATTGGTTGTGAATTGACACAGGTTAAGGAAAAATATTTCTTTTTCTGAAAGTACAGAGGAAGGTTGAATATTTATCCGCTACTGCAGGTTGGCGGTTTATCATTTTGTTTTTGAATAAACCAGATGCTCTTTGAACTGCTTCCTGAATAAAGGATACATTGGGTTTTCCTCAGAGAGGTTATATATTTGTAAATAGTTATCAAAAGTGGTTCTGTTAGGAAATTAAAATTGTGGAAGAATATTAGTAGGAATACTAAAGGCTTCTCTAATAACAGAGCAACACGAATTTTATTTTCTTAATCTGACAAGTGACATGTATTTTTGGTCGCAGAATTTTCGTATCACCCTGAGATATTAAGATATTCGTTAAATTTTGTTTATATTGTTTAGCATATTGAAACGAACATCATCCGGCGGATGACTCATCATTGGAATGTAAACAGCATCATAATGTCTGGCAAAGGTGCTAGAAATCGCTGGAAAGACCATCTTAAGATACACAAGTGCCGCAGTCAGAATGAGCAGTTGATATCCTAAACCTTAGAAAGGGAAGTATTAATTATTTGTGGAGTTTATATTCCACCTAGTGCTGAGATACAGGTGTACCAAACTTTTATAAATACAGCCGAAACCATCCGCGTACAATATCCACACGCTAAACGACTTATTATTGGTGATTTCAACCTATCCGGAATCACCTGGGTTCAAGATGATGACTTCTTAGCCCCTAGTGGTCACCTCACTAGTAAAGAAGAGCATTTCACAGATAATATGTATTACCTGGAGCTTCTTCAACGGAACCACATAACTAACTTTCAGAATAACCTTCTGGACTTGCTTTTTAGTGATGATTCCTTGAATGTTAAATTACGTGCTACCTCCACTCCCCTAAGTAAAGTTGATATTTACCATCCGCCACTGGAAGCGTTAGTTGATATAATTTCCATTCCATTTTTACACACAAGATCCATAAATGACTATAACGCTTATTCAGATTTACGAAGAGAAACTAAAGTCCTTATCAATCGTTGTTACAAAAAATTCTTGTCTGATACTGAACTTTTAATACCTACAAGTATTAAATACTTCTGGTCATTTATTAATACTTTAAAGAATAACAATGGTATTCCTCGGCAGATGATCTACAAAGAACGTGCACTAAATGATGTTCAACTTATAGCTGATGCATTTGCTGAACATTTTGAAAGTTCTTATACAGTGCATACCATCATTCCGGTGTTTAACTTTGATACTCATAACACTGTTTGCAACTGCCTATACCACCATACATTTACCACCGACGAGGTGCAAGAAAAAATATCTGCTCTGAATTGTAATAAGAGCTGTGGGCCAGATGGTATACCTCCGGTACTGTTGAAAGACTGCAGCGCATCCTTGGTTAAACCTATTACTTTATTATTTCAGCGTAGCTTTGACACTGGTACTTTTCCCAAGTCTTGGGGAAAATCTCAACACTATTTCCCATATTTAAATCTGGAAATAGGTTGGATGTTGCTAACTATAGAGGCATATCACTGCTCTCCATACTATCTAAAATTATGGAATCGATAATCACAGATGAACTTTTCAGAAATTTTAAACATACCATAGCAATTCAGCAACATGGGTTCTTTAAAGGCCGTTCTACTGCAACTAATCTTGCTGTATTTCACGAATATTTAACTAAGAATATAGAACGTGGATATCAGATCGATGTCATTTATTCCGATTTGAGTAAGGCATTTGATAGTATTTGCCATCAGCTGCTTGTGTTGAAACTAGAAGCGTTAGGTATACACGGTTTATATCTATCTTGGATTCAATCCTATTTGCAAAGCAGAACTCAATGTGTGAAAATTGGAAATATTTCATCTAGAGAGATAACAGTAGGTTCAGGGGTTCCGCAAGGGTCACACCTGGGTCCGATTTTATTCTTGCTCTTCATCAATGATGTTGTGTCCATGTTCAAGAGTTCACAGGTGTTACTTTATGCCGATGACTTGAAATTCTTCAGGGTGATACATTCAAAATCTGATTGCTTCAAAATGCAACAGGATTTAGATAATTTTGTGACCTACTGCGATGGAAACTTCTTAAAGTTGAACATTTCTAAATGTAAAATTATGCGCTTTTACAGATGCACAATTCCTATGTACTACAATTATAGTATTAAGAGTCATTCTATTATTTCAGTCTCGCGTATCACTGACTTAGGAATTACCTTTGATGTTAAAATAACCTTTAGAGACCACATCAACGCTGTAGTATCCAAATCCCTCAGAGCTTTGGGTTTTATCAAAAGAAACTGTAAAACCATTCGCAACATGAAAGCCTTAAAAGCACTTTACTCAGGTTTGGTTAGAAGTCTGCTTGAGTATAACTCTGTAATTTGGTCACCATCTTACTCATGTCACATTGATCGCATTGAAGGGGTGCAGTCTAAGTTCGCTAAATTTGCTTTGTACCAAATACACTTTACATGTGATCATATTACTCCGAGAGCAAGGTTGCAATTACTGGGTCTCCAATCGCTACAAACAAGAAGGAAACAAGGAATGTTTATATTTGTGTTTAAAATGGTTAACAACTTGATTGATTGCAATGCCCTGCTTGCAAAATTGAATTTCCATGTAAAACATCAGATTACTCGCTCTCATAATTTATTTTTATTAAATTTTCATAGGACAAACTACGGGCAGCAGGCCGTTATAGACCGCATAATGATGGCAGCTAATACAGACTATATGCATATAGACATTTTTCATATAACTTTATCGAGTCTGAAAAGGCTACTTAATAGCAATTTGTAAATTTCTTATAACCTTTGTTATATGTTTAAATTTGTTAAGTGCCAATTGGATTTTTTTATAAATCTGTAATGTACTGAAATATATAAATAAATAAATAAATAAACGCGTCTCTAAATAGATATAAGTTGTACTTACATAGATTTCCATTTGTTCACTTCTTTTAATGCTGTATTATTTTCATTAGTTTGCTGTTCATTAGACTGTAGAAGAATTTCAATATCTTCTTTATACTAAAATTAGTTGTCACTTTTTACTGAAATAATAACAAAATATTAAACCTTTTTGGTTATTTGCTTTAGATTACCCAGTTCCTGTACTGTTTGGGATAGCTTACGCCTGACATCCTGTGTTCCATTAAAATTTTGTTTGTATGCTTCCCCAAATTTTTTCAGTTGGTTTTGAAGTAGCTCAATTAAGGTATCTCTTTGAGAAACAGACGCCGTTGCTTCATCCAACAGCCGCTTGTAACGATCTAGATTATCTGCATACTCATCATTTTGGAGCTTATTTGTATTAGAACTTTCGGTAATTTTAAGCAACTATAAAAAGTTTATTCTATAAAATTGTAGGAATCTAATGAATACATACCTTTGATGTATCGGGACCAGGAAGGCTGTTTGGAGCTAAATCTGTTTTTAGCTCTACCAAAGCAAAAGTTGTATTATCACATTGTAAATCTGTTTGTTTGCCACCTATAAGATTTATTACAAAACACAGCTAGAAATTGGTTTAATTTTTAATACCATCTTTGGATTCACTAGAACCACCCGAACTCATTTCTTTTTACAAAATTTCCATAAATTTCACATTTTGAATAACTGTTCATACTACTAAATTTAACATTTACATAATTGTCATACTTGTCATTTATGTTTTGTTTTGTATTTTTAATTTAGTTTAGATCAGTTTTATATTTCAATATGGAAAAGAATAAAGTAAAAAAATTTAAAGCATTTGTAAACCCTCGCTACTTGTATGGACAAGCACCAGCACATGTCTTAATTTCAGATTTAAAAGAGTATAACAACCACCGATATAAGGTATGCATATCTTCAGCAGAGAAATGGTTATCAATAATTTATTTTTAAAACTAGGTCTTTACTGTACACCCACGAGTTGATGATAAGCCACTGAAAATGAATCCTACATATTATATAAACAGTCAACGACTTATTAATGATGCCCTTAGGTTGCAAGAAATTGATAAGCAAAATAAAGATTTGGTTAAAAAAATTAATACTATCAATCAAATGGGGGTAAGAATAAATGCTATTAATTTGATTTCTCCTTTTCTACTATCTATCTAATGCTATTTTTCATAATGTAGTTTCTCATGTCAAACCCACTGGTGTATTCTATTTCCAAAGAGAACAAATGTTCAGAGTTTTGCAGTGATACAAAAGAATAGTAAACTGCCATTAGGATTAAAGTAAGACTTTATTAATAATATTTTGATTTATCAAGCAAATACATTTGGAAGGCAAACATTAGTCCAAATAACACATTATTGTTTCTCCAATAAATAGCATAAATTAACCAAAAATATTTGTCAACATTTGTTGGTTTCTTTTTGTATTGATATGAGACTGTTTTAATGTCTGGTGCTGAATTGTTAAATAAAAAACAAAATATTAACATTTTCGGGGATATTTTTATGTAGTATTGGAGACGAATTAATACCAAAAAGTCCAACATGGTCAATTCGACTATTGTGAATATCATCATAGTCAATGGAGGGGAAGACTAAGTGCATTAAAATTTGGCTTTGTTACATGTAAAACGAGCAGACCAGGAAAATAAGAACAGAATCAGTAAAAGAATGCTTGCCTGAAATACAGTAACAAAGAAAGGAAAGAAAAAAAACGAACGCCACGCTAACACAGTCGTAGTTTGTGGAAGTAGGGGCTAAAGAATAAACAGGACAACACACAACGCAATTCACCCTGAAAAAAAATTATTAGTTTATACACAATATACTCATGTTGGCCGAACTCTTGTCTGCCCAATACAATCACACAACACTCAACTAGTAACACAGAAAAAGAAACAGATTAATTATGGCGTATTTCAGCATGTCTACACAAATTTATACCCCGTATCACAACCAAAAAAAAAAAAAGTATGACAAGAATCTGACCTACTTACTGCATTGACTATGACGAGCTCGCTCCAATAGAATCTATTAAACCTAAGAAACAAAATAAATATTTGCAATAGTACACGTAGGCGCAATCAACAAACCAAATTCAATAACTAATCAAACACCACAGCTGATGGATAATTATCAACACTATACACAATTTCAAAACCAATTAACTCGGCAGTCTATCGGTATAAAAACCAATATACTTCTTTTAGAAGATAACAGCATTAAATAATCAACAAAGGTAATTTTTTTATTATTTTTATGATACACGTAACACCCACGTGCTATAAGTGTGTAAAACGATTATTATCTGTTGACCGTGATGATATTCTCTCACGTAGGTTTTTAAGCATTATTGGTAACTATGTATTATCTCTTAATAATTTAATATGCGTAAAAACGGTAGCCAGACACAATGTGTTGTTGCGACAAATTGAGATTTTCTGTGTTAAGACCAAGCATGCAGTGGTTCAAAGAACCTACAAATGTAGGTTAAAATCCGGACTAAAAACATTTCTATTAAAGAAGCATCACCATCTAAATACCTGCCAGTTACATAAACGGAAGGCAAGTTTTCACTATAAAGATTTTGTAACTTGCCGGTTAGATTTATCATATTTATCAAAAATGAACCCATGTAAACCAACACAGAATATAGTGAACTCGTTCAACGAAGGTATTCTAAAATTTACTTCCTAACAATAATCACGGAAAACCCATATAGAATAGAAATAAGAGTATATTGCTAGCACTCAAAGATAACTCATCAGCTTTATTTAATTACAGTTAAACTAAGTCATGCAACTATAATATCGAATACTAACCTGCCATAGGATTCGTATAATTGAGCAATTTTCCAAACATGAAAGTAAATATCTGAAGAAGCTATAGTGTGTAAAATGTAAAAAATATTCAAACTAAGAAGTAGAAGGTAAATAATTCCCTCTCTATCAAAATTCAAGTGTTGGAGCAAGAAGCAAAATAATAGACCAAGCAATACAACAACAGTATGGACAGAAAGGAAACGCCTATTAGTCAACAAAACAAGACCAAAAAAAAAGAGAAAAATCTATATGGTTCGAAGTCCCAAAGTACCATACAAATCCACGAACAAGGAAACTTATATGAAAAGGAAAAGTATAGGGTCGCAATCACTGTGGGCAAAAATGAAATGGCATCAACACTACAAAGGTCGTTGAAAGACATTACAGTCTTAAACCTCAAGAAATGCAGTAGTTTCCTACAGAAAATCAAAAAGCAAGAAGGGGGAATGGCATCAACACTACAAAGATCGTTGAAAGACATTACAGTCTTAAACCTCAAGAAATGCAGTGGTTTCCTACAGAAAATCAAAAAGCAAGAAGGGGGAATCAGGAAGAAAACCAGCAGTAAAAGCCAAAACGAGACATGCCTGTCAAGCCTCATAGTATGCTAGAGGATGACATAAGAGCTGGAGAAAAAAATTGTACTTCAAACTGGGGTGACAAAAAATTACTTCAATCACATAATAAAAGAACGGAATAGCTAATAGACCGAAAATTTGACTAAATCGTAGTTTCCAAAAACAAACCAGAAAGGTCTAAAAAGCACATACCACAAAAAGAGGGTTAAACATTAAACTAAGTCAGCATGAGGGCTGACAGTAAGCAAAAGCAGCCAAAGGAAAAGGAAATGTGTATGAGAAGTGAAAGGAAAGGGAAAAACAAACAAAAACAAAAAAATTATTTAGGTACGAGCACAAATTTCGACAAGAAAATATTAAAGTATTAATTTGGTACGCAAGGACTAGGAATGGGGTACGCGACGTTTGCGCCTACAAAAAGAGAACGAAGCGAGATCAAGAATATCAGACCTGTTGAATGGGCGGTTTTGACGTTTTTGATGTACTTTAGCAATCAATTTACATCTAACCTCCATGTAACCATCATGAATAACAAAATAACAGGACTCACTCGAAACTAAAACACCAAAAATCAAATCAAATCCAGTAACCCACAGAGGTCAATAAAATAAATTGCAGTATACGTGAAGTGCACCACAACAAAACGATTTAACTCTATAACGAAATAACCACAAAATAATAATACAGATACAATTCGTAGGAAATCTATAATTACCAAGAAAACACGTCTGGTAACTTAAAGTGAAACTAGAAAACACACACACACACACACACAAATATACACACGCCACACATACACACACAACACACGTGCACGCACGCACGCTCGCACACACACACACACACACAACACACGTGCACGCACGAATGCTCGCATGCACGCGCGCACACACACACTAACAGCAAATTGCAAATTTTAAAACTTGAAATTGTTCACTTAGAAATGGAAACATTGGAATTTATGGACTGAAATCAAACGGCAATATTAAAACATTTATGCAGAATGAAATATTTTCTCTTATACAAAAGCATATAAAACATTTACAACATCATTTCTTTCAAATATCAAATAATTTCTAAAAAGTACTTATTCACTTAATTATAAAAATGTTCCTTACCTTATTTTAAATTTGCAGAACTAAATTTCTTCTCTTATGGATAGTTTACTTGATTATAATTCTCACGCTTGTAAGGTTTGTTTTGACCAAAAAAATCCTCGACAGATAATCTACTAAAAGGTCAGAGTGTTTGGAACTCTGAACACAAGCTTTCGTATTAATGATCTTTAAAAAAAATGATTAGGACTTACTCTATCTTAAACTAAATAACAAAATTCAAGTATCAGTTACAATGTTAAAAAAATTATACTTGCAAAAATCCACGAAGGGCTTTTCCAATTAAATATCTTCGATTTCTTGGCGTTATTTTAAATTGACGTTCAAATTCCAGTTTACAAAATCTTGAATATTTTTTAAACATTCATTTAGAAACCAACGTGCATCCTCGAAATTAATCAACAAAATTTTTAATAGGTTTTGATATCGAAGCACTTCTCATCTTCATTGTATATAATTAAATTCAATAATTTTCATTTATTTTATGCAGCTTGCGTTTAAAACATCACCTCTTTATTCATTGTAACAACGTAATTATTTAAGTAATGTACGCGTACTGCATATTTCAAATATCATCTTCGCAAAGCAATAACTCGCCACTTAAATAAACATTTTGCAATCGAATCCATGAATGAATCTTTTTAATAAACACTTCCATTTATATACAAAATTATCTATTTCTAGAAAAGACTAGTGTTTTTGTGATTCTATTTCAAATAATGCACGCATATCTTACGTAAGCTCTGAGAAATTCTCATTAGCGTTCAAAATCGGTTATTTATGGATTTTATGGGTTTTTCAAGATTCCAGTCGCTTCTTGGAATAAACGTTTCTTTATTAATTAGTTCGTGCGAAATTGACGTATTTTTCTCAATTCCTCTTGAAAATACGGGAACATGCTTTATTTAGAATGTTTTTATGCCATACAAAGGCTAATTAATTTAAAGCTTTATAATGCATACTAGGTGTTATTATATAGAAAATATTTGCTTACCCGGAAAAATGTGTTTTAAGGCTAAAATTAAGGTTTTAAATACACGAAATTATTTATTTTTATTTACGAAAAGAACAACTTTTTATTACAAACAAATAGCTTTTGTAACATATCTTTTATGATAGACCACGCGACCCTCACCTGTTGGGAATATACGCTGCGCAGTGCTGTGCTGTGTGCTATCAAGTTGTATCGGGAGTATCGTTTAAGCCGTTGTGGCGTAATGAAGCAACTCTCTTGCGTGCTCGCGTTTCGGGTATGAGTTGGCTCTTTTGTATATTAAGATACCATACAAACTATTATTGTTCATTGCTTTTGTGTAAAGTGTATAGTTTGTTAAAATGTGTAAACACTCATTTAAGTTTAATATGTTTGAGTTTCATTAATTATAAATAGTTACTACGTGTGTGCTTTATTTTAAAGATCACCGAAGCCTACCCCTGAGATTATCACAAAGCTAGCCAAATAAATAATCTACCGCGTCCCTAATTAAATAAAACCCTCACATAAATTTGTCACCCAACTCGTGGCATTTAAAATAAGCGCGCATATGTTGTCGATAAACTATTAAAAGTGTTGTGTTTTCAAGCAAGGTCAAGGTGCAGACGGAATAAGGATTTGGTTTGTAAACACCTGCTTGCCTGGTTTTATAGATACGGATATATACAACACAGAAAAGGTATTTATGTATCTTTCAGTGGTTTAACTGTTTTAAGTTGTATTGTTTATAAAATTGCTTCTGTTTATATTTTGTTTGAAGTATGTATAGCAATTTCGAAAAAGTTCGTATTAGATAGAACTATAAACAGTGCCTTATGAAACGTAGTGTTTCTTAATTTAATGACTGTTCTGAAAATATTTTGTTCGGTAAACGTGTACATTATAACGTATTCGCGAAGCGCTCGCGTTTTGTTTCAACCAGAAGCATACCTGAGATTGTGGTAACCAACCCCTTTGGAAGGATAGCTTGGTTGTAAAGCGTTTTACGGGTTATAATTATTTTGATAATTTTATTTACAAACTCGTATGTCACACGATTATTTTTTAAGAAGTAAACAAACTTCCACAAACATGAATGATTCAACGAGTGAATCTGTGACTTTGTCCAAGGAACAGTTTGAAGCATTGTTACAAAGTATCCGTAGTGTAAATATTAATAATGTTAACCCCCCAGCAGCGACAGGGGGAAACTTTTCACAGTGTCTTTCGCGTTTTGATGGTAAAAAAGGCACGGATGTGAACGCATTTATTGACGCAATTGAAGTTTACAAAGATTGTTCGCAAGTAAATGATTCTAATGCTCTTCGAGGACTTTCTATGCTTTTATGTGGATTTGCATCGTCTTGGTGGCAAGGTGTGAAAGCTGATGTAAACAATTGGTCACATGCTTTAGCTTTATTACGTACCACGTTTGGACCTAAAAAACCTCCATATCGTGTTTATAGAGAATTATTCTCTCGAGCAAGATGCTTGCATTCCGACGGACGTTTTCGTTTGTCAATGTCGTAATATTTTAGCAAATTTACCTGTTAACACTTTAAGTGAAGCTATACAGTTAGATATTGTGTATGGGCTTTTAAATATTCAGATACGTGAGAAAATTCCTCGCGATAGTGTTAATTCTTTACTGAACTTTTGGAACGCGCGCGTTTGATTGAAGAGACTTTCGTGGAAAAACGTATTGATCGCGCTGAAACTTATAAATCAGTGGATAAAGTAATTTCTAAAATACGAAATCAACCCACAATGTTCGATGTGGTTACTGTAAGACATTTGGTCATAAAACAGATGATTGTCGTAAATTAGCTCGCAAAGAGACTACTCAAGTAAACAATACAATTAGTGCTAACCCTATTTCGTGTTTTGGTTGTGGAAACCCGGGTTATATTCGCGCTAACTGTCCGAAATGTAAAACTACAGAAAATACGCAAGAAGTGAATTCCATGGAATTCTGTGGTATATATTTAAAGGATAGGCTGGTTAAACCCGCCCTCGTCCTACTTTATATGTGCAAATATTAGGTATGTCTGGCACTGGTATTATAGATACTGCTGCAAAACAAAGTGTTGCTAGCGACTCATTGCATAAAGCCTTGTTGGCAAAAGGTCAAAAGTTTTACGAAGATCAAGTTACGGTTAAACTTGCTGGACGGAAGCACTTCGTTTCAAAATATCTTAGTAACCAATGTAAATGTTTTTCTAAATGGTCGTTCCATTAACACATCTTTCATTGTTTTACCTCATGCTAAGAACAACTTGACCTTATTTGGCATAGATTTTCTCGAGGACGCAAAACTTGTTTTAGACATTTCCAACCGTACGTGGAATTTTGAAGACAACGCAAAACAGAAATTTGTGTTAGATTTTGAAATAGTGAACTGCAAGCCGCACATTGCTATAAATTCCATTAGTGCGTTACGTTCTAACGAAGGAACCATGCTTGATGCTTCCCAAGTTTCTCGTTTAGACCGCTTAGTTAAAGCAAACGAAAATACTTTCCGACTAGGGGGAGGGACCACCCCATTTACGGAACACAGAATAGAAACAGCGGATCACCCGCCTATTGCTGTCCCACCATACCGTATGTCGCCCTCTAATAAGGAAATTATGCGGAAAGAAATCGATAGAATGCTTAGTGAAGACGTGATTGAAGAGTGTGAATCACCCTGGGCCGCCCCAGTGGTCCTTGTGCCAAAGAAAGACGGTTCAACTCGTGTTTGTGTAGATTACCGCAAACTTAATGCTATTACTACACCGGATTCGTATCCATTGCCTCGTATGGATGATTTGTTACATGCCACAAAACGTACATTTTTTATGTCGACTTTAGACTTAAGATCTGGTTATCATCAAATTAGTGTTCGCGAATCAGATCGAGATAAAACTGCTTTCGTGTGTCCTTTTGGTATGTTTCGTTATAAAGTAATGCCGTTTGGTTTACGAAACGGCCCAGCTACTTTTCAACGGCTAATTGATATATTTAGACGTGGACTGGGAGATATGTTGATTTTAGCATATTTGGATGATCTTCTAGTACTGTCAGAAACATTTGACTCACATCTTAATGATTTGGAAAAAGTTTTCGAAAGGTTAAAACAATTCAAGTTAACTCTCAATAGGGAAAATGTGTTTTTGCTTGTTCAAGCATAAAATATTTAGGTCATGTTATCACACCGAATGGAATTGAGGTTGATCCAGAAAAAACTTCTGCCATTACTAATATGCCTAAACCACGCAATGTTAAAGATGTGCAATCTTTTTTACAGACTTGCTCATGGTATCGACGTTTTGTCGAAGGGTTTGCTGAAATTTCTAAACCTCTTTCTGACCTGACAAAGAAAAATGTTAAATGGGTTTGGAATGAAAGTCATCAAAAGGCTTTTGATTCTTTAAAAAATCTCTTGTTACTGCCCCAATTTTACAGCAAAATGATGGTACAAAACCATACATTTTAAGGACTGATGCGTCTGCGTACGCTTTGGACGCTGTTTTAATGCAAGGGGAAGGACCTGATGAACACCCAATAGAATATGCGTCAAGATTATTGACGTCTGCTGAAAGAAATTATAATTGCACCGAACGCGAAGCTCTTTGTGTGGTATGGAGCCTGAATAAATTTCGAGGTTACCTAGACACATCGTCAGTAATAGTTACTACTGACCATCAACCTCTGAAGTGGTTGTTAAGCTTACGGTCGCCTACTGGTCGACTTGCGCGTTGGGCATTAATGATTCAAAGTTATAACATTCGGATTGATTACATACCAGGTCGTTGTAATTTTATTGCCGATTGTTTATCTCGTCGCCTTTGTGGACATGATACCAAAACCGCGTGTGATGTGTGCTTGGTTACAGTTGACATGCCACGAGAACTGCTGCAGACATTCGTGCTGAGCAGTTGAAAGACGAAGAATTAGCTAAAATAATTCGTACGTTTGAAGACGTTTCATGTCATGATTTCACAAAATGGACCGATCGTGGTTACATCATGACTAATGGTATTTTATATCATTATAATTCTGAGGAGGATGGGGATGAAGCACAATTAGTGGTGCCTGCTCATGAACGAGCCCGTGTACTGAAAGAGTATCACGATGCACCAACTGCTGCCCATTACGGTGCTGAACGTACCTTACAAAGAATTATGAAAGTGTACTATTTTGTTGGTATGCGCCGATATATTTATGATTATGTTAAGTCGTGCTTGAGTGCCAACGATACAAAGCGAGTAATCAAAACCTGCTGGTTTAGTTCAAACACCTGTGTACAATCAGAGGTTTGAAGTGCTGTCAATTGATCTGTTTGGACCTCTTCCCGAATCGGTTAACGGGGAGAAATGGATCTTAATTGTGGAAGATCCTAGTACCAAATGGGTTGAGCTATTTGCTTTAGTGCGTGCTACCGCGCAGGAATGCGCTAAAGTACTTGTTAATGAAGTTTTCTTTAGGTATGGGATACCTCGTAAAATAACAAGTGATAACGGTACACAATTTGTATCAGCTGTTATGCAAAAAGTTTGCCATTGTTTAGGAATTAAACAGCATTTGATACCATTATATCATCCTGCCGCAAATATTGTGGAAAGGAAAAACCGAGATTTAAAACCTCGCTTGGCTATTCTTGTAAAAGAAGACCACGCTTTATGGGTTGATAAGTTGCCTGTGATTCGGTTTGCTATGAATACGGTTTATAGTCAAAGCACTGGTTATACCGCTGCTTTTCTCACGTTTGGTAGGGAGCTGAGAACTCCAGATCAGGTTCAAAACGATCTTCGCGTAGTGGTACAGTCGGAAAATTTTGTGCCGCAGATCACGCCCTTTTTAAATAAAATGGCTCGAACCTGGGTTGAAGCCAAACAAACGCATGAAATGCAACAGGATCGTCAGAAAATATATGCTGACAGGAAAAGAAATCCAAATCCTGATTACAGCGTAAATGGTCACCACTCATACTCAAAGTAATGCTTTAAAAAAGGTTACTTCAAAATTGCATCCACGCAAAGATGGGCCTTATGTAATTATAAAAAAGGTTTCGCCTACTTCGTATCAAATCGCTGATTTGAAAAACCCTAAAGTGCCCCTAGGTGTATACCATTCGTCAGCGTTAACGAGTTACCATGGTTTAGAAGAGGCACCATCAGTAGTTCCGATTCGGAAACGTGGCAGACCTAGGAAAAAGAAATGTTCTGTTGTTGTTGACCCCTCGCCGAGACGGCTTAGAGGTCAAAGGGGGAGAGTGTAACATATCTTTTATGATAGACCACGCGACCCTCACCTGTTGGGAATATACGCTGCGCAGTGCTGTGCTGTGTGCTATCAAGTTGTATCGGGAGTATCGTTTAAGCCGTTGTGGCGTAATGAAGCAACTCTCTTGCGTGCTCGCGTTTCGGGTATGAGTTGGCTTCTTTTGTATATTAAGATACCATACAAACTATTATTGTTCATTGCTTTTGTGTAAAGTGTATAGTTTGTTAAAATGTGTAAACACTCATTTAAGTTTAATATGTTTATCGGTTGAGTTTCATTAATTATAAATAGTTACTACGTGTGTGCTTTATTTTAAAGATCACCGAAGCCTACCCCTGAGATTATCACAAAGCTAGCCAAATAAATAATCTACCGCGTCCCTAATTAAATAAAACCCTCACACTTTTGCATTTATCTTAAAAGATCGATTTGCATTCGTATTTCATGCGTTTTTAAGGTATCTTAAAATTAATTATTTTTACATATACAGCTTACATTATTTGCTATGTATGCACAATACACTTATATCATACAGGGTGATTATTTATACTAGCGGAATTTGCGTTTTTGGTTGTCCCTTTAATGAATAAAATACGCTTGTATTGTACAAGGCGTAACCATACATTTACGGAAATTACTATTTTTTCGAATTCATTATATTTTGGTGGGATTTATTTGTAGAATTTTAATTTCAATGACTTCTCGTGATCTATATATATATATATATATATATATATATATATATATATTGCTGTGAATCCTAGTATAAAATCGAGCCTCACGAATTGGGCGCCAAGAATGCTGTGAATCCTCTCTTGTCTGCAGGTACTGGCCCTTTAAAAAAAAAACATTCGAGCCCCACAGTTTGGGCGTCAAGAATGCTGTGAAACCTTTTAAATCACCTGGTCCGTTGATTCCTTCTGTTAATCGCCTCGGCTGCTCTTCTAGATAACTTCCATTCTCAATCATAAAAATTAAACAACACATTCCTACCACAAACATCAACGTTAACTCTATTTACATCAATATTCAGAATACATTAAATTTTCAAATTAAATTTGAACATAAAATTCAGTTTTAAAAGAATTTCCGGATTAATTTTATTATCATTTTACTGTGCATCCAAAATTAAAGTCCTTGTTGGATGCCTACTAATTAATATAACAAGATAAGCAGACCGGAGTCTGAGTATAAAGGAGCATCTACCACCCTTTACGTTAATTAACCAGGTTTGTCTAATTGAGCTCAAAGACCTACCCAAAGTTTCATCCTATTCCCGAACATCAAAACAAAATACCCTTTTACTTAAACAAGCAAATTTCATCTTAAAATTAAATTTTATGGTTAGAAAAATTCCACTAATGTCCATTTAAAGTAAATCAATTATAAAGTCATTCAATACACACAAAAATGTCAAACAAAATAGTACAATTTACCTGAAGGTTATTGTCCTCGTAGCTTCAGTGTAATCGTCCCTTTGTAAATCACACCATTCCAACCGGATTCTATTTACAGCTTCAAGTTGTCAACGCTTTAAAATGTTCTCCATCACCATTAATTTAAAGTTGTTTCTAGGCTTTTCCGGAACTCATCTGTGTATATCTGCCTCTGGTTCAGTGGATGCAGATACATTTACGAACCATTTAGTCATTAACACCCCGCAAAATAGCAAAGAAATTCATACTTCCTTTTACCAATATTACCAATATACGCCAAAACTGCCTACTTTTGGGTATACATTTGTCGTTGTAAATTTTACTAATTGGTACCGTGATAATAAACTTTTATTACCTTGTATCTA
This sequence comes from Platerodrilus igneus, assembly GCA_036346225.1. Taxonomy (NCBI): domain Eukaryota; kingdom Metazoa; phylum Arthropoda; class Insecta; order Coleoptera; family Lycidae; genus Platerodrilus; species Platerodrilus igneus. The sequence goes on from JARFIW010000941.1 coordinate 1,639,812, forward strand.
AGTGCACTGAAGTACATTCATGTTAGCACGTAAAATAACCAACTATTTTGAGTCACTAAAATATACTAGCACACTTTAAATTATTTAATCAAACTAAAATGCACTGTTTAATATCAAGTCGCGGATGCACGAGCTTTTAACGCATCGAATCGTCGAAAGTCTAAGAGTCTAAGAGAGCGAAACACATATTCCCGCCTGTATATATAGCGAATAGCCGACACGTCGCTTTGTTCCCTAAAACGGGTAATTCCAACGAATTCCTCATTCTACGTTCCCAGTCTGTAGCCTGCACGTCGATTTTTATGAATTTAGTACTCACCCCATTGAGATCTCAGAAAATTTCAACACGGCCCGCAAAGTTGTCCGAGAAAAACTAATTACTTTTATACAGAAATTGTTGTTCTACCTCTGATATATGCATCCTATTTTTAACCAATCGCAACCCCTTGACGTTGCTTAAATCCCGCCCTTTACAATATGTGTCTTTGCTTGACGCATTTCTCTTTCCTTTTCTAACCTGTTCGTATTGGTGCAAATTTATATTCTTTATTATCGATTATATTTTAGTCCACGCGGACTGTTATCTGGGTTTAATAAACCCGTATCGCACATTCTCGTGAATACTAAGTCCCGGTTTCTCCAAGATTCTTTGAAACATTAATTATTTGCCAAATTTACGCAGAACGAGCTTTTTAAAAATACGCAGGTGTTCTGTATTTCCTGCTAAAGCATCTGATCGTTTCCAATATCCTTAGAATCAACATGTTTATCCAAACAAATTAACTTGAAATTGCCTTTTAAAAACACGCAGGGGTGTTCAAACGTAACATTTTAAATAACCTTCCTACGATTTGACTATTATTGGGTTTTTACAAGTTTTATGCTTATTATTAATAATGGTTCAATTAACTCCAACTAAAATTGATTTCCATCCTTTTCATTTTTTAGCGAATACAACATAAATATTAATTATTATATGTACACTTTGTTTTACTACCGGTTACTTAAAATAGGGTTAATTAATCTAAACTTTGCACGTAATTTCCATTTGTTTAGGAATAATTAAATTATCCACTGCGCTTTTCAATACTGCTTCTTTTGATGTAAAGCGTCTTATAGATAATTTAAATTTCTTATTTTTACTGAAACGACCGAGTTTATTTATGCTTCAAGGTTTTAATAAAGCGTATTATTTAATGAAATTCCTTATACACGGTGATTAAAATTATTTGATTTGATTATTTAATTTTCTACCCTGGTCTAAATATGAGTATTTTCCCCCTATTTGAATACAAATAATCCCACTTATTTGAATGCAAATATCAAATATTTAGACTGCCAAAAATCTTTACAAAATTTTGCCTATCTCTCTCATCCTTATCTATCTAACTTACCTACTTTGTCTCCAATCCAAAAAATATTTACACCTATCCTATATCCCTATCCTATTCCTAACTCTCACCTACTTCTATAAACTGAAATTATCCCTAACTTCATCCTACTTATCCATCTAATCCTATATACATCCTATATACCTATCCTATTCCTAACTTTTAACTACTCTTCACTATACTTTACTTCCCCCTACCTAATCCTATATGCCTATCCTACTCTTACTCTATTCCTAACTCTCCACTAATCTTATATGAAATATCTATACTTAACCTATCTTATTTTCTTCCTACATTTACTCTTTATCCTCATCCTAAACCTATTCCTAATTATCTCCCATATGTGTCCTATATCTAGCTTTATTTTCTATAACCACTTACTTCTACTCTTTATATACACCTATGCTATCCCTATCCTATTTAAATCTAACTCTTCTTGACCCTCCAAGTCTTTCTTCTCACCAACCTAATACTCTTCATTCCTATTTCTCCCCTTCTATATCTATACTTATCATCCCTATTATCTCACATACAATAAACTTATCATCCCTATTATCCTGACTCTTAAATACTGCTTCTTCTTCAGTCCCTACACATGTCTGTTTCTCATTTATTCTTATTTTCTTCTCTGCCGACAAACCAAACGATACTACTTTACAATTATCGATTTTTCCTCTATGGAAAACCCTACGTACCTTCTAGAATTTTTGTGTAATGGAATCCGCCAGAATGAATCCCTTAAATCTACTTTATTAAAAACAAACTTGCCACTTAACCTCGTCAAAAATAATTCTGCCTTCACCTGCTCCCGATATGCTGCTTCTACCCCCACTAATTCTGCATTTTCTTGTACTAAAGCTTGAACCTCTACTCTCCTATCCTCTGGACATCTTATCGTGTTGATCTGTTTACCTTCATCATCCTCTACCTCTACTACATTAATACTAAACCCCGTGTCATCCTCTGTGACTTCATAACTGCCTTCCATGGCACTACCCTATCCTTAATTCTTATTACCTTCCTTTCCATATCTATCAAAACCCTAACTTCATCATACAGTCAACACCTAAAATGCTCTGAAACTTCAGTCCAGGTACAATTACAAACTCCTGTTCACAGCTTAAACCTCCTATATCTATCCTAAGCACCACAACACTATTTACTACAGCAAACTTCTTTTATTTGGAGCTACTAAATGGCTACGTTTTATAGGCATAATTCTATCACAAACCTTATCCCTAATTTTGCTGACGAATTCCTCCGATATTAAACTCGCCTCTGCCCCTGTATCAAGTAATACTTCTACATTATTCTCAAAAATTTCTAAATTAATAATTGGCAAACATAATTTTTCCTCAGTTTCTGGCTCTACTTCCTCCTCAATTTTGAAAAATTCACGTGGATGTTCGTATACATTTACACAGAAATCTAGTGGTCTGTCGCGTTCTAAAAATCCTGTCTCATCCTGTTTTCCGTGCTTGGTCCTGGTTGTCCTTCTACAACTGTGCGTACGTCCTCCTCGTGTTAATATCCGTGTCCCTATCTCTATTCGGCGTGCTGGTCACAGTCCTGTTTACTTCCGGTAAACTGTTCTGTCTCGTGTAACTAGGTCTTGGCGTCGGTCCCCTAGTCGCACTATTGCTCCTGTATTCCTGTCCTCGTCGTTCCCAATTCGGTCGAAAATTTCTGTTGTAGTCAGGCCGTCTCGGATAATTCGGTGTCCTGTTGTCAAACCTAACTGTGTTAACGTTTCGTTCTCGTATCTCTCTTGTCCGTCCAACACATACATCGTCATATCTCTGTAAATACTCTAAAATGTCTCCCGTTCTGTGATGTTTTGTAAGGCCACGTGTTGTCTAATTTCCAGTTCAAAATGTCGTGATAGGTACTTGATTATCTGTCTGTCCGTCAATGGTGGATTCAGTTGTTTGGCCACACTGTACTTGCGGATGGCATATTGCTCCTAGATCCTGCAAACTCTCCCTTAAATTTTCCTGTAATTAAGTCGTCTCGTACCTGGTCTTGTCTGTGGTCACTCCAGTAGTGTTTTAAAAATTTGTTTTCAAAGTCCTGATACGTGTCTATGTCCTGTCCTACTAAATTGTACCATGCTTCCGCGTTGTCCTTTAATAAAGCCTTTATCGTATTCAGTTTAGTCTGTTCGTCAAATAAATTTCCCACTAGATTTCTTACACTATTAATAAAAATTTGTGGATTTACCCTGTTATCACCATAAAACTTCATGTGTTGGTCCAATGATACTCCACCTGTATAAAATCTGGGACCTTCCCCCGTTAAATTTGATATGTTGTATTTAATACTACTAACTTCGCGTTCTACCCTGCCTAACTGATCCCTACATGAGTCCGTTACTTCAGTCATTTTACGTTTATTTCTTCTTCACAGAAAATGCGTACTTCGGACCTTAAATGTCCCATTTCCTGTCGAAGACCTGTAATGTCACGCTCATTTTATCACCCTATTTTCAACTTCCCCATCTTCACGGTAAGACTATCTTTAAATTCTGTAAATTCTTTAGTATTTTGTTCAATTTTCCCGCTTATCTGCTCTAATTTTTGGTTGGACTCCTCCTCGCTCTATTAGCTTCATCGCTTAGCAGTTCTAATTTTCTATTGGATTCTTCCCTAGCTAATCGCATTTCCTCTAACATTCTCATCATTAACTCGTTTCCTTGATCCCTGATTCCGTCCTCGACTGATCTCTACTGCCTCCAGCTTCTTCCATTTTCGAAATTTTCTCACACAATGCACTATCGTCACTTCCAATTTCCACTCCTTGACTCCTTAACCACTCCTTTCTCTGCATACGTTCTATCACTCACACACTTTAAAATACTCTTAAATTTATACACACACCGAAACTCTCTCTCTCAGATCGCCAGTTTCCTGGAATAAAATAACAAAAATTTTATTTGGAACTCGAGCCTCACTTTTGGGTCGCCAAGAATGCTGTGAAACCCTGTATAAAATCGAGCCTCACGAATTGGGCGCCAAGAATGCTGTGAATCCTCTCATATCTCTAGGTACTGGCCCTTTAAAAAAAAAACATTCGAGCCCCACAGTTTGGGCGTCAAGAATGCTGTGAAACCTTTTAAATCACCTGGTCCGTTGATTCCTTCTGTTAATCGCCTCGGCTGCTCTTCTAGATAACTTCCATTCTCAATCATAAAAATTAAACAACACATTCCTACCACAAACATCAACGTTAACTCTATTTACATCAATATTCAGAATACATTAAATTTTCAAATTAAATTTGAACATAAAATTCAGTTTTAAAAAGAATTTCCGGATTAATTTTATTATCATCTTACTGTGCATCCAAAATTAAAGTCCTTGTTGGATGCCTACTAATTAATATAACAAGATAAGCAGACCGGAGTCTGAGTATAAAGGAGCATCTACCACCCTTTACGTTAATTAACCAGGTTTGTCTAATTGAGCTCAAAGACCTACCCAAAGTTTCATCCTATTCCCGAACATCAAAACAAAATACCCTTTTACTTAAACAAGCAAATTTCATCTTAAAATTAAATTTTATGGTTAGAAAAATTCCACTAATGTCCATTTAAAGTAAATCAATTATAAAGTCATTCAATACACACAAAAATGTCAAACAAAATAGTACAATTTACCTGAAGGTTATTGTCCTCGTAGCTTCAGTGTAATCGTCCCTTTTGTAAATCACACCATTCCAACCGGATTCTATTTACAGCTTCAAGTTGTCAACGCTTTAAAAATGTTCTCCATCACCATTAATTTAAAGTTGTTTCTAGGCTTTTCCGGAACTCATCTGTGTATATCTGCCTCTGGTTCAGTGGATGCAGACACATTTACGAACCATTTAGTCATTAACACCCCGCAAAATAGCAAAGAAATTCATACTTCCTTTTACCAATATTACCAATATACGCCAAAACTGCCTACTTTTGGGTATACATTTGTCGTTGTAAATTTTACTAATTGGTACCGTGATAATAAACTTTTATTACCTTGTATCTAAGTGCACTGAAGTACATTCATGTTAGCACGTAAAATAACCAACTATTTTGAGTCACTAAAATATACTAGCACACTTTAAATTATTTAATCAAACTAAAATGCACTGTTTAATATCAAGTCGCGGATGCACGAGCTTTTAACGCATCGAATCGTCGAAAGTCTAAGAGTCTAAGAGAGCGAAACACATATTCCCGCCTGTATATATAGCGAATAGCCGACACGTCGCTTTGTTCCCTAAAACGGGTAATTCCAACGAATTCCTCATTCTACGTTCCCAGTCTGTAGCCTGCACGTCGATTTTTATGAATTTAGTACTCACCCCATTGAGATCTCAGAAAATTTCAACACGGCCCGCAAAGTTGTCCGAGAAAAACTAATTACTTTTATACAGAAATTGTTGTTCTACCTCTGATATATGCATCCTATTTTTAACCAATCGCAACCCCTTGACGTTGCTTAAATCCCGCCCTTTACAATATGTGTCTTTGCTTGACGCATTTTCTCTTTCCTTTTCTAACCTGTTCGTATTGGTGCAAATTTATATTCTTTATTATCGATTATATTTTAGTCCACGCGGACTGTTATCTGGGTTTAATAAACCCGTATCGCACATTCTCGTGAATACTAAGTCCCGGTTTCTCCAAGATTCTTTGAAACATTAATTATTTGCCAAATTTACGCAGAACGAGCTTTTTAAAAATACGCAGGTGTTCTGTATTTCCTGCTAAAGCATCTGATCGTTTCAATATCCTTAGAATCAACATGTTTATCCAAACAAATTAACTTGAAATTGCCTTTTAAAAACACGCAGGGTGTTCAAACGTAACATTTTAAATAACCTTCCTACGATTTGACTATTATTGGGTTTTACAAGTTTTATGCTTATTATTAATAATGGTTCAATTAACTCCAACTAAAATTGATTTCATCCTTTTCATTTTTAGCGAATACAACATAAATATTAATTATTATATGTACACTTTGTTTTACTACCGGTTACTTAAAATAGGGTTAATTAATCTAAACTTTGCACGTAATTTCCATTTGTTTAGGAATAATTAAATTATCCACTGCGCTTTTCAATACTGCTTCTTTTGATGTAAAGCGTCTTATAGATAATTTAAATTTCTTATTTTACTGAAACGACCGAGTTTATTTATGCTTCAAGGTTTTAATAAAGCGTATTATTTAATGAAATTCCTTATACACGGTGATTAAAATTATTTGATTTGATTATTTAATTTTCTACCCTGGTCTAAATATGAGTAATATATATATATATATATATATATATATATATATATATATTGCTGTGATACCACCAAAATCCGGGTACTCCGCTTTTCGAATCAAGCCCCTACGAATTGGATGTCCAGAATGCTGTGAATCCTACGAAAAGCTATTCATTACTTTAACTGTGTTGGTCCATTGACTTTCTTCTGTTAATCGCCTCGGCTGCTCCTCTAGATAGCTTTCATCCTCATACATAAAAACAAACACATTCCTACCACAAACATCAACGTCAACTCTATTTACATCAATATTCACAATACATTAAAATTTCAAAATTAATATTCAGCATAAATTTTAATATCGGAAAATTTCAAAATTAAATTTATTATCATTTTAATGTGCATCCAGAATTAAAGTCCTTGTAGGATGTCTACTAATTACTATAACAATATATGCAGAGTACAAAGGGAGCATCTACCACCCTTTACGTTAATTAACCAGGTTCGTCTAATTGAGCTCAAAGACATACCCTAAATTTTCATCATAATCCAGAACATCAATACTAAATACCCTTTCTACTTAAACAAGCAAATTTTACCTTAAAATTAAAATATTATTGTTAGTACCATTTCACTACTGTCCATTTTGAGTAAATCAATTATAAAGTTATTCAACACACACAAAAATCTCAAAGTTCAAACAAAATAGTATAATTTACCTGAAGGTTACTTGCACTCGTAGCTTCAATATACATCGTCCCTTTTGTTAATCACACCATTCCAACTGGGTTATATTTACGGCTTCTGATTCTCAACGCTTTAAAAATTTTCTCCATCACCATTTATTTAAAGTTGTTTCAGGGCTTTTCCGGAACTAATCTGTGTATATCTGACCCTAGTCTTGTGGATCCAGACACGTTTATGCACCATTTAAGTATTAACACCCCCGAAAAATAGCAAAGAAATTCATACTTCTTTCACCAATATACGCCAAAACTGCCTACTTTTGTGTATACATTTGTCGTTGTAAATTTTACTAATTGGCACAGTGATACTAAATTTTATTACCTTGTATCTAAGTGCACTAAAGTATATTCATGTTAGCACGTAAAGAACAAACTATTTTGAATCACCAAAATGTACGAGCAAACTTTAAATTATTTTATCAAACTAAAATGCACTGTTTAACATCTTGAATCAAGTCGCGGATGTAAGAGAGCTTTTAACGCATCGAATAGTCAAAAGTCTAAGAGAGCGAAATTCATATTACCACCGGTATATATAGCGGATAGCCGGCACGTCGCTTTTGTCCTCAAAACAGACAATTCTTAAGAATTTCTCATGCTATGTTCCCATTCCGTCGCTCGCGCGTCGGTTTTACGAATTTTTCACTCGCCCCAGTTGAAAATCTCAGAAATTTCACACGGCACGCAAACATGTCCGAGAATAACAAATTGACTTTTATACAGAAATCGTTGTTTCTACCTCTGATATTTGCATCCTATTTTCAACCAATTGTGACCCTCGTGACGTTGCTTAAATCACGCCTTTACTATATGTGTCTTTGCTTGACGCATTTTCTCTTCCTTTTCTAATCTGTTCGTATTGGTGCAAATTGATATTCTTTATTATCGATTATTTTCAGTCCATGTGGACTATCTGGGTTAAATAACCCCGTATCGCACCTTCCGTGAATATTAAGCCCCGGTTTCTCCAAGATTCTTGAAACCATTTGTTATCTACACAATTTTCGCCGTACGTGATATTTAAACTACGCAGGTGTTCAAAATAATATTAATTCTCAGAGCTTTATTTTCTGGTATTATAATCTTGGATTTTCACAGACTTTTTGCTTATTATTAATAATGGTTTAATTAACTCCAATTAAAATTGACTTCTATCCTTTCATTTTTAGCGAATACAAGTTAAATATTAATTATTATGTGTACACTTTGTTTTACTACCGGTTACTTAAAATAGGGTTAATTAATATAAATTTTGCACGTAATTTCCATTTGTTTCTTTCCTCGGAATAAATACATTACACGTAGAGCTTGTTAATACTGTTTCTTTTGATATAAAGCGTCTTGTACATGATTTAAATCTCTTATTTTTACTGAAACGAATGAATTTTTATTCTCCACGGTGTTTTAATAAAGCGTATTATCTAATAAAATTCCTTATACCTGGTGATTAAAATTATTTTATGTAATTCATTAATTTTCTACCCTGGTCTAAATATGAGTAATATATATGTATATATATATATATATATATATATATATATATATATATATATATATATATATGTTTCTGTGATCTGGAGATGATGATGCAACCAGGTTGGGCGCCAATAAAAGTGCTGTGGACTGTAAATGATTCAAAATGAGCACCAGGTTGGATGTCGATTTCGACAAACTACGATTTCGCATCTTCTAAAAAGTCATAAATCATATAAGCCAACAAACCAATTATTTTCTATCAATGAATGTACGTCAATTCAAAGAACGCGCTACTACTGGAAAGGCTATAAAACTGATAAGATAATGCGTTTTAATAGCTTTAATTATATTACAGAAGTCGTAGGAGAGAGATAACAAAGGACGTAAGATCTTATACAATCGCCATAAATTTTATACTGACATCTTATTAAACGAGAAATTGCGGCCGACTATTACATCATATAGTGACTTCGAGAATATAATAGAACTTCGAAGAAAGTTCACGTATTGAGATTATTTTATTATATAAGGACGCAATTCAACGAGGAGCCATTCGTTCATTTTTTCTTACGACATGCAACATACAAGTTTCGAGTAATTTGTAATTAATTCAAGATTTGTAATTCATTCTCTTGACGTTCCACATGTGACATCGCATTTTAAACATAAGACACAATTATTCTATAAAGTAGAATGACGATTTATTGCTTCAATATAAACAGTCTTGGTGCAAGATTACAAACTACGTTAATCTGTAAAAGTACTTTCAAAAATGTATACTTTATGCTTTGGTTCAAAAGTCTAAATAATTAAATCAAATCAAACCAATAATTGCAAGAAGGAAATATCAGGTTGAGAATAGGATCTGAATAACTAATCTTTCAATTTGCACTTAGATGGTCTCACTGTGACCTACTAGTAAAAGGAGTGCATTAGCGGTATTTATGAACAAGTTAAAAAAGTATTGAAATTGCTATAAATGGTAACATTTTTTTTTACTAATCTTGTACAACATAAGTCACTTGAGGAACTTGTAAATAAAGATTTAAAATTGGCATATTGCTTTAGATTAATTAGCTTAATTTAAATTGGTTAAATGTATTTTAATGGTGAGATAAACTTGTGTTCACAAGAAACATTGCTGTCTATAAACTTTACCAAAAACTTTTATTGATGGGGAAACAGGACATTTTCTTTTCAATAAATAAGTATTTCAAAATATGTTTTTTATATAACTGCTTTAAGGGAAGAGTGGACACTTTTAATCCGATTGCTTACCAAAGATTTTCTAAATGGCGTTCGTACGAACTGAAACAATTAGCAATAGCTGCAGCTAATAAAAAAATTTATAAAAAGATCACAAAAGCGGTAGGTAGATTCATAATTTCTTTTGTGATGTTGTGCATTTTAAGAAATCATCATATTCTGTTAAATCCATGAATGAATTTTGGAAACGTGTTTGTAAAAAGCTAGAATATACTTGCAAATTTCCACTTGTTGTCTTGCAGAAAAAAACATTGGACCAAATAATAGAGGAACAACCTTCCATTAGTGGTTATGATTTGACACAAAGTTTATCTGAACCAGATAGGCCCTGGTAATAATAATAATAAGTTTCTATATTCTATAATTATTTGTAGGTGCTTTATGGATTTTCGCGTAAGAGATGGCGTTTACCTTGGTCGAATTGTAATTGAACTTTATAGAGATGTAGTACCAGTCACTGTTCAAAATTTTTTAGCAATATGTTGTCAGGAAAATGGTTTAACTTACAAAAATTGCCCCATTCATAATATTGTTCCCAAACAGTATTTTGAAACTGGAGATATTGTTAAAGGCAATGGAAAAGGTGGTACATCAATTTATGGTTACACTTTTGCTGAAGAAAATCATAAACTTAAACACACTAAAGCAGGTTAGTATGTTTTACATAACAGTTGTAGGTATATACGGCATGCAGAGGAAATTTGCACTTGTTTAGTAATGTGGTCTTTTACAAATTTTTAACAGCGCATCTAAAGAACAGTATACAAATACTCCAAAATGTGTGTTTTATGTTTAGTTTCAGTGTTGAACGTACTCAACATGCAACTCCATATTATAATGTAAAAGGTATACTGAAATACGAAAAGCGCCTGGAGTTTCAACTTTGCAAGTTTGTCTACAATATACTCAACACACATAAGCCTAATTACTTATTTGAATTGTTATGCGCCAGAGCCTTCACTCGCACTTCGAATTTGAGAAATGCAAATCATCTGTGCATACCACTTCGCTCAACGTCAAAATTTCAATCTTGTTTTGCTTATGTAGCTCCTAACATACTTAACAAACATAAAGCCATGTTTGAGGATGTGAATGTAAAAAGTTTTAAGCAACAGATCTCAAGAACCTTAATAAATGATCAGGGTGGTAAACAGTTCATTAACTTTAAGAACATTGCTACTACTGGCAATGGCTCTCTAGCCTTAGGTGCATTTTGTTAAATTAAGGATGCAGGTGGAATTTAAACTCAGCGATGCTGAATTCCTTTCCTTTTGGTATTGTATAAACATTTACCAATAAAATGATATTTATTTATTTATTTTACAACACATCTTGGATCTCCTGATTCTATATTAATTTATCAGGTTGTCAGTAAAGTCATGATGCACGTTTTCAACGTTTTAAAAGTGTATATATTTACATATAGATAATAGATCAATCCATGGTATGTTCTACATTTTGCTCGATAATTTTTTGCCATCTTTCAGTAGGTTTCATAATTCCTCGTTCATACAAAGACCTGCCTTTATCAGAGAAAAATTGAATAAGGTGTCAATTCACAGCCTTATCTGAATCAAACGTTGAATCATGCAATGAGTTTTGAAGAAATTTAAAAAATAAAAATCCAATGGAGCAAGGTCCGGTAAGTATATTGAATGTGGTCGAGTGTTTTTGCGATAAAACACAACTCCTTTACGATTTACAAACTCTGGACATTTCTGAATGATGAATTTAATCAAACTATTTCAATTGTTGAAAGTACACATTTGAATTAATGGTTTGGTTTCTTGGTAAAGTCTCAAAATACATGACTCCTTTAAAATCCCACCACGCTGATGGCATAATTTTCCTGTAGTAAATGTCTGACGTGTATCCTTTGACGAGCATCACCGGACCTGGTCCAAGATCGTTTGCGAACCATATTTTTATAAACATTTCATTTTTCATCACCAGTTATTAAGCCCCTTCGTCACGCTTAATGATTGATGGATGCTGTCAAATTGAGTTTACGTAGAACCCAAATATCGAGTTTGTTGATATATCCTAGCTTTGTCAGTTAATCATGAACGGTTAAATGATGAATATTCAATCTTTCAACAATCGCTCGTGTTGTGTAACACTGGTTTGACTCAGTTAGTGTCTTTCTTTGATTGTCATCAACTTGGGTTGAGCTTCCTGACCGAGGAGCAACTTTAAGATCAAAATCACCAGCACGGAATTTTATGAACCATCATTGGTACTGACAATCTTGTAAAGCATTATAACTGTAAACTTCACACAACTTTTGGCAAGCTTAATGTGAGCTTTTGTCCTATACGGAAATAAAGCAATAAAATTTGGTGATAGCGCTGCTTCTAAATTAATACTACGATGATATAATTTTAGAGAACATGGGATTCGACGAATATGAAGTGAAGTTTCGTCAATGTAAGAATGGAAAGTTAGAATAATTCAGATGGACAGGTGTGGATGAAATTTGCTTAATTTTTAAAACCGACATTTTTAGAAAGCTGCCACCCCAATGAAAAAAAGAATTTATTCATTCCGTCTTGATTTTTCAAATTATTACTTATCTTAGTTATATTACCTGTACTTACATGCACGTTTTGTACTACACAAATGAGAGTGAACATTTTTGTTATTAACTCTGATTTTGTAGGTCTTTTAGTTTATTTGTTTCTTAAATATCTTCCGCGTCATTGTAGCAAAATATTAGAAATTTATTTTACATAAAATATGTGAGTTAAAAATCAAATTTTAACATTTTAGTGGTACATTTATGCCACTTCACGTTATGTCAACACTTTCAGTAAAGTTTACTTAACATTTTTACAAGAAGCGGAACCCAGTTGAAGTAAACCGTGAATATGAAAGTCACAGTAGAGAACATTTTTCCTTGTTTAAAGAAGTGCAGGTTGCTGATTCTTTCATCTGCCAGCACCTGGGATTTATCTTCTTAGAATATTAGACAGTAAGATTCACTACATTGGATCTCATGCTGTCCAACTATTGATATTATATTTTAAAAGTATCGGGTCTCTACTTCAATAACCGTATAGTATATAGATTCAAGTTTGTGTATAGAACCTTAACACACCCTGTAAACATCTACGCGAACAGTTTACTTTTAAATTATATTTTACATCTATATTCTTGTTAAAAAGGAAATAAAAATATCCTAATTAATTACATTTTTTCTTAAATCATTTGATAAACCTATAATGCTGAGTACACAGGGGAGAACAAACCCTCCTTACTGACGTGTGCGTAATTTAAATTGCTTTGATAAAAAACATAGTTGTTTTCCAAATTGTAAAAATGAGCGACTTCAAATATTTTTTGAACCCTAGGAGCATATCCCTAGGTACATCGTGTTGATGTACCTAGGGATGTGCAATGATATACATCGTCAGTGTAGAAAAAGACGTCAGAAAATTGAATTTAACATATTTGTTTATTTTTGTATTTATGAAGTAACAGAAATCAACTTAGGCGACATATATTTATTAGATGCTCTAGTCAAAATTATGTAAGAACCTGTAAAATTGTATGCTAGGTTTTCATTAAACTGTCTAGCCAAGACTGTATCTATTAAACGACACGGGAAACAACAACTGTTTTGCACACTTTTCAGTTCCGCCACAAAAATTTGGATCAGGAAGCTTGAGCTTCAACATTCACTTCAAATATTTCTCCATCTTTTTTAATTCTAAACTTATGCGAATCAAGACACTGTTTCAAATACTCGACATGAAACACATCTTTATCCTGTACCTCAATAATTTTAACAACGTAGTACTTTACATTGTCTTTACCTTGAAGTTCTACTAAAACATAGGGATCAGCGTTCAATTCATCTGTTTTAAAATATAATTCAGGATCTTTCGCAATGACTTCCGATTTTCTGAAATATCTGCAAGGTCATCATCAGTGCTATCTTCACACAACAAGTCACTGTTATACTCTGAAGAACTATCCTAATTTTGTGTTCGTTTGACAGTGTTTAATGTTTTGTTAAAATTCAACCTTACTTTCTTTTCCTTATCAGTTTTTTGTCTATTTTTGTTTCTTTCTCTGTTCTATTTTGTTTTTTTCTGGGGTGTCCACTGGAATCTTTAATTTTCCTTTAGGTCAGCATTCTTAGTAAGTTTGTGTGCCTCAGCCTTGGAGAATGGTGGTATTTATTCAGAAGTTATTATGATTGACGGGCAGGTAGAAGTTGTTATTAGTGTTGTGGGTGATTAGATGTTGATGGCTGACTGGATGTTGGCGAGTAAGGATAGTTCGATAAATATATAGTTTCAGTGTTCTTACCATGACGTGATTGGTTGGTAAACCTATTGATCGATTGGTAGCCTGAGCTTCTTAAGTTATAACAGGATCCGGACAGTCGGTGACATTGGAGGGTAGAAATTCATGGTCTTGGAAAATGTCTCTATTTAGTGGAAAAGGGCTAATTACTTGAAATCCCTTAACAATATTTGCTAGGGTGAACAAAAGTAGATAAGCTTACCCAGCCAGCTCAGCTATATTATAAATTGTTACCTATTTTCCTTGACTTGCTAGAGAAACCGTCCAATCTGCTACAGCTATGTGGTAAAAATACCTTAAACGGCCCAAAAATTGTACAGTCCAGGGCTGCATCTTATGCGAGGTGTGTGGGTGAAACGGCACCATTATTATGCTAAAAATTTTTGCACAAGAGATAGCTGGCACAGAAACACGACTTTCATGATTATCTATCACTAAGATAACTGGGTCTTCTAGTGATGGCTTCACATGGTTAATGAAGTGCTGCAAAAACTGTAGAAAGATCACCTCGTTTGATCATTCTGATGGTGCAGCAGCTGCCTCGGAGCCTGGTGAAGCTCTTCAACGTATGTTGATTGAGGTGGACTCGGGAAAACACAAACATTGATGGTACACTGTTGCCAATTGCGTTAACAGCCGCAATCATTGTGATATTGGCTGTTTTTCTTTGAGATCGTATCACCTACTGCTTTCATGTCCTTCTGTACAATAATTTTTGTAGGGTTATGCCCAGTTGACATGACTGTCTCATCTGCAGTGTACAATTTTGACAGGATCGGAGATATGATGAGTAAGAGCATTGGTATAGTTGTCAACGGACCGAGCTAGTTTCCCTGCTGAAAGAAGTTGCCTTCAAAAGGCTTGTTGGTTCAGGCTTTCTCAATGTAACAGTGAGTTCATAATTAAAGAAAAATTGTTTCAAGTATTTCACTAGGATCTTTTTCCGTTCCACACTGAACAGTTTATGTGTATCGTAATGAGGATAATACTCATACGATTCCAATCCTGAAGTCTTGAATTTTGGAACATGACGAGCTAACGCAAATTTGGATATATTATATTTATCCTCGGCAACACGGAAAGAAATGTTGTTTCTCACAATATCATTAACAGCTGCTTTAATACTTAGTTTACTTGGTTAAGGCCTTTACTTATTCAATTTACTCCTCAGCATATTTTAACACTTAAAACAAAATTAAACAATAACAAAGCCTAAATTTTATTACTAATCACTTTAATTCTGAATAATGTGATGTGAATTTCTTAACAAAGTTAAATAATTCGTGATATATCTAGGAACAAGGATTACACCTTTTTTTGAGGGTAGGCTAAGTAATCTCGAAAATTGCCAATAGTATATCTTCTTTACTAAGCAATCTTACCATAGTATTTACATTTAAACAATATATTTACTTATTCTATAATAATAGAAAATAACAATGACAACTTACTTTTTAGGTGTGAAATCAAAGATTTGTAAATAATAACCGCACCTGAACTGCAACCAGATATTGTAAACAGTCATAGAGGAATGACAAGGAAGCAGTTCTGCCTGCACAAAAACCAAACTTTAATCTATCAACCACTGAAAATTATTGCATATGTCCGTAGGTAAAACAGTTCGTGGGTACGACACTCTCCCCTAATATTCTTAGAAAACACGTCTAAAGGTTTAAGAATTTTTAATCTCTTTTATTTACGCGAAAGAAAGTATTTAAACTTTTTATGTAGTTCTAGGACAGGCGTTTTTTAGAAAATGTTGTAAATAAAACTTTTTTGATTTTTAGGTGTCTTATCAGCAATACGTGTAGGAAAGAAATTAAATAATTCCCAGTTTAGTATAACACTTGCACCAGTGGAGAAACTAGATGGTAACAGAGTGGTATTTGGAAAAGTAATAAAAGGACATGAAACACTATGTAAAATCAACGATTTGGGTCTCAAATTGGGCAGACCTGCAGTTCCCATTCTTATTCATGATTGTGGCATATTTATTAAGGGTGAAACTGCTATAGTGCTTAAAAAATTTAAATTTTAGTTTTAATAAAATAAAGATTCTATAATTTTTAGTCTATTACAATGCATTAACCTCACTTTTCAAATATATTAATTTAACGTTGACTCATGCGCCGAAAGAATATATTTGTTTTTTTGACAGACGTCAGTTTTATAAATAAAGACTATATTTATATCAAATTTTTCTATTTACTTTGATTTTATATGCATTCTAGAGTTTCTTATTAAAATGTTATATTTAGAGGATTATGTAGAAAGTAAGTAGACTTTTGCACTTTCAGAAATTTATGTTTTATTTAGTGATTGAACATCTACCTCAAGAAGTGAGAGATCGCCTGTCCGAAATACGAGAATTAGATTTATCTGTAAACAGTAAGTTTTTGCAAAATTTGTTTGTGTTTTACGCGATTGTTGTGATGACTATTGTAATTTTAACCAAAATACTTAGACTGGCTTTTGGTTTTATACAATTCTAACAATCTTTACAAACTCAACAATATTACAAATTATGATTTGCTTCTTAAACAAAGATGAAGACGTAATCTTGTTTATTAAAATTCCATTACAAGAGTTTTCTGTGTAAATAACTTTTTAGGTTATACAAGGTATACAACTCCCAGGCTACATACGATTATCAGTAAGCAGGAAGAAAACCTGATCGGTGCGAATTCTAAACTTTATACATTTTGATCGATTGAATATCAAATTGTGTATAATGGAAACTAACCAATGAAGTCGTTTTATTTAATTGCAGCGTACTATGAATATTATTTCGGTGTTAAATTCCTTTGCCATAAAAAATTTTCATGTGCACTTTCTACTTATAATTATGTTAAAAATGTATTGAAAGCCATTTGGCTAAATGCACGAAGTTAACATCACAACAGGGCATGTGTTTTAAACCATTTGTAATTTGTTGCCCTAAAATTAAACTGTTCAATATTAATAACATGTATTTATTCACAAATTAACTTGCATAACTCATTCATACTCGGCCCCAAATTTCCTTTTTTAATTTGTTGTTCAAAACACATCCAAATATTCAAATCTTGTAACATCAAAAACATGTCATCTTCTTGTTCAACACAAATATAATTAAGATGGAAAATTTAAAATTTTTTATGGTTTGGTTATATCTAAAATGCATTCTGATGCTACTCATCCAAAAATTTAAATCTCTTACATCAAAGGCAACTATGTAACAAATAAATTTTTCTTACACTCTTATTACTATCTTTATTTGACATCTGCTTACAACACAATTTATTTCTCACCGTTGTTATTTATATCGATACCTGATACGGAGACCTGTATTTTCGCTAACATACAAATGTAAGGAATTCCAGGTAATTAGTTTTGGATATTATTATGTTTATTGTGATTGTGTGATGTGTTTGATTAGTTTTTATGTCATCGTTACCATCATTAAGTTTTCAGTCTTAGAACTAGTTGGATGCATACCTCCATTGTTTTCTGTTTCTACGTCTTCTTAAATTTTTATCCTGTACTTGGAACTTATGTGGGAAGTACTTTTGTAGCTAGTTTTTTATCAATTATATGTAATCCTGTTGTACTGTTTGTACTACCTTTTGGAAAAAGTTGCTGGTACAGCGTTTCTTTTATTTGAATGTTCTCAGTGTACAACTTGTTACGGGTTAATTTACTTAACACATAACAAACTCTTGCAACAGATCTACAGAGGCGAACAGATTAATAACAAAATATAGTTTTGTACCACTGAGATCTTTTGCATGTTTCACTAATCTCAACACGTGTGCATCTTGCCAAAGACCCATTTTCGATAAATTTGTACTTTCACCACAGAAGGTTCAGCATGAATCACGGTTCCATCTGGTTTTGCATATATCATTTGCTACGTACTTAGATGTAGCCGGAAGAAAAGTAAATACCAGACTAACTACCAACCGTGGAGAGTGGGGGGATTTGCCTACATACCAAAAAAAAAGCACGTCGCCCATGATTATCTATTAATTATAAAAATAAATTAAAATTTCTTGGTTCACGTGGACAAAGAAAAGTATTAAATTTAAATTATATTGTAAAGGAGAGATTTTATGATGGATCCACAAAGTGCGCATTTCGTAGCTAACCTGTAATAAAACTCATTGAAAAAAAAAGTAATGCTTAGATTTTCTCAATAGCAAGTGTGTTAAATTAAAGTATTCAATGTAGATTTTCTCAATAGCACGTGTGTTGAATTAAAGTATTAAATGTGGGTTTTCTTGATAGCAAGTGTGTTAAATTAAAGTATTAAATGTAGACCAAGTTGTAGTAAGAATTAAAGAGATATAACCAGAAGCACTAGTGAAGCTAGCTTTTAAACATGTATGGTGAACGGGTTTCCCAACATCAACCGCAGATAAATAATCCTCGATGTGCATAAAAGAAAACGAGTCACATACCTCTATGCGTCGGGATTCTTATCTTGCAATCAGTCGGGGGGTCGTCCTGCCACCGTAACTGCAGCAGCGGTCTACAGACCAAAGCAGTTAGTCTACATCAACGAACAGTTGGGCCTACATAAAGAAAGAACCCATTTGACCTCCAGCTAAGAGCTCCTACTTGTCGAACAAAAAAAAAGTGCATTGCTGTAGAAAATATTACAACACACAAGCTGCAGAATCAAATTAAAAATTGGTTCAAATAACACAAGTTCGAATTGCAAGCTTCGCGTTATCAAAGCATGATTAGCAAACTGGAAAACACGCTATCAAATAATAGTAGGATCTATTATTTCGACAAGTCTTTAAATGGGAAACAAGAGGAAGCAAGTATCCGTTATCGGAATGTTTAACAAACTATTAGATACCTAAAACAAAGTATTGGCTATTTAATTTATCGAATAAATTTTCGTTTTAGAATGAATAGATTTGAAAGAAATGATATGATTGCGCGTACTATTGTTACGAGGTAAAAATACAGGATTAGGTTTTGAATAGAAACAGAAGCTAGGTGAATGAAAAACCAATTACCACTAAAAGGACGTATTTAAATCTATCGTCGAAAATAAACGTAAGACATTATTTATACATGTTTTACCATCGATATAAATGTAGTGTAAGATTTCCACAAACCTGTTTCCTCAAATTCAATTAGACATGAAACCTATATAACAGTCAGGTTGTTTTCCAGTACATTCGTTTGCTTGGTAAACGATGATACCCAGAAAATAATAGAATTCCTACAACAGTGCATATCTCATCATATTTCATCATACAAATTATTCTGAATTAAAATATGCTGAATAAGCTTTCAAAGAAAAATAAACAAGTTTTGATGTAATTATATTTTTTAAAAAATTTATTGTGGATAAGACCTACTTCTGGAACCCAATCATTTTTGTTTGATTTATCATCCATGGTTTTAATCTTGTTTGCTGTTTTTAGAACTCGTCTAGAAACCTTTCTTGGTGGGCTTTTGGATCTAGATATTGAAGTTTGAGGCTGTAGCAGTTTTATTATTATTAGAAAGCACTTCGAGGTCTTGCCCTAAGAGAGGAGATAGATCAACAATTCGTGCCTCACCATGCAAGTGCAGCTGTAACAGTTTTCCAACAAGGATTATTACCTTCTTTGAGTTACAGACAAGCCATTAATGTTTGTTTTAAATGGCCTGTTCTTTCTGTTGCATCTAAAATAACCTGAAACTTTATCTTTTATAAAAATATTTCGACTTTAGCAAATATTCGATTTATTAAACGTCGATACACTTTTGAATAGTAAACGCGTCTGAAACAAGACATCAAAAATTACCAAGAATTAGCTTTACGAGTTTCCTTTAATAGAAAAATTTTGTGTCGAATTCCAATGTAATCACTCGCATTCTATACTTTGCCTTAAGATATAAGATTAATATTAACTATTTTAAAAGATAACGTTCCTACAATTATTTATTATGATTTAATTTAAAATACTTGAAAATTTTTTTCTTTAAACAGATTCGAACCTAAGAAATATTTAGGAGCCTCAGAGACGTTGTGGACTCTAATGTAACAAAAGGGTATAAACGGGAAATGCCTTCGTGTAACTATTTGATGAAATAATATAATCTGCTAATTTAAGAAGAATATTTCACGACTAATGTAACAAATGGGTATAAGCAGAAAATGCTCCAGTGTAGTATGATGTACTAAATTAAGAAGAATATTTTGGGTCCCACGTTGTGGACATTAGTGAAACAGTTTTTATTATTAAGAGAACGTGCTTTGAGGTCTCCTAAGGGAGGATATAGAACAACAATGTGTGCCTCACGATGCGAGTGAAACTGTAACAATTTTTCAACGAATTAGAAATTTTAAGGTTGAAACTTGTAACAGTTCTAAATTTTTATTGGACACCTTTAAAATAATAGTGCATTTGAGACAAGGTAATTCAGAACTTTGAAGAGAATTTTTATGCGTACAAGGTGGAATGATAAAAAACTGTTGTGCTTGGGAGATTATGAGAAGGGCATGGCTGAAATATTCTTTGTTAAACTGAAAACAAACTAAAGTCAAGTTGGACGTTGTTGTATCTAGTATTAAGTATTAAAAAAATATAATTTTAGGGTAGATACAGAAACCCCATCGGAGCAGATAATATTACAATTTTTAATTTGCGCTTTTTAGAAAATGAAATATTGAAATTTGAAGGTTTCTATTCTGTAATAAATAATTTGTATTCAATAATAATTATAAAAGAAATAATTTCATATGTTTTAGTGATATAAAAAAATTATTAGTTAAATCAAATTTTGTTATTTAGCATTTAGATGAGCATCAGGTCTGACAATCACGTACAAATTTAATTAAAAATTGTAATTCAATTAATCTTAAAATAGTTATTAGTGAGAATTTCAAATATAACAAAGTTTGAGCAAATATTACTTTTAAGAAAATATATATTCTAAGTAAAAAATATTAAATATTCAACAAAGAAATATTATATTGATTCAGTTGGGTGCTGGGACTTACAGACTGGAACAATGGAGGTTTTTGCGGCTCGAAGCTTAGCCATTTGTGGGAAAGGGGGTTTTAAAATAAAAAATCCATTTCAGTATTAAACAAAAATAACTCACCCTTAACCATTGGCCACTGCTACCCTTGGATCGGTTAGACCCAGGTTCCAGCTGGTTGCTTGCAGTGACAGAGGCGATAGCCCCAGACTGATATCGTATTACATGATGGGTGATCTCGAGGATGGTCATCAGCTCAGAGATGCTTGAACATTAACGATGTTAGTTGGCTTGAGGGTACATATAGGCTAGGACGTATTTGTTAGTTTGACGGTGTTCGCGCCATTTCGCTCTCCCGACGTTGTATTCGTTATCAAGCCAGACTAGATAAGGAATAACATAATGAAGACAGAGTCGATTAACAACCATCCGCAAACGCGAATGTGTTACCTTCAATTCTCAATATTACTGCCTCTAATGTCTTTCCTAAAATAATCATTTCCTTACTCCGTTCCTATTTACCTCTGGCCAGAAACAGTACTGAAAGGTGCCGCGTTAGTGTTCCAGATGTTATGCTTCGGTAAGTGCTTTAAGTATTTGTGACTTTGTATTCAAATTCTGTTTCCTTCCTTCTACTCTATACAGTCCACGCTCTACCTTACAAACCTTGGTTTACTGCCTACTGCACTCCAGGCAATTTCTATTTGCGTCCCTTGTCGTTCCAAGAGGCGTGTACAACGGCATTTATTGAGTTTACAGAATTTGGTTGGCCATATACAGGATTTTTGACCCTATAGGTTTTTGATGGCGCTATTAGGATTTTGCGCATCAACAACTTCCCAACCTGCTTGATTTGAAGATGATATGGAAGTGAGCACATTCAAAAATGACTTACAAATACATTTCAACTGGGGGAAATTTTATCAGAACACATGTTTAATACCCGTGTGTATGAAGCAAGTTGAAAACTTTGAGGTATATTGTGAACCATAAGGTGTTTACACGGACTTTTGAAATATTATATTGCTATTTATTTACAAAACAGCTGAATTGTTTTTTGCGTGATTGTGAGTCCAAGATGTTGAACTTAGCCTTATAATTTAACCAAACTAGAAAATAACAAATCGCATGTTGTTTTTCATATGGAACTTAACACGTATGAAAAATTCGAAAATCTATCTAAATTTGCAAATAAATATCCTTGTTGAATTTTTTCATTTTTTCCTATGTTGGTTCGAAAAGCAATTTTTTATATATCAAAAAAAAGGTTACACATTTTTGGAAGATTAGTGTTGTTATCCAGGGCAGCGAATTTATCGGTACATCAATTTTATATTTTACATTGTTTTAATTGGAACTAGTTCGTAGTATATGCTGGCTCTAGATAATGTTGTTTTATTCGTTGCTAAATTAACCTAGTACTTAATAGCAGTTCAAATTAGATTACATAAATTGTATTTGGTTAAAACTAGTTTCAGGCATGCTCGGAAGAATTGCTCGTTGTATTTCATTATCTTGCATAGGATTGTCGTCTGATAGTTGTAGAAACTTATCCCGAATTTGTATTTTTGCTTTGGCAAGTTCCACATAAAATTTGTCGGTATTTTAAATCTGTAGTTTTGGAAATTACTTGATATAATAATAGAACTACTTAAATAAAATTACTAAAAATCCATTTGTACAAATTGTTAATTTTAATCTAGACGTTACATGATTTGACGTTTTGATATTTTAGAAACCAAATACCTTCCAGTGTATTATTTTTGAATAAATATAATTTGCATTACGAATTAGATTTTGAGGCGTTAGTATTTAAGCAGAATAAGAGACGATTATTATTTACATTTTGTCATCTTGGTATTTTGATTTTTTGTCATTAAAACGTGAACAATGAGAACATTAATTGCGTGTTTTGTAAATTTGGTACATTTCGCTCTGCTGTCGTTACAATGTTAAGAGACCCATTTTTTTATAATTTGTTTTACTGACTCATTTTTAGTCTATCAGCACTGCAATGCAGCTTGTTTGTTTTAGTCTAGTAGAGACTCATGAAACGGTTTGTCCTAGCATTGTACATCATTCTTTGGGGCGAGAATGCTGTAAGTTTTATGCGATGTAGGGCACCTTATTTGCTTTGACAGTTTAGTTATAAGTGGAGCGAAGTTGCTAGCCAGAAAATAAAGTGATAATTAGCCATTATAGTAATTAATTTTTGAGGAAAACTTGTTTAATAAATTACAGGTTATACCATTGCTGAATAAAATATTTTTAAAATTTCTTAATTTTAATCGCCGAACTCCTTTGTCAAAAAATTTTAAGGAAAAATATTTTTTAGGTATGACCTAGAAATTAGTTTGTTAAAACTTTGAATCCCAGTTTTTGTTTTAATTTCGATAATTCAGTACCTTAACGTTTGGATTTAAACTTGTTAAGCAAAAATTATGCTGAGTGGTATAAAATAGTAACAACCTTTTTGGTCAATGTTTAAATGTGTGCATCAACTATACATAGAGGTTACTAACATCGTAACTCATTAATTGTAGATAGAAGTTACCAACATTATAGCTCATCAATTTTAAATTCATGTGTTTCAGACTTTCTTTTGTTTAGTATATTTGTGTTTTTGTTGGATGACCAAGTTCTCGCACCAGCGATGAGTGGAAGTAGTTGTATTAGACATCCTAGTTGAGATTAAATATTTTTTCTGGTTCCTTGCAATTTTTCTTTGGTATAAAATATTACTCAACTGTAAGGACTAATTAAAACTGTAGTTAAATTTTGTTAATATTGAGAAATTTTCATTTGGAAATACTCGAAGGTTCTCTCCTGAAAGAAAATTTCTTAGTTTTTTTTTGGTTGTTTGAAAATTTTTATTGATGTGAAGAATTGCTAGAGAGCTATGTTTCATTTAGGTGCTACTGTATCATTTATGGAGTAGTGAGAAGTCTAAAGTTGCATCCCATATTTTGTCGGAAACTAAAAGTTTTTTTAGTTTATACGAGCTGTCTCTAAAAGATTTGTCCGAAATGTTACCACAAATTCCCGAGACTAAAATATTAGGATCTAGCCCAATTTACTTTAGTCCAAAAGTTGATAGTTTTCAACAAAATAAAACGATTAATATATAAATCTAGTACTGTAAAAAACTACTATAGAAAAAATAAATAACACAACACTCATAAATAACAGCCTAGTTCAATCCAATAAACCAAAAAACTAATATACTAGAATTAATATTTAAAACTTCATATTCTAATATATACACAGAATCAAATATTATAAATTTTTTAAGCTATTTTTAAATGGGTATCTTAATAATAGCAGGATTTGTATGAAATTTGGTACTAAGGGTTTTTTAAGATGAGAAATTCAGATTTGATAATAGTCCTTTGCCTACATTTAAAGCTCCATAACTTCTTTGTGCCTTGGTACATCGAATTTCTGGTTCAAAATTCCTTATTCCCTGACATGTTTTTCTCCAAATAAAGGTATATCTTGTAGATATCGCTTTAAGCAGCATTTCTGAGATAATCAAATTTAAATGTTTTATTTCATACTAACATTTATCATAGTGACTGATGAAAGAAGCTTGGAGCCTGTTTAAGGACTAACAGGCCAACAACAACAAAATTTTACACGGCAATGACCTAATAATGATAAGAATGAACTGGCATAGAACAAGAGGAATAACACACAAAGTTCATAACAACAACAGCAAATTTGTTTTAAATTATAAATTGTTCAATAAAACTTTAAGTAAATGTTCAAAATGACCCTGGTTTTCATGTACATAAAGATTAATTTTATGAAGAAAATTGGACTGCACCCTTTGCATAGTCTCTGCATCTATATATCTAAAATATATACAGAATTTTGTATTCGTGCCCACAATTCTTCGGCGTTTACAGGTCTTTGTGTTCTCCATAAAAAGTAGTCCATTGGTGTCAAATCCGGTGAGCGAGGTGGTCAATTTGTTGGAATATTATTTTCTCTGCTGACCCATCGATTCTGAAAATTCTCATATGTGATTCCTGACGTTTAACGTAAAGTGTGGTGTTGTACTGTTGTGCATGAATCACATAGTTTCTATAATAATCATTGGAAGGTCATCGAATAAATTTGTTAAAATTACTAAATGTTTTAGGTAATTTACACCATTTAAACGAGATGGTAAAATGACAGAACCAATAGTAAAACTGTCAATAATTCCTGCCCATTTTTCGTGGTATACTCTCACCGATTGTTGATCATTTCCTTGGCAATAATCATAAACTAATATAATATCGGCCATTTCTGCATTAGTGTAGGGGTGCGGCCATGGCGATAAATTCAAGAATGAAATGGTAACTTTTATAATTATGATACGAATTTGTTAGACCAATGTTAGTGACGTCTGACAAATCAGAATCTTTTATAATATTTACATTTGCATCCTGATTTGGTTGTACAATCCCTATAGACCTTATATTTGGAACTTTTTGTCCATAATAATCCTAATGCGTAATGTAATGAACACTACAGTTTTGATGTACATTGTAAATTCATAAATTTAGCTAATTACTTACATTTTTATTTCACCTTGCGAATTTTGTTATGTACAGTTTTAGCTCCAGAAAATATAGCTGGTAATCTACAGAGAAACTCTATATCTCACCAAAAATTCTATTTCGATAAAGTTTCGACAACCTCAACTGTACTAACATGAATGGTTGCCAACTAACTCAGAGGGTTCCGGAATGCTGCCATATGTCTTAATCAGAATTATCGTGGACACCACCTAATCTTGAATTAGAAGGAATAACAAGATGATCTAAAACCTGAAATCAGGAAAGTGATGCTGGCCTAAAATGCACACGAAAAATACTAGAGTACACTAGTGCTAAAATTAACGTAAAATAAATGTTAACATACTTACTTAAAAACTGCAGCTGAAGGAAGTTTCCAAAATCAAATGTTAAATTACCTGATTATTAACCACGCTTCTAGGTAATTGCAATTTATTTTATTACAACTTAGCTTAATGGAAAACGTCAATGTACTAAATTACTTTCCACGTTCTTCACCCAATAACAAGAATGACCTGTGAACACGTTTATAAATTTATACAGTTAAATTAATAAAAAAAGGTTTATTCATTTACAGCTACCGTAAGTTATAGTTTTAAAAATTTGATCATAAATACCTGGAATGATTTTTGACTGTAGATAACTTGAAAGAACTAATAACCATTATCTCCTGAACTTTGTTTTAACCAGATTCTACTGGAACTTTGAAACGAAACTAGATATTCTTAATTAACATGATTTTGTCCAACATAAGGTTGTTGATACAATGGGAACCAAGGTGTTCCTAAAATTAAAATTAACTAACCTGGTAGGGTTATCTGAACTTCATTAATCAGTTCAATGCCTTTTCTTCAAGGTTAACTATCCTACTTAAGTTACATGTTACTTGCTCGGTTAGTAAAGACGAAGTACGTAACAAAAAAGTCCCCCCCCCTCCCTGCCCCCAATAAAACGATTTGAGATATTTTTGTCAATATTCGGAGAAATGAATTAAGATTGAAATCTATATGTAAATCCAGAGGGACTTTCATTTTTTGAATTCGGCATTATTATTTGGCATGTGAACTTTTTCATGCCAAGATGCCGAGGTCATAGGCATCAACTTATACCTTATTAATCAAGACAAATGAATCATAAAACTGTAGTACTTTAGAATACAAAGTTACCATTCTATTAGTCTTAACCTTAAGAACCACCAATGTAAGATATAAAAGTAATGCTTACTTAGATCAAGAATGCATGTAATCTAAAAATTATATTTTTTAAAGGAAATAACCCTATTGGGATTTACCAATACAGAAACTATTAAAATGAAATATGATCATTAACATTTCAAGGAAATGTCACAAATTTTATAAAGCATATATCAGTAAATTTGATGATGTCACTCGCAACTAAAGCAGAGTAGTGATAATAAATTCATACATATGTTGTACAAAGTTCATTTTAGGAACTCCCATATATATGTGGGTAAAAACTGTGTTCAAGCATACTCTGTAAATTGATATTCCCTCACACATGAAAAGTTGCTTGTGGGCACTAATGGGTTAAGTTAATTATTGAATAAAGTATTTAAATAAAACTAATGTTAATTAAATATGTTAAGAGGGCTAGTTCTCAATTTTGTGAAATTATTTTCCTTTTTTGGTTCTCGAAGTTGGTGTGTTAACAAGTATTAAAAACATTTAATTTTAGTCGGTGCTGAAGCAGAAAACATTTAGACAACACCAATCACTTTTAATTATTGTTTTTAATCTTTTGCATTAAAATAAACAAAATATTTTAAAATAGTGTTAGTTTTGTAACTGTAAAAATGCACAGGTCAGGCAGAAATAGGTAGGACAGCAAAGTAAGAAACCGCACGAATCACGATGATGTATAAAAAGATAAAGAAAACTTAAAGGTGCCTTGCCAACTAAAAAAGCGGAAAGTGGGGTGGTTCATATAGACAAAGAGGGGACATTGCCATCGGGTTTTTATTGACAATAAAAACAAAAAATTTCTATTTAAAAAAAGAGAATTTACAAATAATTTTTAATAATTGAGATACGAAGTGCACATTTCATATTGTAGCATGTAAAAAAGCTGATTGGTAGTAAAAAAATAATGCTTAAGTTTTTTTATAATAAGCAAGCGTGTTAAGTTAAAAGTATTAAATTCAAAACCATTTCTAGTAAATATTTTACGACATAACAAAAGCACTATAGCAAAGCTAATTTGAAATGGGGATTGTAAACTTGTTTTGTCCATCGGTGCAATGTGACGTGAGTTTATCCGTGGTTTATTTGTTATGTATAAAGTGGATAAATAAGATTCTCTCGATATTAAAAGAAACAGTGTAACATGCCGTCATGTGCCGAGATACTTTTCATGCAGCTATATCTGTGGAGGTGAAACTACAAAACATCTTGATTCCCGCTCACCGAGGGATCGTCACCAGAGAAGTCAGGATCTTTCACACTGTGACCATAACTGCAACAGTGGGCATATGTAAAAGAGTTAAAAAGAAATTCCTTCTAGTCATTCTTAACCACATAGGTAACTTACCGATGCATCGATAGAAGCTTCTCGCAGAAGGCATGCATCACTTTTGAAATAATAGAATCAGTCATGCAGAAGATACATATCCAGACGAAAAGCAGGATCAAAGTTAACCATGTTTACGAAATGATATGATAATCAATTGAAATATTAGGATACCACATATCAAATAACACTTCTAGAGTCTGTATTGCATAAATGGATAAAGGTAAAACCCTGAATCACACATGTAGAAAATCTCTTCTATATAAACTATATACTACTTTTAAATAAAGCGAGCATATACTTTCAGAAAGCAAAGATTGTTGATAACCGAAAACATTTGCTGTGTTGTATCAAACTATAGAAATAGATTGAGGTACTTTGACTTAAACTAAATACACTAATAACATTCTACAGACTGTTGAACAAGCACTTGTTTCAATTGTATTAGAATGAGTTTTATATGAACAAATCGAGTTATTAAATTATAATGCATGATCAGGGGTGTCTCATATAACAGGTAGTCATACAAAATATCGAAGCGAAAGTGTGGGAATATTTGAGAACATTGTAAATTGAATGAAAATATTTAGAATTGTAAAATTGAACGTAACAGTTTGAACAGTATTAAATGAAAAGTTTTTCTCCCATATGTGACATTTGCTTGTGCTTTGATTTTTATTCTTCTGATGTTGAGCATTATGTATTGTAGCCACATTTGAACTATGTAATTGGTACGCGCCTCGGGTTGTTCAATACTTCAATGGGTTTTTCAATTGTAAGGTTTTCTTCTCTGAGAAATGGTTCTGTATGTTTTGTGTTTCAAAATCCGAACACAAGCTGATTTTGTAATGCTTTTTTAAGTACTCTGTTGCGGTTAGAAATCACATCATGTTACGTATTTTGATTTACTCGAAGGGACAGGAACACCATAACAATTTTAAAAGTGTACTGACTAATCAGAGTGGTGCGGGAGTGGGTTTTTATGGAAAAAATGATAAAATAATATAAACACACATGTAAAATGGCCGAAATACCAAACTGCTTTACAAATACCAGTTAGCTTGAAAGTTTTTACTAGTTGTCAAAAATAAGGGTGCCAAAACATTTTATCCCAGCAATTCCTTTTATATTTTCACAACTCAGAAGATGGTTATTCCAGATACGTCATCGTGCTTTTGGTTTTCTTACATCTCATCATCTCATACTCTACGTTTATCTACCATACCTTAAAAATACTTATTAGCTTTTTATCGATCAAGGAAATTTTCAAAATAATGGCCTCTCCCAAAATACTACTTCATTGCTGGAATGGTTAGATATCCTTTCATAATTTTTCTTTCTTCCTTTACTTATATTATAAATAACTTCAAATAAAATTCTATCTTAAGTTTAAACTCTTTTAACAGTAAATTTCAAAAATACAATTGCACGTACAATGACTTTAAAAAAACAAATCTAATTTACCTCCTTTTAAAAAAATATTAATTCGTAAATAATATTACCATTTCATTGTTCTATTTCCTAGATTGAGCTGTATGACATTTTAAATCACATTTATTTGGAAATGTCCTTACTAATACAGAAAAAAAACAGCGCAATACCAACTTTTATTTAACCATTCCAATAAAAATACAGAGTTAGCACGCTTTAACTAACAATCATTCCACAATTGAGCTTACATTTACATATTTCTTACTCTTTTAAAATGTTTAAACTTCCTTCGCTAGTAATACTATTATGCTTAAATTTAAACAATACTATTTCTGTCACTATTTCATAGTTCAACAGAAAAATTATGTAATGGAATATTAATTTTTCATTACATAGATACAGCCATTTTCATTTAAAATTCACACGTGTGGCACAATTCTTCTATTAAAACTTTAAGACTTTAGGTATTATTTTTCGATGTACTCTTTCTGTAGATGTTTTTATTTAAATGCAGTTGTCATACCTATACTATCCAAGAGAACTACAATGTATCTTTCTCATTGATCTATGTTTAACATTGCTAGAGTTAATTCATCTTTATAAATATGAACTGTATTCTGTTACAGTTTTAGAAAAATATTACGATTGCCATTATTTAAGAAATTCAACATGTTTTGGTAAATCCATATACACTTGAATTTTGGAATTTGGGGGCTGCTGGAACACCAGGCGAGCCTTTTTAATGTAGCAAATGGTGTTAGTTTATTTTAAGATTGGAGTATCTAATCTTATGTTAAAACCATATTTTATCACAAAAACAGTTTTGTTGTTATTTTTAATTATCTTCATAATATACATGTTTCTGTATTAGCGGTAAGTGAAGCCTGTTTCTTGTGATCTTACACTTAGCTCTGCTAGTGGTATATTGCAGTTATAGTTGATGAATGTACTTTCTTTTATCAAAACCAATTTAATTTTTTTTTGTTTGTATAAGCTCTTAACTCCTTGTAAATCATAAATAAAATAATTTTTGGCTGATTTCAAAAGTTGTTCATTATTATTCATCTAATTGACAGATAAACAACACTACTACATTTCTCTATTCTTAATAAATGCAGTTTGGTTGTTACATCGCATGTAAAAATATAAACTTATAATGTATGTATTATGCAGCAAATTTAGAAGAGTTGGATAAAAGGACAAAAGCATTTTTCCTGGACTGCAAACGATATTTAAACGAAGTGCCACCATCAATCGATACTGAATATCATAACATTAGGAATGATTTTTATAAAAGTTTAGAAGAAGCAGATGAAAAGGTACGTACATTTGAATATTGTCTGTGAAATATTAAAAATGAGTTTTATTATTCATATATTATGTTGTATGAAGCTAATATGCACAGAGGGTAGTGCTTTTTGTCTTTTCCCCATTTCTTCAATGATCTTTTTAGCATAATTGACCTTTGTGTTTATACTTTCAGTATCTGTTTCTAGAATATTGTACTAGATTTAATGTTGTTTGAATAAAGAAAGTGGTACATAATTTGCCTACCCTCTAGAATGATTAAAAACAGCACAACAAATAAATTAAAACATAATACAATGAATCATTTATTGCTAGTTTTGTAATGTGATGTGTCACTCTAAGCATAAATTAGAATAACAGAAATAATATTTGTTCTTGAATGGACTAATTTGTTATTAAAGCACCCTGTAGAATCTTAATTTCATGTAAATAGTGTTTAAAAACCAGTACTTGCAATTACAACATTCTTATTCAAATTATACTGAAAACCACAAAGATAATCATTTTATTTCTGTAAATATATAGCGGAACTTGTAAAATGGGTGAAAAATTATTTTAAAACCACATGAATATAAACAAATCATTATGACCATCAAATTGTGTAGTAGAAGCATGTCATACTCTTTTAAAAAGCTTTCAGAATTATAAAAGGAAACACAGTATGTACTTCAAATAGGAGCGTTAGGAAGTTGTTCAATAAATCCCAGGCAATATGACAGATTTAATAAACATTGTTGCAACTATAATATAGTAAACCACAAATACACTCCCTGTATGTTTGTTGTGGTTTGTTTAGCATTCTTCTTAATCTTCTTTGGGAATGAAACCACTCATAGTTTTTAAAATCTATTTCATTTACGTTTCGATCCATGACCTAGGATCGTTGTCAAAATAATAAAAAACTTCAAGTTTGACGTTTATGACACAAATTGAAGGTTTCTTTGATTTATTGATGTTTGGAATATTTGGTTTGAGTACACTAAGCAAAAATTTTTAAAGTTTAAAAGAATGATTGCCTTCAATTCGTGTTGCGACCTGGGATCGACTTTCCTATGGTAGCCAATACGCTTAACGTGAAATCAGCTGATTAATTTTTATTGGTGAATTTTATATAAATTCAATAATTTGGGAAACATTTTTTAACATGTTTCTATTTATACAATTGAGAGATTTCTGATTTTATGTCTTATTTTACCGAGATTCAGTGAAGGGGGTTAAGCAACCTGAGGCTACCAAGATCCCCCAACATTTATAATTTGCCGAAATAATGGTTTTCTAGTTAATATGCTTATTGTTATGTAATTAGTTATTGTATGTATAAATAGAAATCATGTATGTAGGCTGTATTTCATGTTAATATCGCAAGGAAAAATAACTGCGTTGCAAACGAATCCGTGAATTTCAGTAAACAATGGATTCCATTACTAAAAGAAATAACAAATGAAGATCAAATGCCCCCAATATCTAGGTAGCATTGCAAGTTTTTCCTGGGTTTTCCTTGCGATATTAACATGAAATACAGCCTACATACATGATTTCTATTTATACATACAATAACTAATTACATAACAATAAGCATATTAACTAGAAAACCATTATTTCGGCAAATTATAAATGTTGGGGGATCTTGGTAGCCTCAGGTTGCTTAACCCCCTTCACTGAATCTCGGTAAAATAAGACATAAAATCAGAAATCTCTCAATTGTATAAATAGAAACATGTTAAAAAATGTTTCCCAAATTATTGAATTTATATAAAATTCACCAATAAAAATTAATCAGCTGATTTCACGTTAAGCGTATTGGCTACCATAGGAAAGTCGATCCCAGGTCGCAACACGAATTGAAGGCAATCATTCTTTTAAACTTTAAAAATTTTTGCTTAGTGTACTCAAACCAAATATTCCAAACATCAATAAATCAAAGAAACCTTCAATTTGTGTCATAAACGTCAAACTTGAAGTTTTTTATTATTTTGACAACGATCCTAGGTCATGGATCGAAACGTAAATGAAATAGATTTTAAAAACTATGAGTGGTTTCATTCCCAAAGAAGATTAAGAAGAACACAAATACACTTTATTACAAAGTAATCTGCAGATGCCATGCCATGAAAATAACCATGTATAGGGTTACAAAAGTGATGTAATCTTTTATACATTAGACAATGTGTACAATTACATGACATAACAGGGACTTCCCATGTGTCTTTTGTAATAAGCTCAATAATTGATTGTACAATAATATGAAAAACCATTGACAACATACCAAGTAGATGGGGGATTAAAAGAATAAATTCAATTGAGATTGAATCAATAAGATAGAATGGAGTTATCTGAAAACAATCATGATGTAGTAATATGCACGAATAGAATAGGCTGATAATTGTGAGTGTTTATATGGAAATTTGACTGAATATACAGCAGCGCCAAGAGAAACTGTATGGCAATAATCGAAAGGCAATAAATGCAGCAAATGACACGAAAAATTGAAATACCACTGCATGTGGCAGGGTATTTTCAATTACATGTAAGTGCAGTTTTCATGTCAAAACACCATTTAAAACAAAGGGGTAGGACCAGGTGAGTCATCCCTCCATTAAATTGGAACGTTTAAGCTCGATTACATGGCGTGGAAATGACAGCGCTAGAACACAGTTGGAATTTAACTGTTTTTTGGAAGGACGTTACCAATAATTTGGGATTCATTAATGTCTAATCATTAAATAGGAAATCTGTCGAGTATGAAAAGTTTTAGTATCTTAGAATTAAGTTTTTTGAAATCTTTGAGGATATTATTAGTTTAGCGACACCTGGCCAGATTATAGTGTAAGATTTATTTTTAGAAAAGCATTTATATATACATATATGAAAATGTATTTTATGTGAATAGAGGTTAAGTTACGTTGATTTGTATATAACTTATTTAGGGAATAGGTAGTCAGAATTTGTAAAGCATATTCAGTTACCCCAATATTAGTCATACCTGGGAGTATTTTATTTTGACAGAAACCTGATATGACCAATTAGGAAACCAAGGCGATGGAATTTTATGCGGAATAAGAGTCTTCCACATAGAAATAACATTTAAAGCTTGCCGTGACAGACTCTTTGACGCCCCTTGATTTTGACAAAAGACAATACTTTTAGAGTAAGTGTTAATGTAATGTAGTATTTTTAATTGGAAACCTTGTTATTTATCATTTTTGTACTTCCTTACTGTTCTTTATTTTCTTTTCTCATTTATCCATAGGTACCCAATCTCGCACCACTGCAGTTAGCCAATGCACTTTTTTATTGTTACGTGTCCTCGTCCCTTCAGTGCAAATCAAAATTTAAATTGTTTTAATGCCTATTTCACTCGTAACAGTAAATTTTTGATACCCAACGTGTGCATCAAATTTTTTTTATACGAAATAGTTGTTCGTTATTTTATTGGAATAATTTTTGGTTTTTAAATTTGTAGGTTTTTGAATTTTAAAGCATTTTTCCAACTTCTAGGCATTTTTTATTGGTAAAGCTGTTTGTTTGTAAAATTTTTGGTGGACATCTTCAGGATGTTTTTTTCGATAGAGAATTGTTTAAATATTAGTTTTTTTAAGGTTGTTTTATTATTAGGACCGCTACTTTTTTAATAGGATAGTTTTTTTTTTAAATTGGGACTGTTTTTTCAAGAGTAAATTTTTAAAGGAAGTATTTTTTAACTGATGATTTTTTTAAACCTCAAAGTTGTTTTGTTTTATTAGGGGTGGTTTTTTAATAGGGTATTTTTTATATGAAATCTTTTTTTGTGATTTTGTTAAATTTTGTGGGTTAACATTTTTAGCACTAAACTTTGAAGTTCTTTTTTTTTGTTAAAGAAAAATATTTTTTAAATATGAGGTAGTTTTAGTGCGAGGAGTAATACAGAGTGATTCATAACAATGTATTTGATTTTCTCTTCGGCTTTGATTGATTCTGGTGTATGTTCAATTTTATTACCTTTCTTTAGTCAGTTTGTTATTTGGGCATAACCTTTGATTAAATTTCCTGTAATATCCATCAAGTCTACTGTCCTACTGTATTTGAAATTAAACCTTCTGTAAATCTCAAAAACTGCTCCTGATCTCTCCGTTCTCTTTGAGTGAGGTGTTGAGTACACACTCGAGGCATTTGTCATTTTGTATTTCTTCAAAATATTATCCATCACCTTTTGAAATGTGGCAGGTGTTCTTCAAACCAAATGGCATACGAATAGCTGGTTTTGAGCAGATGTGACGCAATACCACCACCACCTAATATACTTGAAGGCGATCTCCATGCATCTACTTACCTATGCAGTGAAACCGGCAATTGAAACTATTTAACTATGTTATAATGTTTGGTCCTTTTGTCAATGTATGTCGTCCATGCTTTTTCAGTGGGCCAGTAGAAACATCTAACGTCTCCAGTGTAATTATTCAACCCTTTTTGTAAAAATATTTAAATCTGCGTTAATGCAGTTCTGCTACAATTTTAATAATTGCATACGCATATATATCACCTACTTCAGAGAGAGGTAAGAATGGGGTTTCTTATGCACAGTACTTCCTCACCACTTTTTCTAATAATGGCCCATGTAAATAAGCATGCAGGAAAAATGCAGGAACATATCGAGTCTATTTATTTAACTTTTTTGTCAACGCCATTTATACTATGTCACAATTGTAGTAGACGAAAAAATCAGGCCACTTCTGGGGTTTTAACTGAGGAGCCGTAGCCCTATGCTACTTACCGCGTATAATAATAACATGTCTGTATGTGCTGTTTAAATTAAATAATGAAATTTGTTGAATCACTTTAATATCATTAAAATTATTTATCGGATTGCTTGAAATTTATTTGGAATAAAGAATTTTGACGGGGGGGGGGGGATAAATTAATTTTAAATATTAAATGATACATATGAAATGCATTAGCTTCTAATATTCAAGAGTTATTGAAATGAAATCGTCTTTTATTTAAAAGCTTTTGAGTAGAACAAATAAAACAATTAAATTTTTGTGTATATTTTACCGCAATATCTTTTATTAGTTACAATTTTATTAATTACAAATAATGCTGTGACTCGAGTACAGCCGAATTCTATTAATGAGGATACAATAGAAAATATGAAATTTCTGACCGTTTTCTTTTCCTTGCCTGGTTAGCTCAGTGGAAAATATGTTGTGGATTTTATCATAAGTAAATGAAACACGGAAATTTCAAGAAACATCTATGTACAAACTTCTATGTATTCAAAAATATATTTCTTTTATACACAGTATCTAAATAATCTGTTACACTCACAGATATAAATAGCGCTTATGAAAACAATTTACAGCTTAAGCCTGGACTGAAAATGTACCTAATGGCTACTCGCTTACTAAAATAATCTTCACTTAATCCTTGTTAACAAGTACAGAACCCAAAGATCTCATATGTGAGTCACAATAATTCTCTTTAAAATTCTCGAAATAATTTACCTATCCTCATATTATCCCGTTTGTCAGTGTGTTGGTCAACGATGCTGACAGATAATTTTATAAAGGTCAAACTGCTTTGAGCTCTGACTTCAAAACTGCTGGAAATTACCCCTTGACAAATAATTTCTATAAAATTAAAATCTTACTCTAGCTTAATTTACTCAAATATCCTATTACGTTACAAAAACATTATACTTGCAGTTGGTATTGTCATATAGTGCTTTATCATTTCTATTGTAATTAACGATATTGAATATTTCCGGGTTCCACTTCAAATCGCCACTTATTATCAATCTTGACGTTGACATATCAGTTTACAAAGTGCATTTATTTTTAATAGATTAAAATTAGCAGTTGCTCTTGTATTAAGATTATTTATATTGAAGATCATTTGATTTTCGTAGTATTTTTAAAAATAATTATGCTTCATAATTATTCAAAGTTCTATGTTACATACTGCATGTCGTAAAATGAATTATACATTACTTGAAACTGACACATTTGATGTCGAAAAATGAATTAAAGAATGACTTTTTACTCGAAACTTGCATATTGCTTAACGTTGGAATGAATGATCCCCTTCCCATTAAATCTCGTCCTTATATAATAAAATTCTAAGTAGGTATGTTATTTTTCCATTCCATTCCAAATTATGTTCCCGAAGATTAGTCGCGGATGATGTAATAATTACCCTGATTTCACGTTTTGATGAGCTATTAGTATAAAATTATCGCTGTCGTAAAAACCTTTCATTCTTTGTTATGCATTATAACCTAGCTGTTGTTATCTTTCCCTTAGAGCCATTAAACCCGTTATCTTTGTTTTATGGCTTTCCCGGTAGTATTACTTCCTCAAATTGGAGCATTTATTCATTTATTGAAGATAGTTAGCTTATTTAATAGCTTTTAGAACATTCCTAGTAAAAATGCTGTATTCTTTTATTAAATAACATAAATGCTCGAACTTTCTAGACTAATTTGAAGTTAATTTCATTGAAAGAAAGCTATTCTTTATTGAAAACTTATAAAACTAGTATTTTTAACGAGAATGTATTACTTTATGTAATTTGTTTTTCAGAAACATATGAATTATAATGTGTTCAGTACTTTAAAAGTGTATGCGGCTTATTTTCAGTCTGCAATAAATGCCATACACGGATTTTAATTACATAATTAACGAGGATTTTGTTCTTATGCTTCATATAATATGCAATTAGATTTGTTTTACGGTAAATAAAACGTTTCTGGGGAATATATACAGGCTGAAAGTATGTGTTGCTTTATTAATTTGTAAAATTGATATTTTCTGAAACGCATTCTACTTTAAATGCAGTGACGACTTGTTATTAAAAGGCATTTTTCATGGGAATAGAATAATTATTTATACACAGATGAAAATAAATGCTTTTATTTTAACGTATTTAAAAATTGGGTTTCGCTTTTATGCTATATTTAAAATGAAAACTAGTTTGCAGTATCTCTCAGGAGTAATTATTTACACAGCTGAAAATAAATGCGCATTTAAAATGTAGGCTTTGCTTTTAAATGGTATGTGTCCTTAAAGAGTGTTATTTTACATTATTACATATACGAGGGGTGGCTATTAAATAACGAGACTGGCGCTGTAAAACATTTTATTTTGATGTCATACATATTTACTTATTATCACTTTCAATATACACCCCTCCTCTATCCCTTCAACGCTCCATGCGAATCTTTCGTTGTTTGAAATAGTGCTGGAAGTCTTCTTCTGTCAGCTCCTTCAGGACGCGTGCCGCTTTTTTTCACAGCTTCAACGGACTTAAATCTTGTTTGTTTTAATGCAGATTTCACCTTACCAAACAGATAGAAGTCGCACGACGCAAGGTCTGACGAATTAGGTGGATGGTATAACACTGGGATGCTGTATTTTGCTAGAAACCTCGTGGCAGACAATGCGGAATGAGCAGGCGCATTGTCTTGGTGGAGACCCTGTTACGTGCCAATCAAATTGGCCCTTAAACATTGTCTTAGGTTAATTTTGATGTGCGGAAGTTTCGCGCCACAATTTCAAAAGACTCGGGGCGCGTATTTCCGTTACGTCACAGTGCGTTTGCGCCAGATCGCGCGACGCGAGTGGGTTGGACAAATAACTTCGCGCCGACGTGTAAAAGACAAAAGTGGGGACAAGTTTCCGGTGCTCTCTGTAACGTGGCTTTTTGCCTGAACCTTCGAGTGGAGTGGACGCTTTGAGGTATCGTATCGTGCTTGTTTTTATCTATGTAGATTCCTTTGCCTAATTATCTTGTTTGTCGCCCTTACCATGTTCCTGTCCATTCCCTACATAGGTAGACGAAATTTGCAGCCGTAGGCAGAACCGTATTCCACGCCGGAGTGGAGCCCTGAGATCAAGTCCAAGCTATTGGGATGTGCGTAAGACGTACCCCCGTTAATTGCCGTTCCTTGTAAGAGGTCCAGCAGAAGCCCTTAGGGACGTGCAGCCACCATCTTTATCTATCCTGAAGGACGATAGGCGTACTTCGTGGAAATCTGGACCTATCATGTGAGTAAATTCTGTATTACCTGTTGATTTAACTTTTTATATTTTTCCGATAATTGCGTCTTAATTTTGTGCATTGGTGACGTCATTGGCAGTTGGCCGCG
Organism: Platerodrilus igneus; assembly: GCA_036346225.1. Classification (NCBI taxonomy): domain Eukaryota; kingdom Metazoa; phylum Arthropoda; class Insecta; order Coleoptera; family Lycidae; genus Platerodrilus; species Platerodrilus igneus. Next base: position 1,679,177 of record JARFIW010000941.1, read on the forward strand.
CAGAATCTGTAATAAGGTTAGCGCTACCATCCGCGAGTGGCGTCGCCCGCTTTTTTCATTGCGCTTGCGCGATGTGTTTATGAACTTTTTAATTGTATTTATCGACTCTTTAACGGTAATTATCGACTTTTTAATTGTAAGAACCCCATGACTTGTTCTTCCACAATTCGGGCTGTTTGTTCGTTATTAAGATAAGATAAGAATTTATTCAGCACTTTGCTTATATACAGGATGTGATAAGTCATTACACTCTTATTCATATTCTATTTGTATTCCTTAATGCTATAGAACGACTTATCATATAGGAATTCTTTTAGTAAATGCTTATATGTTTTAAGATTGATTGCTTCTTTTATATAATTTGGAATAGCATTGTATACTTTGATGCCAGCTTGTATCGGCGATTTTGCATAATAAGCATTGTGAAATTGTTCTTGATGAAGAAGGTGTCCTTGGCGTGTTTCATGTTCATGTATAGATGAGAGAGTACGAAAATTTTTAATATTTTGTCTTACATATAATGAAGTTCAGCAAGAACGTGAAGGTAGTAATAGTAATGCCGATTAATACTTTGATCTTCAGAAACCCAGTGAAGTTACTCTATCCCATTAATATCGAAAAAAACAATTATTGCTTTGAATTTTGATTTGCTCATTTGAGTTTTTTTGGCTCTCGGTGAAGATGGGCTTTTCCCATACATGGATTGGCGCTTTGTTTCAGGATCATGAGTAAAAAACAATGATTTGTTACATGTCATTATCCTTTCTAATAAGTATGGGTCATTTTCAATTTAAAGTGTCAGTAGAAACATTTTTGCGAGCTTGTTGTTCAAACGTGAGAATTTTAGGTACCATTTTGGCATACATGCATGTTAAATTGTTATGCAGAAGTTGCCGTACGGATATTACATTATTGCATATATTTGAAAATTCTGTTGGAGTACTTACTTTACAACCAAAAACCTGTGATATTATTTGATGATTTTATGGAATATGAATTTCATAGTGTTATTATGATAAAAAAATGTATTTCTCAAAAAGGAACTAGATATGATATTATGTTGGCAATTTTGTTTGTGTCTTGTAATTTAAGAATTACATATGTTAAAATATTTCTTGTTGGGAAATGCATCTAATTGATTGAGACAAGATCTACTATATGGTAACACTGCACTTATCCAAGAATTTTGATAAAAAAATAAGATTTAATAAACACAAAAGAATTTTTTGTGGGTTGCAGAAATTTATTTTACATAGAGAATTTTCTGGAATAGACGAGATTGGAGAAGAAGTTTCGAGAGAAATTAGGAGAATATTAGTAATCAGTATTTAGAACTACGTAGATAAACTAATTAATAAATAATCGTTTATTCCTAGAAGCGGCCGGAACGCAGAAAACCCACAAAATATTCTATAAAATCGATTATTTTTAGTATTAGCATGCGACGTCACAATAATTGTATATGTGTAAAACAAGGACAAACAGAACACGTCACTGATAACTGGAACAATAATACGTGGAATAAACGCCGCGATTTTAGACACGAATTTGTTTTTCCGAGAAACTTTGCATCATAATGTTCCATATTTTTCTACTTGCTTTGGGATATAGATAATTTACAGTATATAAAGAAGCGTTTATTCATTCATGGATTTATTGGAGATTTATTCATTAGATGGTGAAATGTTATTTAATTAAAACACGAGCTGTTGTTATGCGAAGATAGTAATTGTAGTATATAGTAAACATACTGTAATTTAATAGTTGCGAGGTTGCAATAAATATAGAAGTGATGTTTTTTAACGCAAATTACATACAAAAATGGATTTATTAATTACGATGAAGAGACAAAGTTCTTCAATACAAAACTATTTTAAAAATTTTTATTAATTAATCGAAAGAAAGATCTAACCAAAAATGTACTTTGTAACTGCTGATTGAAACGAGGATTTTAATCTTGTAAGCTGATTTGAACATCAATTTAAAAATAAGATTTTAGTTTTTGTGGATTCTGCAAGTATTAATTTTAGATTTATTTTTAAACTGATATTGAGTATTTGTATATAGTTTAAGATAGTTCTAATAATTTCTGTTGTGTAAAGGATTTTTTTACCAGGAGTTTGTGTTCAGAATTCGAAATACTCTGACCATTTTAGAGATTGTCTGTCAAGGATTTTTTTGACCAAAACAAATTTTACAAGTGTGGAAATAATTATAACCCGGTAAACCATCCTCAAAGGAAGAAACTTAATTCTGTAAATTTAAAATAAGGTAAGCAACAATTTTTTTTGTAATAAATACTTCTTAGAAATTATTTGTTTGGAAGTAACAATGTTGTAAATGTTCTAAATGCTTTTGTATGAGACAAAATATTTAATACTGTATAAATGCTTTGTAATATTGCTGTGTTTGATTTCATTTTGAAAACTCTGTCAGTTCCGTTGAACTAGCCAGGCAAAGTTAAAAAGGACGTTAAGGGACAATTTCAAAGCGAGGCGTGATCACGGCACTCTTTTAGTGGCTCCCAACGTGAGACCATTTTCATATCACTTTTTCAGCAACGCTTTCAAAGCAAGGCCTTATCACAGCAATATATATATATATATATATATATATATATATATATATATATCAAACATATTTAAGGTATCTCTACTATTTTGAAATTGAAAGCACCAAAAAACATGTAGATCCACCATTTTCAACTTCCTGTTTACTACCAAAACGTCAGAGGTCTTAAAACAAAGTTGACATCTTTAAAATGTTCCAATCTTGTGTTGGCTAATAAATTTAATGTTATCATATTAGTCGAGACCTGGTTAACTGATAAATTCTGTACTGATGAACTTTTATTGGTGCGTTTTAATTTGTACAGACATGATTGTTCCATTATAATTTGATTGAGGGGGAGGGGCGCTGTTTGCTATTAGTGACATCGTACCTTCCAAGCAGCTGACTGTATGCAAGCACATTGAGATATTATTTATACTATTGATTTGTAACAAAAAAATTATTGGATTAATATATTCCATATAATTCTCCATTAAATGTATATGAAAACTTTTGTGAAGAATTAATACTAATATCTGTTTATACTTTGGTGCTACAATTGCTTTATGTTGTGATTTTAACCTTCCTAATGCAGCTTGGTTCAATGATAAAATGGGAGTTAAATTATTTGCTTATAATTTGCTGAAAGCGCAATGCTTAGAGAAAACAATAGTCTTCTTAAATATGTTTCAAACTAATAATTTATTGAATTCTAATCGTATCCTGTTAGATTTAGTATTTACCAATCTAAGTCATTGAAATGTTTGAAAATCAGATGAATTATTGGTTTCAACTGGTATTCACCACTCAGCATTAAATTTATCAGTAATAGATTGCGTGCAATTGGATCCTGTACGATATGAATATTGCGATTATAATTTTAAATTAGGGAATTATATTGAAATGAATAATTTCATATCCCCTTTCAATTAGGATAAAATTATAGTTAAACGTGCTAATGACTGCACTCAACAATTATACAATATTTTGCATGTTGCGATGAATAGCTATACTTCTAAAAAGAAGAATAAAATTCATGACTTAAAAGACTTCATTCTAAGAAACTGACTCATAAAAGATATAAGTATTTTGGGACTTGGCTTGACTACTTGCTATTTGCAAATCTATGAGAAAAATGCAAATTGAAATCGATGGACTGTTACAATACCTACCTTATGACCCTGGGATATGAATTTCAGCTTAAACCTAATTCCTACTTGAACTATATAAAAAAAACAAAAAAATTGTAATATAATATGTAATTGTATGGAACTTAATAATAGATCAGACATTAACCCTTTTAAATTGTGAATATGTTTGGTTGTTCAAGATCACTCTACTTCAAATGTTTCTTATCCTAAAAACCTTAAACAGGCAGCAGCTAGGGTTACTTTCAGTTAACTTTTTATTGCAGATGTATTTAATGAATTTGATAAGAGATATTAATAAAAGCTCAAGACCTGACGAAATATTTCCATTAATCTTATATCACTGTAAATTTGTATTATACTCTCCGTTATATTTATTGTTTAAGCTATTGTTAAACCAAGGAATATATCCAGACATGTGGAGAACTTCATTCATAACACAGATTTTCAAAAATGGTGAATGTATGTCAATTAACAATTACTGTCATATACACAATATCACAAATTACTAAAATATTAGAGTGTTATTATTAAACAACTTGCTTTACATTGCAAACACTTAATCATACCAATGCAACATGGATTTAGGTCTACATTCTCAAACCTACTAGTCTATAAACAGGTTATTCTTGATGCACTGGAAAATGGATATCAGGTAGATTCCATTTACACTGATTTCACTAAGAATTTTGACAGTCAGTCTTAATGTTTTAGTGGAAAAGCTTAAGATGATTGGCATTGATGATATTTTATTGCAGTGCCTAAAGGACTACTTAAACAATAGGAAACATTTTAAAAATCTATAACTGTGTATCGCACACTATTTAAGTCACGTCAGGAATTCCACAGGGTTCCCACCTTGCACCTTTACTGTTTAATTGTTTTATTAATGATATTACGAATACTTACAAGTTTTGCCAATCTTTATTATTTGCGGATGATTTGAAATTGTTTGCTGTTATTACTAAACCAGAAGATTGTGTCTTACTACAAGATGATTTAAATAATCTAGCAATGTGGTATATTTTAAATGGTTTGAAATTAAATTTATCTAAATGTAAAATTATGTGATTTTATAGAACTTTGCATGTCATGGAGAGCAACTACTTCTTGGAAAACGCTCCTTTTAGCCTTGTCACCAGCATAGTCATCTTGGTATTTAATTCGATTCGATGTTTACTTTTAACTTGCATATCCATAACATAAGCAATATGGCAACTAAAACACTGGGTTTTTTTAACTAGAAATATGAAGATCAACGATATAGAAAGCATTTTAGCCGTTTTCTGTTGTCTTGTAAGGCCTATATTTGAATATGGCTCAATATCTTGTCACCATACTATAATAATTATAAGAGCGAAATAGAGAATGTACAAAGGAATTTGCTTAAGATTTATTGCTTACAAAATGGACATCAAATATACAAAATTTGGGTACAATTTTCTCTTAAAATCTTGTCGCATTGAAAGTCTAGATAGTGGAAGGAAAAATACTATGATCTGTGTCTTCTTTACAAAATTATTAATGGTTTAATGGACTGTAGCAAAATTCTTCAAATGATTAATTTCAACATTCCAAAAAAGGAACTTTGATTAAATAACTTATTTTTTACTCATTTCCATTTGAATAACCATACCTATAATGGTCCATTAGTAGACTGGTTATATGGGGAAATGCATATAAGTTGGACTTCTTTAATTTTCCACCGAAACTGTTTAAGTAAAATTAAAATGTTCATTGGAGCAATACTCAGATTATAAGTTTGACACCTTTATTATTTTTATTAGTTTTATTAATTAATACTTCATTTATGTGTTAAATTTGTACATGTACTTCGAATTATAATCACATTTGCTAATTCTGAAAATGGTGTTCCGTTAAATAAATAAATAAATAAACATGACTTTATGAGGTAGGTCTACCACTACTAATTATTTCATATCACTCAGTTTATAGCAGAATTTATTGACCAACTCTCACAGGTGAATATTATTTATACTGACTTTTCAAAAGTTTTATATTGTATATCACATAATACTTTACGTTATAAATTGGAGATGAATGGTTTCTCAGACAATCTAATGCTATTAATAACTTCCCATCTTACTAACTGTAAACAATATGTCCGGAATGTTGATTATTCATTTAAACTAATCCATGCTACATGCCGGATTCCATGCTCAGACTCCTTGTATTCATAATATATATTGATGACATCGGTGCCTTCTTTGATGTTGATTACCTGTGTTGTATGCCGATGACCTGAAACTGTTAACTAAAGTAACTTCACTGGAACGCTATGATTCTGCAATCCAACCTCGATAGACTAAACTAGTGTAAACTTGACAACATACCTCTAATGTCAATAAATGTTTTGCGATGACTTTCACATTCCCATAACCCTAAACACTTTGACTATTCTCCAAATGATAATGTTTTTCACAGTATAATAAGATCTGTAGGATATTTTCAAGAAAAGATAACTAACCTTTTATGGTCATATATTATTAATCAGATAAAATAAAAATCTCCAAGATAACTTCAAAGAGAAAGACAAACACTAAACATCAATGGTTTAACCTAATTATTAAGATAAGATAATGTATTAAAAATTTATTTATAAAAAGATAACATAAAACCTAATTTTTGGTTCGGAGGTCTTATACTTGTCAAGTCACACCACCAATCCTATAAATATAATAACAGTAACAGTATTCCCGAGGGAGTAATTTGATCTCGTAGGAATTTGAAATAGGGTTTTTACTCATGTCCTCCAAAAGGAGAAGTTATGTGAAATTATGAGGAATCTCGATGCACACTCTATTTCCTCTTGTTTACGAGCATTATTCAGTGTGTGCTGATAATGACGACAGTGATCTGCAGGTTACCATTTCTTCATCGTCTTCAGATTAAAGCCATTTAAAAATTATGTATGTATACATACATATATTTTATGTAACATGAAGTTGTTTCATTTTTGTTTATAGATTATTTTTGATAAAATGCATTTGGAATGATAAATCATGTTACATATTTAACAAATTTGGAACCGATCCCATTGAATTTGTATGAATTTGTATTACAATAATTGATTCCTTATACTGCTTTTTGCTTTGCGGCTAAGTTTCATGGAATACTATCTAGGCCGTAAAGCGAGGTATGGGTGTATTGGTATTTTTGTTAAAATTCACATAACAAATGGGTAAATAGGTTATAATTTTTTAAAAGAACGAATTTTTTTAAATATCAATAGGTATTTCAGTTTTTGCGAATTGCAGGTTAGGTTTTTTTAATTGGAAGTCATTCAAGAAAAATTATTAAAAATTACAATGGATAGGTATTTTGGAAAGTGATAAATAATAATTAACTCATTCGAAATAAGAAAATCGAAGGTAACACTTAATCAAAAAGTCAGGTTAATTTATACATACGTAAGTGGGGTATTTAACCGTTAAATAATTAACTGATGATGACATTTGACAACCTTAATAGGAAGAATTATTCTAAAACTTATTATAGGTGTTTTAATATAAAAGGCAAACATTTTTATTCAACAACGAATTAGATGTAACGAAAAATCCTTTTATGTAAGAAAAGTGTAAATAAAGCAAGATATTTAGGTACACTTCATGCAAATCACAACACAGGAAAAACGGCACTGCTTACACCAAATCATTAATTCATAGTCTTGAGTTCAGAATAATTTCTTAAAATTTTTGCGCTATAAGAAATTTAAACATAACCCTGAATTCTCATCGTATCAACCAATAAGAGAAACCTTCAATCTCTATCAGTTAGAAAGGAGAAGGAATGGTTTTAGAGTATTATTTCTATTCAATAATTTTATAGATTGCCCCGTGCTACTATCGAAATTCAAATTTAGTATACCAAGTCACAGTATAAGATATAGTTTTTCAATGTATATAGAAACTTATAAAACTAATTTAAGACGCTTCTTTCCAGTTCTCTCTGCTTGTTCTGTTTTTAACATGTATAATGACTGAATTGTACAGGATTATTTGATATGCCCTTAATCAAATTCAAAAACGAGGTATTATAGTTAGGGTAATTGAAATCGCTATTTTAATTAATATTTATGTAATTCAATTATAGATGTTGTTACATTAATTTAATGATACAATGTAATTAACCGAAAGGTCTGTTTTGTTTCACTATAATTTAAATAAATAACTAAATAGCACACCTATAAATTATGTACACATGGATTTAAGACAAAGAAAATAAGGTATCGGCCATACTAGATATTACTTTTACAGTATTACGAACCATTTAAATGTATGTTACCAGTAATATTATTAGGTGTGGAATTTTAAAATGTAGCGGTATAATAAGGAACAATGGGACACGCATGGGGGATAATGTTAAATAACTTATTTAATGATTTTGTAACAGCGGCCAAAATAAAAACTGGGGCTAGCAGTTTTTACGTTATAAGCAAGTACCTTCTACCAGTCGACTCACGGCGCGAAAACCCACAAACCGAAGAACTAATAAGTCAAATGGAGAATGTGTTCCGAAAAATTGGACAAAACCGAAAAATAATAATTGGGTGGTGTTTTAATGCCGTCTTCATTATGGAGCAGTCCGATAGAGGACTAGAAGGGGTACAAATTGCTGATGTATTAACAGAATGTGATTTGAGCATGTTAAACAATGCTTCACTGACATTTGAGGGACATAGGATCAACAGTTTCAGCGATGTCACTGCAGTCTCGCTCGAGTTGTTGGAGGTTGTTTGTAATTGAGAATTAATGTCGGACGAGGTCAGTCTCTCTGATCACAAGCTAATAACAATGGATGTTGAAGTCGAGGTATGCGTAAATGAACAAATAACTATCTTTCTGCAGTTCTGCAATAAAAAGTCAAATTGGAAGCGGTTTAAACTAAAATTCAATGAAAGCATCCTCATGCTCGAGAACAAACTAGTAAATTTAAATTCAAATTAACTTTATTGGTATTACCAAATGATAGAAATTCAGCAAGCTGGTTTCAATTCACCAAAATGAACATATAATAAAATAAAGTAAGCTGTACATGGTAAAAGCATAACTAGAATTACAACAGTTAAGAAATTTGTTGTTGAACTGAGAGGAAGCATAACAGTTCATTATAAAATCTGTTTTTGTTTTTACTACTAAATATTCCTTTGTATCTATTATATAAATAAGGAGCCATATATGTAAAATCACATTTAAATTTAGAAGTTGAGTGTGCAGGTATGCTAAGGTAATCAATAGTCCTAAGGTTTAAGTTGTGACCAGTAGATCTCGGAGTTAGCAGACTAAATAAGTATACTAGTTTATTAGAAGCAATTAAAGTATAAATGAAGACTGCCAGTGACAATTCGGCTCTTTTGTCATACTTCAGTAGGTGGTTAGCATTATAGAACGGAGTTATGTGCTGCGAATAAGGGGTATTGTAGGCGAATCTGAAGCATATATGTTGCCTGACCTGTATTCTATGTTTTAGCTGAAGTGATAGAAAGTTGTAGACTACATTACCGTAGTTCAGATGGCATAGGACTAGACTATTGTACAGCTTCCATTTGATGCTAGGGGTCAGGTAGTGCTTATATCTGTGTAGTGATCGTATTTTAAAGTAGCAAGTTCTAATTTTGTTGTGCACGTGTTTGTTGAATTTCAGGTAGGAGTCTATAAATACACCCAGATATTTGACACAATTTTTCACTTCAGTAGTAGAGGCCGAGAGGCCGCCAAATAGAAACACTTGCGCAAAAACTAAACGACACTGTGGTAGACACGTCGATACACTCTATGCCGCTGGAAAAAACGTTTAAAGACAGCGTACTAGGTGGGCTCGGGAGCTAACCACTGAGTGGCCAGAAACCCGTAACTTAAGGCGCCGCTACCAAACCCGCAGCGGAATAATTAAGAGAACAGCGAAATTGGAGTATGGTCAATGTAACGGAGAATATAAAATGCTGATAGGAGAAAGGCGAACGAAAAAATTTAAAGAATTCTGCATGTGCAACTCTGAAAAAGAATCTTGGGTGACGACGTATCGCTCAATGAGGCGTAAATAACAGAAGATTGCGCTCACCAACGTAAAAAAAATAATGGGGAATAAATGGAGGGATTTAATGCAATGGTAGAATATTTTTCGCTTCGGACGATATGATGTCGAGGAGTTACAGAGGCGCAAGTAACAGGTGCTGAAAAAGCAATTCTCGATCGCGAGGCCATAACGGATCTTGGGAGGATGAACCCTAAGAGGGCACTGGGGCATGATGAAATCATCTCAGACGCGGCTTTGGAGGCATTCGTATTGATTCCGTGAGTCTTTACCTGATTGTTTAATCTTTGTATGAAGGACGTATTTCCACATTGCTGAAAACTGATTGTGAAGTTTATTCCTAAACCTAAAAAGGTGAATGTGACAGACCTGGTCAGCTATCGTCCAATTAGCTTGCTAACAGTACTGGGGAAATCTTTGGATAGAGTGATGACAACGCAAATTGAGCATGCGGTGCGAGACAGCGGCGCTTTCAATAAGCAACAATTTGGATTTGCGGATGGTAAGTCGACTGGTGGTGCATTGGAGTTCGTAGTCAAAAAAAAAGCCGATGAGGACATTTCAGGAGTATTTGATGCTGACTGGTGGCCATTTATCATTCGGGAGTTGGAGCGCAGGGATTTTCCACAAAACCTGATGTTTTGGGGTAAGTTGTATCGCGAGTTGTGGAAAGGGGATACCCGCAAGGGACATGCTCTGGTCCTACATTCTAGATGCTGTTATTTGAGAGCATGTTCAGGGGCAAATTGGCCAAAGGATACACTATTGCTGGGTTTATGGATGATATGCTTTTGATTATCAGCTCGAGATTGTTAATGGCGATGCGAACAAAACAGAATGATGCGTTGAGCAGGTTGCAGAATACTTTACTTTGGCTAGGTGTTGCTAAAAGAAATCCTAAAGACCTTAAATCTAATCTATCAACAATGCCATCACTTCAAATTTTTTCTTTCCCATATTAAATTACCTGACATCTATAAACTCCAATTTCTGAAAATGTCATTAATAATAGTTAAATACCACCGGTGCTGTAACTTTATTTCACTGTTACATAAATACGCATCATTGAGATTTTCAAACCACATGTACATAATTATTAATTTTAGACATAAGAGCTCAAAATTACTTTTATTGCATTTCCTTAAATCTGAGAATGTCCAGAGATCTTCAGTTTTGCCATTTGAGCTAACACAACTCCCTTAACTCAACAGTACACAAAATTCCAAATAATGGAGGGGTGCACTTTACAGATCCCTAGCTCCTTTGTACCCTTGGTCATCGCGACATTATATCCATACTCCACACGTGTGTGAACCTACCCTACACCTGCTGGCATATTTCACGTTCATGTCACTTGCCGAATACTTTTTATGTGGAAATTTTTGATCCAATTTTCCTTATTGAAGCAGTGTTTTGTTTACTTTAAACTTTTTGTTGGTATTATTACATTTTTATGTTGTAAATTAATTTCTCAGAATTTTCAAGCTTTTCAGGACTAAACTTCTCACCATATAGAACCCCTATCGCGTGGGTCTACCGCTTTAATACGTGCTCGATTGATTACATTTTGACCTGTTCTTATTACCGGCTCACCAATAATTAATTCTTTTTTACGTCGGATGTCATTATGGTCATTTAATTCACCTTCTTTCTTATGTTCAGTCGGTGGTGGTTTCATAGTACAGTCTTCCTATTGGGCTTATGGAATGAATCTCGGGAAAGTACTTGTGGTATCATGTGATTTACTTTAGTTAGTGTTCTGTGTTTCTTTCTTTAATATATACATTGAGTAAATTGTAACATTATATTTTATGATAATCTTTAGTTTGTAATCTAAATAGGAGTATTTCACTAACTCATCGGCTCTTTGTATTTAATAACATTATAACAATCTTATTTTTATCTTGGCTGGATACATTATAAACTATATCTGTAATTATTTTGGTGTATTATTAAATGGGACTATTTTTAATGACAGATGCACAAAAAAGCTTTCTTAATTTTTAGCAAAGAATGTATGACTTTAAAATGTTTTCCCTGTTTGTGGTTTTAAATTAATTTATGAATCTGAATTCTGCTTAATATGTATATTACCATGAATAACTGGCTAATTTCGTGGTTTGAGTTTATTGGATGTTGCCCTACATTTCTTACATATTTAGATTTATGAAAATTCGTTTCAGCGGTTTATTTGAGGGTTGTCTTTTAAGTTTTGCATATAAAGCTGGAATAAAACAGTAGATAGCTTTTAAAGACTCTATTGTTTTTTGAAGTATTCTCCATGTAGATTAATGCACTTTCCCATGTGCTCGAATCAACTCTGGGAGCAGTTATTCCACTCGTTTGTGGATTCAGTCAAAATTGTATTTTTGCAAGGATTGATTTTTCTTCAGACAACTGGAACCTTTGTACCCGGTCTGTCCTTGATTTTCGGAAAGGTATAGAAATCGTTGGGACTATACGGAGGATGGTCTGACAATTTAATGTTTTGTTGCATTAAAAATTCAATTCTCTTGCGATCTGTGTATGATCTTGTATTATCTTGGTGGTGGATGATTTGTCGCTTGGGGTTGGTTTTTCTAAGCTCCACGATGACTTGTGGGAAACAAAAGGTTGTATACCAATTAGTTGTAGCAGTTCTTTGATCTTATAGAGGAATTGTTACTACATGACTTGCTTTTGACACAATTGTTGCGGCTGTCTTTTTGGAGATACAGCAGAATAAATCAGTGTGCAGTGGGTAGCTTTGGAATCGTCATTTCCTTTTTTCACTTTAGATGAATCGAGCGCTAGTAGAGGACCGGTTGTGATCTAAGGAAGCGGACTGGAGTCATGGGATGTTGATAAGTGGTGAAGCAGGGAAGCTATCGGAGCACATTTGTTAATCCTGTTTGACAACGCTATCAGATTATGGAGCGGCATGTAGATGAATCACCAATCATGTCTATGTGAAAACCACATGCTTGGGGACGTAGGATTTGGATGTCACCAACCTGGAAAGCAATCGACGAGGGGAACTGCATAGCTACCCACTCACATCAACCTCTACTATTTACCATTCACTCGCTGTGTCAACCAGATGAGGCATTTTCTGAAACAATAGACTGACCCAATAGATCAAAGGATAAATCAACGTAACCCTTAACGATTCTAATAGTCCTTGTGAAGACGCTAACCACTTGAATATTTAAAATATTGAGTACACTTTGCTTGAAAGGTCTGTATATTTTCCAGCTTCCTTGATGAAACTCTGGACAAACAGTTTGTGAAACACTAACGTTTTCACCCGTCTTGTTTTGATATTGACTTTCTGAGGGTTCTGATGCTTCAACAAATTTCAATGCAGCATCTCACCATTAGCATGATCGATGAGCAGTTGCATAAGTGTAATGCATGGATTAATGTTTTTTTTTGTTTTGGTGGGTGTATCGGTCTACATTTGTTGTTGGATAATCTTTTGTTGACTTAAAATGCAAATTTAACAGAAATCAATGTCATTAAATGCTCTTGAAAACAATTTACAAAAATACATGCGTCACTTGTAGAAATGCCCATTATTATGTGACCAAACAAAAACTCTTATACTTTATTATCTAACATACCCAGTTGTTCTTATGTTGTTGTAGGAACATGCATAGCTCACTATTTGCAAATATGCATATCACTTGTTTTTCTTTAAATTATTTTAACACGTTAAAATATATTTTAGTTTAAAATGTTATCTTTATTTAGGTTCACCTGGCCAACCAAACTTGTGATTTAGTTGATAAGTATCTTAGAAGGCTAGACGCAGAACTACATAAATTTAAATGTGAACTGGAAGCCGATAATAAAGGCATAACCGAAGTATTAGAAAAACGCTCTTTAGAGTTAGATGCTCCTCTACCTCCAGGAACACAAATTTTACTAAACCAACAAAAAGAAAATAGATTTGAAAGGTTTGTGTATAATATTATTTTCTGGTCCTTATTCTATGTTTCAGGGAAATGCGACCACGGAGTGAAAAGCGGCGAGATAGCAACTCAAGCACTCAAACATACATTGAAAAGCGCCAAGCTGTTGCGCCAATTGCATTAGTTGAAACACGGCAGCACACTGTCGCCCCACAAGTGGTACAAACTCCACCACCCCAACCACAACCACAACCTGTTAGCTACAGTATTAGTCATATTGGTGCTGGTCCAGCAATTGCAGCGGCCGCCTCACAAGCAATAGCTGCCACTCAACAGGTAACATTAAATGCTTTTAAATTAAGTATTTTGCATAATGGTTTGTTTAATTTTCACATTTTGAAATCTGAAATTTATTTAAAATTGAAAATGTTACTCCAGTAGTGATAGTTTATATATTAAGCTTTTTCCTTTAAAGCGCTCATTTTTCTTTGGCTTAAAGACTATTGTCCCTAAAAGTAATGTGTACTCAACATTTTTGACGATCGAGAGTGCTTATTTGACAGCTGTTGATTTCAGAATGATTTATGCTGCTGCGGAACTTGTATTTGTATCCTTATTACAAATTCCTGAATTCTGATTGATCAACTCAAACGGGGAAGTGTTATGCATTTAATTATAATCTGAATCATAAAGAGTATACTTTCTCAGGATGTGGTAGAAGTATTGAGAGAACTAAAGTAATATTACATCTGAAGCAGTTGAAATAGAAATTCAAGTCACCATCCTCATATGCAATATGTCTGTACGACTTGAGCATTAGAAACCAACTGCTCTTGTATTCCGTGCAAATCCCACATAACTAGTTGTGTGTTTGTGCACTTCTAGACAATCCACTAACCCCACCGTTAAAATCAACTACATGGTAAATGTTAAAGAATTTAATCATAGAAATAACATATTTGACACCCTTAACTAACCTTAGATTAATAAAACTTCCAACTAACCAGCATCAGCATGACGTGTAATCTCATTAAATATGCGACATCATGTAGAAAATTTTGCCTTCAACAGATATGCACGGGTCTTTATATAAAAGAAAGAATTTATGAATTTCTGGTCTCTTTGCAGAAGACATTAGATGGGTTTTCAATAATACGATATTGCCTTCCTTAAACTCTGCCACAACCAACCTACTGTTATATTTTTTGCGCTTCCACATATAGTTTGAACGAGTATACTTGTATTATAACTCTCAAAAATCTTTTAAATCACCTGTATGAACACTTTTTTTTCCTGAAAACTAATTACTTTGTGAATATGATTCGCTCTTCTAAACCCAACCTTAAAAATGAACGGCAATAGTACATAACAATGTGAACAACAGAATTCAAACGCAGCTAAATCGTAGATATTTCATAAGCCTACTTTATATGCATTGTAAAACAATAAGTCTGAAGCAATCAACTTACCTCCCTATTAACATGTTCTGAATGATTCACTTGAGAAGAATAAGTGGAAGGATACTTCTTAATAAATATGTTTTTGCCAGAGCATCTAACCAAATTTTTGAATGGAATAGTGTACCATTATCTAGTAAAACAGCTTCAGGAATCGCAATCTTGTTTAAATATCTGTTAACAAGTTTATGAACTGTACATTTACCTGTAACATCTGCTATGTGCTATTTTCATACTAGTTACCTGAATTAAATTTTACTCTACAAAAGATGTAGCATTAAATAATGCACCAGCTAACTTTCAGTGGCGAATTGTTTTTATAAAAGCAAATGTGTGTTTTTAGGGACATATAAACTTCAACATTTTTATTTATATCTATCTGGAAAAGTCATTGAACTTTCTGTACAAAAAAAAGCGGTTGAGTGCCAACCTATCTGATTTCAGTCTCCCTAGAAGATGGGTGTTCCAAGAGACAATTTTAATGGGTTTTTTTCTCTGCAATATGGCCAAATAACGCATAATGGGAAAAACACAAAACATATAAAACAAAGATTAGCATAAAGGTCATGCTACATTTAACAAGATAAACCAACAACTGTGTTCAAAGACAACAAACATAGAAACAAGGAAAAGATTGCTTAAAGCATATGTGTAGAGCACAGCACTGTATGGCTGTGAGACTCGGACAGTAGGAGAAGTGGACAAGAAAAAGGTAGAAGCCTTTGAAATGTGGTGCTACAGACGTATGATGAAGATATCATGGACAGACAAAGTTAAGAACAAAGAGGTACTAGAAATGGTAGGGGAAGAAAGAAATATGTGGAACATAGTAAAAAATAGGAGAGATGCGATGATAAGTTAAATACTAAGGCATGAGCGAATAGTGCGGAATAGAAAAAACATAGGTAGAGGTATTATATTTGAAATTCATTTCTATAGGAATGTGCATAAAAAACATTATGGAACAACTCAACATTCACTATTATCTATAGAAACATTAAATATTAAATATAACATTAAAATTTTAAATATACCTCTGTATTTCATATACCACACTATAACTTATGCATACTTGGCAAGTTTCAAACTATAGGAGAAAAACTCTTCAATGTCGTAAAAGCTCTGAGCTACCAAGAAACTTTTTAGTTTAACTCGTTTTTACATTGTGTGAGGACTTTATTTCTTGAGAGAGACTGTTAAAAAATTTTTGACCTAGATTAGTGGGAGATGTTTTTCCAATTCTATCTTTAAAGCTGGGAATCCTGAGATCACTTTTATTGCGAGTGTCATGGTTATGATAGTCGTAGCCATGCGAGTAATCTGCTTTATTCTTATAGATTAGAGTGACCACTTCTAAAATGAAAATCGAAGGTAGAGTTAAAATACATAATTGCTTAAAAAAGGCAAGGCAAGATGTAGTTTGTGAAATACTAATGATATTCCTGACCACCCTCTTCTGACAAATAAAAACATCACGTGCATCGGACGACGCACCACAGAAACTGATCCCATATCTCAGTCTTGAGGAACAATGAGAATTGTATACCAACAACAGTTGGTTTGTATTCAAAAATGATTTAAGGTTTCTGATCAAATAGCATAGTGAATTTAATTTTGCTCACACTTTCTCACAATGAGGTTTCCAATTTAGATTTTGATCTACATTCACACCCAAAATTGATACTACCTGTTTGAGGTATTGGGGTGCCATTGAGTGTAACGTCAATGTTCACATTTTTGCTATTGTAATTGTGAAAAACAATAGTCAACGTTTTGCTTGGATTAATGTATAGAAAGTTCATAGAGAACCAATTGAACAAATGATCAAGATATTTGCAGGTTTGATTGGAGAGTAGGAGGATCCTGATTAGAGGTTACAATTGTAGCATCATCAGCATATATAAACAATGAGCATTCTTTCAAATGCATGTTGATGTCATTGATATACAAAAGGAATAGCACAGGGCCCAAAACTGAGCCCTGTGGCACCCCGACCCTATTTACAAGTACCGTCGAGTTAATATACCTACGCGTGTTACCCATAGTGTGTTGAACCGACACATACTGTGAACGACTGTCTAAATAACTCTGGAGCCATGCTAAAGCTTTTCTTCGAATGCCATATTTCTCCATCTTTATAAAAAGTATCCAGTGCAACACAAAGTAGAAAGCCTTGCGAAGGTCACAAAAGGTCCCAACAGGATTCTCACCAGATTCAATGGAATTAGTAACGATTTCAACAAACTTGAAAATTACATCCACTGTGCTATGATTTGGTTGAAAACAGAATTGATTTGTAATTATGATTTTGTTAGAATCAAGAAATTTCGATAGTCTATCTAGATAACAGTACTCAAACACTTTAGAAAAAACTGAAATGAGGACAATTGGACGATAATTATCCAATGAGTCTACATTACCTTTTTTGAAAAGCAGAAGAACCTTGGTAAGCTTCAGTTTCTTTGGAAAAACACCATACTCAAAACTGAGATTAATGAGAAAAGTTAGTGGTTTTACAATTTCCCTAAGACTTCTTTTTATAAGAAAATTTGGGATCTCATGGAAACCACTTGACTTTTTTGATTTTAGTTTTTTGCTGATTAAAGAAATAAACTCTTCCTCCACAAAAGGAATTAGAAATAGTGAGTTACTGTTGTTCTTTATTTTTGTAGAAAAAGGTACCTTAGGGATGTGACTGAAAATCCTATCTGCCACATTTACAAAAAACTCATTAAATTTATTGACCACCAGAGCAGGATCTTCAATTAAAACATCACCATCTTGAATTTTAATTTCACCTTCTAGTTGGTTGCCTTTGATTGTTTACAGAGTTAATCAATTTCCAACTGGATCTAAGCGGATTTTGAGCCATAGTTATTTTATTCTGATAAAATAATCTTTTTGTTTCTCGAATTAGGTGAGAATGAGATTTTAAATTCTTTATAGTAATTCCTATATTCCGGAAAAGATTTTACCAGTGTAAAAAGATCCCTTAAATATTTACTGGATTTTTTGACCATATTGTTAACCCAATTTCTTTTTATCATTATTCTCCTTCATGTACTTGCGCTTTAGTGGAAAGTGAATATTAAAATAGAACAAGAATGTATTGTGGACATTTTCAAAGGCATCATCCACTTTCGTGCACATCATTAGATCACCCCAGGTCTCATGAGCTAAATCACCCAGAAAGTTTAAGATGACATCTTCAGGATAGGCTCTTACATATTCGTATTTAATTTTGGCAATTGGACCCATATTAATGTTTCCTTGAAATAAAATTGCTCTGTGATCGGAAAAAAGAGTAGTTTTTGTTTTGAACACAGAAGTACTAGTAAATATATAATCCAATGTATAATTTAGACGAGTTTTATCAAAGACTGTATTTCTGACTGAGAAACTATCACAGAGACTAGCAAAAGTTTTGAATTCATTGCAATTTCTATCCGGGTTGAAATTAAAATCACCACACAATATAATCTGTATTCCAGGTTTATGAATGCAATTCAAGACCTTATTCATTTGTTTATGAAAAATTTTGAATCTGGTACCATTTGGGGATCTATAACAATTTAAAATTACTAATCTACTATTAACAAGATTAATCGAGACGCCACAAATTTCGAATTCCTTTTCTAAGCAGAAATCTTGCAAGTGTAACGGTAGTGTTGTTATTGTGTTTCGACACCATATTCCAACACCCCCACCCTTGGAATTAGATCTGCAGTAGCTGGCGGCCAAGTAAAAGTTTGAAAACACCATGTATTTCAAACTTTCCTCATTACACCATGTTTCGTTAATGCATAAAAAACTGATGTCATGCTTATTTATAAAATCGGCAGTTATAAGATCGACTTTCAATGTGTTTAAACAGTGGCAATTCATTGATAACAATAGGAACAAACTTGGCACTACGTTTTCCTGTTTGAAATGGCATGTTAAACTGTTGCCATTATCATTAACATCATTATGAGCAGCTACTCGGAAATTGGTTTGATTGCCTCAACATCTAAAAAAGGTGCAGAGTTTGATGAGCTTAATGACTGATCAGCATTGTACATTTTAGGAGGTTTATCAGTCTTTGGTGGCTTAAAGCTAAATTCACGAATAAGAACATTATTTGTGTCGATGGTTCCATAAAGTAGTCCCTAAGGTAATTAGGAACTCCAAGTTTAAATGAACTGAACTTATTATTGCTATTGATTCTAAAACAGATTGCGCCAAGAGCATCTTTTTTTAAATAGCTGATGATATCCTGGGCTGTGCGTGCCTCCCCATTTGGCTATGTGCTATTCTACTTAAATGAATCCATGCCCTCTTGCCAACACCAACTAAAGTGTCATCCGAATTTTCTAAAGTAGGTGCTGCTGATCTAATCTAGGTTAGACTATTGCACACAGATAATCAAAGATATACACTGTGATAATTTGGGGGAAATGTGTAGACTAGCTCAGAATAGAAATCAATGGAGTTACACTTCCAACCAGTTCCCAGACGGAAAACCTAATGACGAAAAAATAATTGTACTTAAAACTGATGATTTAAGCAAACACAGGTGTTGGTTTTGTTATATTCTCAACGAATGTTGATTTTGCAAAGATTTACTGGAAAACTATTAATTCAGCAAATGTCTAAATGTTGGAGAATCTTGGTAGCCACGGGTTACATAACCCCCTTCACATACCCTACATTTAAGTTTTTTTCAATTTTCCATTTTACCTCCCAACCGAACAAGGGTTTATTTTTATGAAAAATGCTCGCCTAACATTTTTCAAGCGGACCGTGTCGAGATTTGAACCTGGGATCTTGGGCATAGTAGTCACACGCATACCAACTACACTACGGAGCCCCCCCCCCTCTCACATACCACTGAATATTTGTGAAATAGAATATGTAATTTACAAAACAATAGAAAGGGAACCGAGCTGTATCTAGGTTGGGGGAATTTTATGGATATGTGTAGGCTAGTTCAGAATAGAAATCAGCGTCCAACCAGTTCCAAAACAGAAAACCCAATGACGAAAAAATAAGTGCTCTTAAATCTGATGATAATTATAAACAACTAGTTGTTGGTTGTGAAATATTTTCAACTAATGTTGGTTGTGCGAAAGGATTTATTGGAAAAAGTGCTGGGGAACTTGGCAGCCTCTTCACATACCACAGAATATCGGTGACGTAGGGTATATATTTATGAAACAATAGAAAGGTAGCCGAGTTGTATCTTATTTAGGTTGAGGGAGAAGGTAACAAAGGAAGGACCACTTCGTCGCCTCGAACTTTCAAGACCGCGCCTCCGTATTTGATAATGGTGGATAGTAAAGACCCCGTCCTTGAAGACGCTTAGTTCTTATCAACTATAGTCCCTCTCAACACAATTTTCGTACTTCCTCACTACTGCTAAAAGCAGCTGCATTTTCATGACCTGAGATCACAACATTTGCAGTTTTTTTACACCACAAATCATAGAATAATGTTCTGAGATGCGCGAGCACCTACTGTTTGTGTAGTAACAATAACGGAAGACTTTCCCATACTGGGTTAAAAAATCACCTAAACTGGATAGTAAAAATAAAGAGATGGAGTCTTATAAAAAAAGGCACAATAATCCCCTTCAAACTTCAAAAAGACAAATAAAAGAAAAAAGTCTTGTTGTACGAGAGCTCACATGCACGAAAAATTTAAATTATATTTGTTTATGGATGCCATCCAATTTTAAGGCTAACTCAATTAAGCACGCAAAGGTCTTGTTTGCATCTGCACCGACCATATAAATTTAATTGGGAGTGTGAAACTCGTTCTCTTAAAGCTAACACTTAACTTCACTATCAATTTAAATACAAAGTTAATTTTTATATTTGCATATGAATGCATACAAATTTTCAATAATATTTTTAAGATATATTCTTAAGTTAAACAGATTTCATGCTGGCTTTTAACAGAATAAGACAAAATATGCTGCAGCAGCCAAAATGTTAAGTTAACAAATTAGCCAGCGCTATTGCATTTATGATACATAATTCTCTTAGTCCTAACGTATCAAATACGATACTAAAACATAAGTTAGCTTTTTCATGTTTCAATAATAAATTCTATCTTCGTTCGTAAATACCAAAGGTTTGGAACAACAAGTAGACGAAATAATTTCATAAAGGCATTTCACAACAAGAAAGATATAGATTATTTATTTACTTCAAGAGAAAGGTAAGATAGAATGACGTTTTAGAGAGAGAAAGATAAATACCTAACCATCTATGGGTTATGTTTTGTTTCTATACGATAAAATCTCGAAGACAGTTTTAACGAGAAAGATAAGTAACAAACCATTAGTGGTTCAGCAAGTTAATTAATTAATATAAAATCTTCAAGATGCTTATCAAGAAAAAACTAGACACTAAACATTAACGGTTTAATCTAATAATTAAGAAAATAAAATTTTTTAAAGAAATTCTAAACATAAAATCAATTTTTGATTTGAAGACCTTATACTTTTCAAAGCTCTTTGCCCCTCCTATAAATATAATAACTGAAAAAACCTTTCGGGGGAGTATAGTGATCCCATAGAAACTCGAAATAGGGTTTTTACTGATTGCCTCCAAAAGGAGAAATTCCGTGAAGTGGTACTCGTTCATACGAACAGTATGAGGGGCCAAATAGAAAGGAGATGCAGTTCCCAGCGTCGATTATGGAAAAATTGGCACGCAGACCAGTTGAGATAACAAATCGCTGTTGATGGCTTTAATATACATCAGCAGAAGACAGTGGCGATACACACCTAGACAGAGATTCCCCACACCCACGGCCCAATATCATGATGCAACAACCCTCCAACTATGCAGTGACTTAGAAAGTAAAAGAAAAATGGAAGACAAAGAAAAGATAAAAGATGGTAGAACAGAGAATGGGAAGTGCTTGCATTCAGCAGTAGCGATAGAAAAAAACGGTGGATAGCCAAACACTACTCGAACAGCCAAAGTGTAGTCAGCAGCCTGGACTGGAGGAACACCACTCTTATATGATGGATGGTTGTCTCGGAATTTTTTACCAATGAAAGACGACAGGTAGGAGTTTCAAGTTAATCATCATCATCATCATCATCGTCATCCTTAGGTCTTCAATCCTGGAACTGGTTATACGCGTACCTCCATTGTTGCCTATTCTGAGCTAAACACATTTCCCTGAAATTCCCACTGTCTGTATATTTCACTATCTGCATGCAATAGTCTGATCTAGGCCTACCTCAACCTCTTTTTTTTCCTATCTCTGCTTGAAATATATCCTGCACTATTCCCCATATGCCCTAGAACGTATCCTGTCCTTCTATGTCTCCTATTTTGTTTTTCCCACATTCCTTTTTTCCCCTACTATTTCTAGAACTATTTTGTCATTAACTTTGTCTGTTCATGCTATCATCATCATACATTTGAAGCTCCACATCTCAAAAGGTTTCTACCTTTTTCCTGTCTGTTTCTCTTACTTAAACAGGAAATGTTTTGGTTGCATTTTCAGTTGTAAGATAGCAAAGGTTGCGTATACACCACCTACATTGATATTCTAAATAAGTAATAAATTAAGTTAAACAAGTATCGATAACTAACACAAAATGGCACCCTCCAAAATTCTAAATTTTGCAGGTAAAAAAAACTCTCTTCCTGGTCAATGTAGTACGTTTAGGTGGGGCATTGCAAAAATCAAATGTAGTCTACCTTATTCATTAAATTGCATTTAGAGAACAAAATTTTGAAATGTCGTGCTTAATTAACCTTTATTCTGTCCATTCAAAATTTAATTTTTTTCTATCTGGTGTAGCTGTAAAGTAATATGTACGCTGTTGTGCCTTTTTTAATATAGGACTTTACATTTTATTTTACTATTTAATTTTAGGGGATTTTAGACCCTACATGGGAAAGTTTTCTCTTATCATTTTTAATTGAGCTTATCATGTAAATCCTATGAAGATCCAATTCTCACAGATTTCAGGACATTGGCCTACGATTTGTGGTGTAAAAAACTGCAAATGTTGCATTCCTAGGCCATGGAAACGCAGCTGCATTTGTGGTTTTAACTTGGGGGTATAAAAATTGTGTGGAGGGGACTATAGTTGGGCGAACTAAGCCTTAAAAGGACGAGACATTACTATTGACTATCACCAAGTGATCCTTCGTTTGTTACATTCTGTGTTACGGGACAATTCGGCACTACGACACCACGGAATCTCCAGCAAACTAGCTCCAGCCGGCGAGGGGTGGGTATGGCAAAAGTCGTAGGTTGGGGTTGCCAATTGCCTTAGGGTGTAAATTATAGTGGGACGAAAATTCCGTATTATATCAAAATAGGGTGGGCACCAACAGTAACATCAAACACTAGATGAAAAGAAAGGATTTCGTCATTGGTCGAAACCTCTTCAAAAACTCTATACTCAAAATGCAAAGCAGACTGATCCACCCTAACACTTTAAATTTACAAATAAGGCACATAAAAAATGTTTAACTTAACTTCATTCACAACTCTTTATCTGAAAGAAATACATATGTATATTAACGGAAATGTGAAATTAAACACGGCATACTTTAGTACGCCACCAATCAATCAATCAATCAGCATAATAATTCGAAATAATAAGCAGGAAACAAACTTATTCTACTTTGAATAATAATGTTTTCGTACTGGCCAGTGTCAATATAATTTCATAAATGTAAAATCTGTATGTTTAAGGGGTAGGGTTGAGTGCACATGGGACCCACGCCGGTCCTGATTCGCTAATCTGGAGGCAAAAATGCATGAACTATTATGCAAAATTTTAATACCACACGTGATACGCCTTGTGCATACAGCACCTACTTTAATAGTTTCAACAGCAACTGTAAATTTTATCTAAACAAAGTCAAGGCTACAAATGCCTTGGTACAATTTTAATCAGAACAACCTGTCTTAAATGTAATAGTAATTTGGAAAATTATTGCTACGTTAATATTTAAAGATGACAGTGTAGTTCATGCAGCTGGTTGCGGCACAAGTTGAATGAATGTAAAACGGAACTCACTGATTTAGTTTTCAATAACACTGACGCATGTACGAGAAATATCTCATGGTGCTGGGGTGCACGTGTACTTAATAGCAACGTACGGAACTGGTTTTGTCACTCAGTAAATTCTAATACAATAATTTCGCTTACCTTGCGAGATGGATCAGGCCACCAAATAATGCAAAGGGGTGTCGGGCTACACCAACTTCAAACCTACTTCAAGATGTGTGCTAACTATGCTTTTTATATTCCCAAATAAATTGGATTATTACCGCTCACAACACAAGTAATTGGGGTCTCTTCTAACCATTCAAACTACTATTTCCCAAATATGATTGACATAAATATTCTTCATAAACAGACAAACGACATTGAATGATTTTGACCTACAACAGATTAGATAATCACACCCGGACGATATTACGATAAACACTCAAAAGCTCGGCACTTTGCACTATCAGTTTATGTTTTCATCAAGTAATTAGTCACTACAATCATAAAATTTGTAAAACTTGCTAATCCGCTATAAAAGTGTTGAAAATGAGGAAACAAAATGTACGACCCTCTTGACCAGAGACTACATCACGAATACCTTATGTGCTTTCCGGCACCTGTACCGACCTAACAAAATTAAAGAAGGGGTGCGCGTCGTGCTCTTTCTATTACGATCTATATGTCTACTTGCTAATATTAAATATCAAATGAGTAGAGGGACTGATTTAGAGAATTTTATACATACTAAACTACTAAATTACGCTAAAACCAAACGGAACGTTACAATTCTCCCTCTACCCAAATAAGAAATATCTGTGCTCCTTCAACGAGGACAGCTGAATGCCATTGAGGTAACTACCACCGAAAAACCCACGAACCCATGATTTCCATCGAATATGCTGCTCTTACTTGAAGCAACCCGCTGGACGTTTGGCCAGATGGAGTTTACGTATTTCATAGTTTAGTTCCACCATTCGACACAGATGTGGAACATTAAATGCAATATCCGACGCTCTTTCTTGTGATATATCTGCTTTAAGTCTTCTTAATTTAACTCTCAATACCTCGTATTCCAATGGTGAAAAAAAGTTACTGAACATTTGGGAAGCAACCCATCATTTCCTGTTATAGGAAATTGTTTGTATAAATTTGTTTGTCTATATATTAAAAACTCTAAAGATTGTGGTGCACAGAAAAGTTTATAAGAAGCTTGACTTGGTTTGATGGGTGCATTTAAAAGAGTATCTTATTCTTTTTAATTAATTTCTCTCGATTTATTAGGACCTCTTCCCTGATTTAAGAAAGGTAATCAATATCTCTTGGTTGTAGTGGATTGGTTTTCCAAATTTATTTTTGTTCATCCTTTAGCAAAGGCTCCCTCTTCAGAGATTATGAAATTTTTAGATCAAGTTTTCTTATTTTTGGCATGCTTTTAGACAATGGCACACAAATCATCTAAAAAGAATTTCAAAATTTCGTTAAAAGTTATAAAATTCAGAAAATCTGATTTAATGGTGGATATCATCCGCAAGTGATTCCAACAGAACCGGTTAATTGTATAATCATTACCGTTATATCTTCCTATATCAAATCTGACCATACTACATGGGACGAAAATATATTTAAAATTGTATAAGTATTACGTACCTTTAATCATGAACCATCTCTCTTCGCAACTTCATTTTTAGTTTTTGGCAGTTATACTCCAATTGATGGTAAGTACTAGGGTTCTGTTCCTGACAAACTTATGTGATTGAATTTGGTGAAAAAAAATACGTTGGGGGGTAAAGATCAACAACTATTACCTTCTATCTTTACTGATGTCAGAAAAAACTTATTCAAATCTTATGAAAAAAGCAAAAATTATTAGAACCTCTCTAAAAGAGATGTTTAATTTGGCTGGGGTGAACAACTATGGAAGAAAAATCATGTTCTATGTGATGTCACCAAAAAGTTCCCCACTAAATTAGCTTTAAAATTCATTCTATGTACCATTTCTTGCATAATATCTCCGTTGATTTATGAACTATAAGATTCAAATGGCAAACCTCAAGGACGTTGGCATATTAAAGACCTAAAACCATTTTTGTCTACCCCTTACAAGTAATATTTACTTCCGTTTGTGTTCATACCTTCAACTAAACATATTTTTTTTCGACATTCCTATCTCGACAAATTTTTTTCTTGCTGTATTACCTCACCTGAATCAATATATTATACTATTGAACTTTTATATCGTTCCCTCTTATGTACAGCTAGTTCATAATCTTTGACTTATCCTATCGTACACTTTAATGGATATTACCTCTTGATCTACAAGTGTTCCAACCCTTGTCTGGCTATATATAGTTTTTAGTTTTCTAAGATAGACTCTCGTTCATAGTTTTAACATTTTTTCTAATGGTCATTACTCATTATACGCAAATAAATCCAATTTTTTAAAATTTTCATTTTCTATCGTGGTTGATGCATTAACTTTGGATACCCATAGGATTGCAACTTATGCCTCTAGTAAAACGTATTTCCACAGTTGCAGATACAAGAAATTTCTATTCGATGTGTTTTCGTATGCATATATTTCAATCATTTCGTATAATTTTCATTGGCAATCATTTTTATATCATAGGAATGTAAATGCATTTTTTTTGTTTTTCCTGAACGTGTTGGTGAGGGGCTATCATTGCCTTTGTCATTTCAAATATTATTCCTTATTGGGTTGTTGTACTGGCAAGTTCTCCTATCCTTATCTTCGATTAGCTGTTTGTCCTATAATTGTTGCTGTGTCCATGGAAGTTGTGTTTGAAATTATTGCATGTATATATTTAAGTTGATCATGCTACCTTTATTTGGTTTCTTTATTGTAATGGATGCGCTTGGTAGAAAGATGATCTGTCTGGGTCTCATTTGGTGCCTAGTTGGTTTTAAGTATCCGAGTGATGGTTTAGATTTTATCTTATCTCAGCATTGTAGGTTGTCCTCAGATCAACTGTTTTAGTAGGGACATTCTCTACTCTATTCTTTCTTAAGGATGCTTATCCTAAAACTCTACTTTTTCTACCCCCGTATCTCCGTTTTCAACCTTATTTTTTCCTCTGGTGGACTTGCCTTAGTCCCGTGACAACCGTTCATCATATAAGAGTGATGTTTCCGCACTCAGGGATGCTGACTATGCTATAGCTGGTTGAGTAGTGTTTTGCTATCCACCATTTTTTCTATTGCTATAAAGCTCCAAACATCCCACTCACTTCTCTCTTTTATCTTTTCGTTAGCCTCAATTTCTCTTTTACTTTCTAAGTTGCTGCATAGTTCAGGGCGACATTGGTCCGAGGGCGTTAGGAACGTCCGTCTAGCTTTGTATCACCACTTTCATTCGATGATGTACATTAAAGCCATCAACAGCGAATTTGCTATGTGATCAGGTTTTTGTGCAAATTCCCCCTTAATTGAGGCTGGGATCCAGGGATTACATCCCATTTCTATCTGGTCCCTCAATCAGTTCGTATGAACGAGCACTGCTTCATGGAACTCTTTTTGGTGGTTATGAGTAAAAACCCCTTTTCAAGTTTCTAAGAGGATTACTCTACTCTTTTTGGAGTTTTCTGTTATTATATTTATAGGAGTGGTGTGCCTTCATGGTATAAGGCCTCCGAACAAAAAAAAAGGTATTACATTATCGTCTCTTTAAATTTTTTTCTTACAACACTATCTTATCTTAATTATTAGGCTAAATCATTATGTTTAGTGTTTAACTTTCTCTCGAATAATATCTTGAAGATTTTATCACAATTGGTTAACGTTTTGAACCATAAATGGTTTGTCACTTATGTTTCTTGTCAAAACTGTCTTCGAGGTCTTATCATGCCAAAACAATACTTTAACCCATAAATGGTTAGGTATTTATTCTTCTCACTGCAATTTTCTCTGAGATGTTTTTCTATCTCACCTTTACCTTAAAGTAAATAGATTATCTATTATATCTTTCTCTTTGTGAAATGCCTTTAGAAATTGTTTTGTCTACTTGTTGTTCCAAATTTTTGTATTTATGACCACAGGTAGGATTTATTATCAAAACATGAAAAAGCTCTTGTCTTTTAGAATTGTATTTGAGATAGGATAAATAGAATTACTCATCGTAAATGCAGTAGCACTAGCTAAGCTGTTAGCTTAACGTTGTGGCTGTAGCATAATATTTTGTCTTATCCTGTTAAAAGCCAGCAAGATATTTGTTTAGCTTAAGAAAATATCTTAAAAGATATTATTGAAAATTTGTATGTATTCTTATGCAAATATGAAAGTGAACTTTATACTTAGATTTATAATGAAGTTAAGTGTTAGTTTTAAGTGGCCAAGTGGCCAAGTTTGATGCTCCCGACTAAATTTGTGCGATCGGTGCTGCAGCAAATAATACCTTTGCAAGCTTAAAATTGGATGGCTACTCATTTTCGTTTTCGGAAATCGTAAATATTGTTACAGTTTAAAAAAAAGCAGGTGGCTCCTATAGACAAATTTAATTTAAGTTTTTCGTGTTAGTGAGCTCTTGTACAAAGAGATTTTTTTCTTTTTATTTGTTTTTCTTTTTGAAGCTTTAAGGCAATTGTCGCGCCTTCTTTTTAACATAAGGCTTCACGTTTTATCTTACTACTAAAAGCGGCTTGTAGTTCCTTCAGGATTAAGTTGGGCGCCATTTATTCATTACGCCGAAGATTCCTTGAATAGGCCAGTTGAGCGAGCCGAATGAGTCAGTTGAGTGACTTGAGACATCATAAAAGCGATTTGGGAGAAAGCTTAATCAACTGTTGTTTAACAACTCAAGTCGTGTTTCTGAACGTACCCTGGTCTGTTAAAGTTATCGAAATTAGTTTAATTCACGAACAACGAATTGCTATTGTAATATTTTCGTTTAAAATAGATTGCATATATTAATGTGCGATATTTTTTTATAATTAAAATTAATTATAACCACTATAAAGAAATATTATATATTTTATAAGCTTTAGTTTTAGAAATTTGTAAAATAAGTCTGTCTTCGGAGATTTAGATAGTACTTAATCGTTATTTTACGCCGGTCTTTGCAACCTGTTTTTGACGTTTCTCGAAATAATTGTAGTAACTTCAATAAAAGTTTTTAACGAAACGGCAATACTTGCGTGCAAACGGTAATCAGGTTATAGGATATAAGTATTGACTTTTAACATACATTAGAATTTTTTTTGGGGACTGTATACGAATTTTGTAAACCAACTCTATTGTCCTTTTATTTCGTACTAACGCTAATCGACCCGTTGTTAGCTTTGTAGCATATCGCACTCAGGTTTTTGAATCGAATAATTTGAAACGATCATTACTTTTTAACACATAATCGAATATTTTACTGCAATTTGGACAATTTCAGAAAAATCTAAAGCATTAAAAAATGGTTGTTTGAGTAAATGCAATTTATAATTAAAAGATTGTAGAATTCACTGAAGCATATGATAAACTGATTTGGTTTATACATGAGTATTGTTAAATAAAGTGGTTATAAATGTTGTTCGAGTTTTTGTTTGTGTATAATGAATGCTATTGGCCGTTAAAAAAGTTAATATGAAATAAAAAAAGGTAAATTTTACTTGCGAATGGAAGACGGAGCTCTTAACTTGGAGACATCTAGGTTATGTTTACTGGAATCTCGTTGGCCGTATACTTACATAAAATCACGTCACATAAGAAATATATCGATTTTTGACCAAATCACGCTCCATTGTAATCGCTTGGCTATCTTTGTAAAGAAACGTCAAATGTAATAATTAACTATTTCTGAAATAAATAGCCGGTGTATATCAAAAAGCTATGCTTTCGTATAATAATAATAATCAATTATCGGTACTATTAAGACATATTGGATAATTTATGATTTTAAATTTAACAAATTTGAAAAAAAGTGTGTCATCGTAGATTTTGAAGGTACACACTCGTACGTTTACGCCGGTCTTCGTTACCTGTTTTTGACGTTTTTCGAATTAATTATCCAATTTCTTATAAATGTTTTAAGAAAATACCATAGTACCAGCTTGCAAACCATTAATAATTCAGGTTTTAGGATACGGATAGCGTTGTTTGGTATATTTTAGCGACCGAATACGAATTTTGGAAACCAACTCGATCTTGCTTCTCTCTTGCACTAATGGTAACCGACTTGTTGTCAGCTTCGTTGCACTGCTCGTTTGGCTTTTCAGATCGGAAAGTTTCGAGGGATATTAGCTTTTTTAACACGTTAGCGAATATGTCGCTTCAATCTAATAATTTTCAAAAAAATCCCTATTTCTCCCTTAGTATAGGGTTTTTCGCGATAAAAACCACCCTATGGCACGCACGCAAAAATTTCCCACCACAACACGACTCGCTGGCACCTCTAACACAAACCCCCATTGCAAATCCCTATTAGCAATCGATTTACACTTCTTAATTTTAACACAGAGACAGGCTAGACAGTTTTTAGGATATGGGATTTAATTTTAGACGATTTTTAAACCCAGCATGGGAAGTTTTCCTTTATCATTTTTAATTTAAGCTTCATGTGTAAATCTCACGAAGACTAGGTTCTCACGCATTTCAGGACATTGGACTGGTGTAAAAGACCACAAATGTTGTGTTCCCAGACCATGAAAACGCAGCTGTGTTTGCAGTCTTAGCCTGAGAGCATAAAAATTGTGTGAAGTGAACTACAGTTGTGAAAACTAAACTTCTGAAAGACGATACTTTATTATCGACCATTATTGAATACGGACATGCGTGGATGAACGCTCAAGTCGACGAAGTGATCCTTTTTTGCTACTTTCTCTTTCTACCTAATAAAAATTCCTATGCTACATCGACGAGAACCACTGGACGTCATCAAGAAAAGCATCGCTGATGAATCCACGAGCCCATAATTTCCTTCGAGTAAGCTTTTGTATTACAATCTGTGATCTTTACCCGCAATGTCATACCCGCAACCAAATTTGAGGCCAGGTTATGCAGGTTTTACGACTTGAGGGAATTTAATCTTAAATAAATTTATTTATAAATATTACCCTGCGTTACATTGATTTTTAATGTGCGGTAAAATATTACTTTGCTTTCGTAATAACATGAATAGCTATGAACCCCTCTTCGATTATTTTCAGCAGTTCATAAGTTACAACCATTTATTAAAAATCATATTTTCAAATAGATCTCAATTTTAAAAAATGATATAAACAACAACCAGATGATTTTCACCAACTTCTTTTTTTTTCAAAAGAAAGCACCGCGTATATACAAGTATATATAGGACATATATTTTTAAGTACCATTCTAAATAAAACGATGTTTGTATATTTTATTTTTTTTTATAGAAGTAGAACTAACCTCATAAGTTTTGAATTCAAAAATATAACATCCATTTAAACACAATTATAAATGCACAATCAATTTGTTCCAGATGCAACAAGGACGCAGAACAGCAAGTCTTAAAGCATCGTATGAAGCTATAAATACAGGAACTCATGTTAACGAATTTGGAATTGGCCGAGAATTAGCAGGTGCGGCTCAAACAGCAATTCAAGCCATTCAGCAAGATCACGTAAATAATAAAAAGAAACAAAAGAAATGGACTGGTGCTTCCACTTCTAATAATGCCACTGTCGTATCAACTGTACAAGCTATATTATCCACCCCACCCATGGTAACTTCAGCGCCCCCTTCTCCACAAATAGAAGCCACAATTCAAACATCCGATGCTGATGCAGATTGGACATATGATCCCAATGAGCCAAGATACTGTATCTGCAATCAGGTCTCGTATGGTGATATGGTTGCCTGCGATAACGAAGATGTAGGTTCTCCTAAATGTTATTTTAAAATAATACTGTTTTTCTTTAATAGTGTCCCTCCGAATGGTTTCATTATCCTTGTGTGGGTATAACTGCACCTCCTAAAGGAAAGTGGTATTGTCCACAATGTACAACGTCGATGAGACGTAGAGGAGGTAGAAAAAATTAATTTTTACATAACCGTTCATCTATTAATCTATTTTAAGTACCTTTAAGATTGTGTAACGTAATGACTGAATAAATCTGTTAAATTCTTATTAGAGCTTTGAATCATCTTCGAAATAAACACACAAACAGTGTTGATTCAATATTATATGAATGTAGATTGAAATATGTCTTAAACATCTGTTTGTGTTTAGTTTTAGATATAGCAGAGTAGAAGCTATTATGCAGCCAAATTTTTTTAATTTTATATTAGATAGAATTATTAGTAACGTTGCGTTTTCTATCAAGTTGTTGCCAAAGCGATTTTAACATAAATCAGTATGTATAATAAAGAACCTTAAATTAAAACCTTTATTGTACCAAATTTATAATTGTCAGATGAAGCTTTGGAAAAAAGCGAAACATTACAAATAATTTTTCCCATGACTATCTAGTAATGCACTTCAGATGCATTTAAGAGTGAGCAAATAATAGTACTCATTATTCTGTAGGTGTATATCAATTCATAATCCAACTCATTTAACCAATCAGGAACATGCAAGTCG
Source organism: Platerodrilus igneus (assembly GCA_036346225.1). Taxonomy (NCBI): domain Eukaryota; kingdom Metazoa; phylum Arthropoda; class Insecta; order Coleoptera; family Lycidae; genus Platerodrilus; species Platerodrilus igneus. Next base: position 1,711,837 of record JARFIW010000941.1, read on the forward strand.
TGGATTATGATCATAATCCAACACCTCCTTGCTTAATCCACAAGGTGGACTTTCGTATCATGCGAAGTAGACTGTTACACTTTGACAAATAAATTTTTGCTTGTCAGTGTTTGTTATATTAGTTTCAACGTTCAGAAAATATCCAATAATGAAGATTTGTATAGTCGTGAGAAAATTATAATATTCCACTTGTGAGTTACGACCAATACTCATTCAAATTATGATGCTTGCTCTAGCAGGCTTGTGGTACAAACCTTCCAAATGCGTAATGGCTATCATAACTCGCTCGTTATATAATATACTATTATTCAATATAAAATAAAAGAATTGGTTGCATAATATCTTCTTTTTCTATAACTAAAAGAAACGACCGCCTACAACAAAATAATTTAAGTTTTTGGTGGGTTTATGTTTTGGTCATTCCAGATTGGGAAAGTATAAATGTTCAATCAATATTAATAGAAAATTCATAGCATGAGGGTTTGATGTCATTTAAACTTGTGTGGTGGCATATGGTTGTTTTCTTGAAAATATTGGATACTTAATAGTAGTGCTAGTAAAAATAGGAAAAATTGAGAATCTGTTTAATAAACATTGGTTTTGGGTAAAACCGCTTTAAAGATTGTATCGTAAATAAATGGAAGCTTCATATAATGCAGAATACCATACGAAAAAGGTTTGTGGAACTCTAGTTCACAACAAGCATTCAAAGAAGCAAATAAACAATTGCTATAACCATTGCAAGTCGCCACCTTGCAATTACAAGGCACAGCAGAAAAAAATACACAAACTTGTAAAAAGGTTTAAAATCGAAGACAAGGATAGATTTTGATGCGTGTGAAATAATGAAATTTACTCTACCATGAGGACGTAATGATGCACCAACTAGCTGCTGTGGCGAGGGACGAATTCCACAAAAACATCAGCAAATCTTTTAGCGGTATAAAAACTTAAACACTTTCACTTACCTGGAAAGATCTCTGAACTTTTGGTCTAATATAATATGTTGAGCGCCAACGCACCTGGATTTTTCAGTCTCGCTAGACAATGGGTGGTCTACGAGACAATATTAAATGGTTCTTAACTTCCTGCAATGGCTGGTAGAGCCTTGTGTACATTTGTTTTTCTTCACCTACTAATTTATAATACACAATTTATTAATAAAAAATAACTTCAAGCTATTCACTCAACCTATATTAGCACATGATTATCACAGTATTTGACAACAGAATAACCTGATTAATTTTACTATCTTTAATTTGGCCAAATATGCATATAAAAGAGTAAATTCCTTAATTATGTGTCCAACTAAACTAAATGGGTACCTATAAGTTTTTGTAATTACAATTTTGGTGCTTTTCCTGGTTACAATTCGCTTTTAAGTGTGCACCAATGTACAAGTCCTCTGAATAAAAAAATTGTTTTGTGCATTCAAATATAAAATAACGGTTTAAAATATGTAACAAGTGGAAAAATTCAATAACCTACAGCTTATTTATGCAAGTCTCGAGCGACCTTATCCTGCAAGACACAAAGGGGTGTTCAATAATCCTTTACATCCAACAGGTGTTGAAGAAATCATTCAGTACTGTACCACGTTCACTGGTAACTACAATTTATCTAATTCTGCGGTCACGTTCGCATTTAGGAGCTTTTTACTAGCAAGCCAGACTTTAAAAATTACCGTCACTTCCAATTACTTAAGCCTGGTGCTCGTTCTGCGCTAGTTGCTTGTCAAATGAATTACAACAGTTTGAAATGCATGATTGATCGACCGATTTGATCTCTTATCTAATCTGAGTCGATAGTGGTTATAGGTTAACTTATTCTCAGTTTATACGATTTTCTGGTTCACAGAGTGTACGACTTGAACTGTCTTGAGGTCGAAGTCAATGGTGGTTTGGTGTGTGAGAATAATTATTGGAAAATTTATTCAACATTTTCAATGAAAACCTATCTGCACTTTTGCAGTACAAAGACATAGATCTTTGGGAATTCACACTTTTTAAGTGGTTAATACAAAGGATAGACAATTCTACTTGCAAAGCTTTTGAAATTAAATTCGCAGATGTGGAATTTCCTACTTTTGAAGACGAGGCCTTTTTTTATCAGACAGATGTCGCTCAATAGAAAATAATGCTTTGTTCTAGTGCTTCCAACACTAGTAGTACCCGCTAGTAAATCTTTATATTAGTCAAATATTAAGGATCGTCCTCAAGTATTTTTAGCTTTTACTGTCCGTTCATCGACTTGGCTTTAGCTCCAAAATCAAAATGTCCATTGCAACGCCATAACACACTCAATTTTTAAATTTGAGTCTTTTTTTATAATTGCAAACAACCGCGTTTTAATATTGTAAAATTAGCACGTTTGTGCATCGATCGTCTTAATCCATTGCATTTGTTAAACGCATGCAAGTCGATGTCTACCTGTAGACGCTGTTCGGTTAAACATAATTCACTATTACATTTTTTGAACATTACTCCCAGCGCACCTCTGGCAGAGAATGTTACAAAAAAAACCTCTTTGCAACCCACACAAACGTCAATGTCTTCGACTGGAGGCTTTGACAATTAATATTCTAATCATACAGTTTTGATAGCTACCATTGTTTTTGAGGTAAACGATAAATGGGATAATTTTCAACTTATATGAGCAATTTGTGACTGCTACGTATCTAGACGTAGCCGGAAGGAAAGAAAGTAAATACCAGGCTACCTACCAACCGCGGAGAGTGGGAGGATTTCGCTTACATACCAAAAAACAAAAAGAAAAAAAGTACGTCTCCCACGATTATCTATTAACAATAAAAATAAATTAAAATTTCTTGATTCACATGGACAAAGAAAAGCATTAGATTTAAGTTATATTGTAAAGGACAAATTTTATTATGGATCCACGAAGTGCGCATTTCGTAGCTAACATGTAATAAAACTCATTGAAAAAAAAGTAATGCTTAAATTTTCTCAATAGCAAGCGTGTTAAATTAAAGTATTCAATGTAGATTTTCTCAATAGCACATGTGTTTAATTAAAATATTAAATGTAGACCAAGTTGTAGTAAGAATTAAAGAAATATAACCAGAAGCACTAGCAAAGCCAGCTTTTAAACATGTATGGTGAACTGGTTTCACAACATCAACCGCTGATAAATAATAATCCTCGATGTGCATAAAAGAAAACGAGTCACATACCGCTATGCGTTGGGTTGCTTATTTTGCAAGTCGTCGAGGGTGAGTCAGCACAGCAACGCCACGGTAGTCAGGATCCATTCGCCTTGCCATCGTAACTGCAGCAGTGGTCTACAGACAAAAACAGTTGATCTACGTCAACAAACAGTTGGGCCTACATAAAGAAAGAACCCATTTGGCCTTCAGCTAAGTGCAATACATGTAAGATAACTTCTACTTGTCGAACAAAAAAACGTGCATTGCTGTAGAAAATATTTCAACGCACAAGCTGCAGAATCAAATTAAAAATGTGTTCAAATATCACGAGTTTGAACTGCAATCCTCACGTTATTGAATCGCGATTAGCAAACTGGAAAACATGCTATCAAATAATAGTAGGATCTATTATTTCGACAAGTCTTTAAATGGGAAACACAAGGGAAAGCAATTATACGTTCTCGGAATGTTTAACAAATTAACGGATACCTAAAACAAGGTATTGACTATTTAATTTATTGAGTTAATTTTCGTTTTTAGAATGAATAGATTTGAAAGAAATGTTATGATTGCGAGGTAAAGATACAAGATGAGGTTTTGAATAGAAACGGAAGTTAGGTGAATGAAAATCGAATTACCACAAATAAACGATGTATTTGAATCTATCGTTGAAAATAAATGTAACAACTTGGTAAGTCAATCAAGTTTTATTACTAATCGTTGCCGTAAATGTTTAGGACTGCCTCTTCAAGAGGCTTCTGTACCTATTAAAGGATTAGATTAAGTTGCTGTAGGTTCTTCACATGGAATCATGCAATGTCAAATTCGTCCAGTGGGATTGTCAGCTTTTTCACATACATTTTCCGCATTGGTTTTACCTATCATATGTTCAGATTTGCCAAGTATTTCGCTGTCTGCCTAGCAATTATTTTCTAATTTGAAACTTGCAGACCCATGATAATTTATACCGGGTCTAATTAATATATTGTTAGGGCCAGACGTTTTCACACATACTATCAAAGATGGTTAGATTCCTGACGATGGTGTTCATCCAGCAGTTATAAATACAGTATTTGGTTATGCATTATCAGGGACTGTGCCCACACTCGCACCGGTTCACTTGTTTTTTTATATCTACAGAATCTTATTTCGATTTTAAGAAATTCTGGAATTTGGAAAAAATTTCTTCGAAAGCAAATATTTCTCCTGACGATCAACAAGCAGAGGTTTATTTGTTGACACGCATTTTCGTAAACTACCAGGTCGCTTTGGTATTAGATTGCCTTTCAAGGACCTGAAAAATATTCCCAAGTTTGAGGGTTCTATAGATATAACCAAGCACAGATTGTTATTGCTCGAATACAGATTGGCCAGTCAATCTGTAGTCTGCAACATGTATGTTGATTTTATGAATGATTATCTGAAATCCGGAAACATGTCAAAAGTGTCGGACACATCAGATCCGAATTCATATTTTATTCCGCATCATTGTGTCTTAAAAACATAGGTAACACAATAGGTATTCGTGTGGTTTTTGATGCATCAGCAAGGGCACAAAACAATGTTTCACTGAGTAGCTGCATACTTAGTGGAGCCAAACCTCGAGCAGACATTGTTGCAACTTTACTTGTTTTTGTACTTTCATTTTTGTTTTCACATGTGACATTTGCTAGATGTTCAGACAGATTTTAGTTTGGAAACTGCATTGTAATTATCGATTAATTCATTGGAAATTCACTTTTGAGGAACTGGTAAGTACATATCACTTCAATACGATGACTTACGGGGTTTCTTCTAGTTTTTTTATCACAATTTGTTGTCTTCTTCAATTCCAATGAAGGCAAGCAGTCCAATCAAATTTGTTTGTCTATGACCTAGTCTGTGGTGGTCAAGATCTTTCGGCGGTCTTGGAATTATGTTATCAGCTTATTACTTTGTTAGGTTGTTTCTAATTACATGTGGGTATCTAATAATAGTACAGTTTTAGAAAACGTCCCATCAGAACATGTTTGGTCAAATCCTCCAAGGCCTTCAATGGTATTTCAATCTAGACATATTTTCTTTTAAGGTTATGACAGTTGACTCACTTTGAACAAAGCGAACCATTCTTTCAGAGGTGGCCTGTATCTACGACCCCTTAGGTGTTGACTCGTTTAACGTTCTTTGCGAAACATCTCATTCAGTATATTTGGGCATTAGGCTTAGATTGGAATTCTACACCTCCAGAAAATATTTGCACCAAAGGAAAAACAACAAAGATCCTCTCTCGCTATTGTCTGAAATCGATATACCTAAATGTTTAAGACCTTCGGCATCTTCTCTTTGTCAACTTCACGCATTTTTCAATGCCTCGGAACTAGGCTATTCCGCAGTTGTTTATTTTCGATTTGTAGATTTCGAAGGAAAAGTATCTATGTTCTTTATCATAGCCAAGTCCAAGCTTGCACCACTCAAACGCAACTTTATTCCTTGATTAGAGTTGTGTACCTCAGTATTACTTTCAGATTTAGTAGATTTTATTTTACAAACTTGTCAGCATCATATACACATTGCTGAAATCTTCGCTTGGAGTGATTTCACAGTCGCCCTATCATGGATTTGTTCTTTGTTACCATAGCTAACAGGATCACTCACATTCACGAAAGAATTTCCCCGGATTGTTGATATCATATTCATTCAGCTGATAACTCAGCAGACAGCTTGTAAATCTCTGGATAATAAGGCCACACGAAATCTCTATGGCAATTATTTCTCCGGGTTTATATGGCTGATTCCCATTCTTTCCAACGGATCTATTGTGCTTTAGTAACTGAATTTTATGTTTGCAATGTTGATCATGGGGACTGCACCATAATCCGTTCGTTATTAACAACATTAAACTATACTATAACGTTTATTAACATATTTACAATTACGCAAATATATACAAAGTTTGGCACTTGCGTGCACGAACAGCGTGCATGTCTACGCTTTTACTCGTGGTTCGCGACTGACGTAGTCGCTTGTAGGTAAAGTGCTAAGAACCTTGGCTTGAACTAGAAAGTGTGGGAAGCACTTCGCCTGACTGTGAACTATACGCGTTGTAAATATTTGAAATAATAAAATGCAGAATCTTAAATACAGCTTCTAGAGGCTTATTACTTGAATAGCTTTATCGCATGCTCCTTATGATGGGTGGGGTCGTTGTGGCTTCAATTGTCATCTGATATATGGCCTGTGATTTTTTTAATTTCTTCATCTAGCGTCACCACAGGGGAAGAAAGAATTTTAACATTTGTTTCGGAAGTGTTAACATCAATCATTGATTCGCTTTTCAATCAATTTTCTTCACTCGGCAAAACTCAACGCATTTTAGCATATTGCCTTCGTTTTAAAAATAATTGTAAAACGTCTAAATTTTCAGGTGCTTTTGTGGAATATCAAGTTTTATTATTCATTGTCAAAGATGTTCAATCTTATAATAATAATAATAATAATAATAAAGGTCTTTATTAATATAATATATAATACAAAGTTAAAATAAATAAATTAACTGCCTGTGGGCAAAATTTAGGTAGTAGTGAAACTACTCACTGTTCCTTCATTTAACCCACAATATTATTGTGTTTTGCTCAAAAACAAACAGAGCCAGAACCTTAGTTATGTTGAAAATGGAACATCTATACCAGCCATAACAAACCAGTTACAAGTATACGTAATTCAATCAAAGCATGGACCAAATATTAGAAAATTAGAATGTACCCATCAAACAACATCTAATAAAGGGTTTTCTTAAAAACTAAAATGTTACAGCTTTTTAAGGATACCAGAGTCATAATATTTACTAATATTGTACGATGACGATGTTTTAAATTTTTGAGTAAGATGTGAAAGAGGAGTTAACGTACCTTTAAATCGAATATTCACCCAAATTTGTTCTATTGCTCTACTAAGATGCAAAATTGTAAATTTAATAGTATTTTTTATATAAATACATACACCTCCTCCACGTCCTTGCCTACCACACTTAACCAAAGAATATCCACTAATATTTAGTACTTCTGAAACCATACTTGCATTTAACCACGTTTCTGATATTCCCAATATATCGAAATTATTTGCTGAGGTGAAAACTTTAACCTCATCAATATGTCTATGCAACGATCTAATATTTAAATGACCTATCTTAAATTTATCCGTTACATGTTTATCACCTAAAGTCTAACAATAATACATCTTTGATAATAACTAAAATTAGAATACTAGTATACAAATCAAGTTACAATATAACTTACAAAATTAATGTTCCCCTTCTTATTATGATTAACATAAATATATTGAAGACCAAAGGAAATTTAGCCGGCAATTTGAACCAAGTTAGCTTTATTCATTATTTTTACCCGTTGATTTCCATTCATTGCTTAAATATTATTATTTAATGTTCAAACCTTGTCTACCAAGAAGTTTATGTATTTCAGTGTATAACTGGTATTTTAATTTGGTAAAATCTTCAGCAATAACAAATTTGCTACCCTTGAGTAGTTTTTTAGTTTACAATACCGAGTGCTTGATATCATGATTAACAAATTTAATGATTACACATATCAGATTAGTAGGTGTGGACTTTCCAACTCTATGACATCTGTCAATATCATGCTTTGTAAGAGTAATGTTTAATTTAGATTACAAAAATTCCATCATCTTACTGTCAATATTTTCATCAACCTCTTTCAATATTCCAAGGATCCTGAAGTGGGCATATTAGTATCTAGGCAGGTAGTTTAAGCTTTTTGTACGACAGCGACACGAAAGCGAGGCAGTTGTTACACGGCGTGCATGCGATGAGCATTGAAGCTCATGGCGGCTCTTAGTACTTAGTATTAATTATAATCTAGTATTTTAGAGATTAATAATTTGATGACAGTATAGTTTCCGTAGTTTGGTTTTAGTTACATTGTTCATACTCGTTATATGAAATTCACGTTTACTTTAATAAAATAAAGTGTTTAGCCCTGAGATCTTCGTGTATTATTGTAAGAGTAGCTGTGGCATTTTAATCTAACAAATATAAACTAAAAGAGTATCATTTCAATCCGTATACTATCTCGTCTGTTGTAACTTTCTAACTTATCAATAGAGGATTTCCAGATCTCATTATCATGTTGCAGTACTTGTATTTTTGTTTCAAAGTTTACATTATCTTGTTGTAGTGCCTGAATTTTTGTTTCCAAGTTTCCCAATTTAGTTTGCCTTTGTAGTGGCATTTTTGAGAATGCTTGATCTTGAAGTAAATCACTAACAGAGTTCTGTATAATTACACTTATGTCTGACATTTGCACATGCATGAATGACATTATGATTAAGAGAATATATCTTACCTACTCAAGCAATTAACTAACAATGCGACTAGTTTAAACAGTTTAGTTACACTCGATATACCGGAGAGGCGTACCAATACTTCCTCACTCGTCGAGCATCACACAATAACCTCATTTGATGCCGAAATAGAATGCACAAAAAGGGATTTTTATATTCCAAACCCTTTCGAAAACTTTCTCCATTTTTAGACAAGGATGGGATACTTCAGATGGGTGCTCGTTTGTTGCATTCATCCTTACCACTCGACATCCTGTACTTTTATCCAACAATCGGAACTTTTTATTTTCAAAACTCGTCAGGATCGTTTACACTCGAAGTTAATACTACCATGTATTTACTTGAACAAAAATTTTGTATATTGTTCGCCAAACGATCAATTAGTCATTATTTATCAAAATGTAACCATTGGTTTTAGCAAAGCGTTTGATTGTGTTGACCACCATATACTGATTAATAAGTTGTATGCCCTGAACTGTGATGAAAGTTGTATCATGCTTATTAAATCGTATTTAAACGATAGGTCTCAATTAGTGCATTACAAAGATAATTTTTCATCCCTAGTCAATGTCTCGACAGGTGTACCCCAAGGTTCCATATTGGGACCTCTTCTGTTCCTATGTTTCATCAATGATTTACCAACATTCTTATGCGATTCTAACTTTATTCTTTATGCAGATGATACGACTTTGCACTATCAGGGGGATAATTTATCACAGTTTTTACAAGAAAGTACCAAATCCTTAACCCTAGCTCAAAAGTGGTCTACTCACAATAAACTTTGTTTAAACAATAATAAGACTGTTCAACTTGTCTTCTCACTAAAATCTGGAGCATCAAGTCGTGACCAGATTGCTAATTTTCTGGGGGTTACAATTGATGCAATTTTAAGTTGGAATAAACATTGTCACAGTTTAAGTAATAAACTGTAAAACACTATATTTCATTAATTCACTAAAAACTCAGTATCTTTAGATGTCCTAAAAACTTGCTATTTTTCCATGTTCCATTGTCATATGGTATTAGAGACGAGAATAATGAGCTTCTAATAAATAAAGTTGAGGTAGCAGATAGATGGAAAAGATATTTAGAAGATTTATATAAGGGAGACGATATGGATGAGTTAGAGTACGACCAAGAAGAGAATGTAGAAATAGGGTTCTCAATATTAAGAGAGGAATTTGATAGAGCTGTTCGGAATCTTAAATTAAATAAAGCGCCAGGGATAGACGATATTCCCGCAGAATTAATAAAATATGCAAGTCAGAAAACTTTAGACAGATTATATGAACTAGTAAGTGAAATATATGACACAGGTGAGGTTCCAATATATTTCGAAAAGGGTAATTATCGAAAAAAGGTTACAAAAAAATAAAAAGACTCATTTCGCATTTGTAGATTTAGAAAAAGCATTTGATAGGGTTAATTGGATTGTTATGTTCAGGGTTTTGCGAAAGATAGGAATTTCTCATAGGGATAGAAAACTTATTTACAGTCTATATAAAAACCAAAGCGTAGTAATTAGATTTGGTGAAATAGAAAAGGAAGCTAAGATTAGAAATGGTGTTAGACAGGGTTGTATACTGTCTCCCTTGATTTTTAATGTTTATATTGAGGAAGCTTTAAACTTAGCTAGAGAGAGAAAAGAGATAGGTATTAGTGTACAGGGACAGAAAATAGACATGTTACGTTTTGCAGATGATATAGCCATTATAGCAGAGTCTAGAAAAGAGTTAGGAGAGTTTTTAAATATTTTAGATGAGATACTACAGAGTGACTATAGTATGAGAATTAACTCAGGAAAGACAAAGATAATGACAAGTGAGTTACGGCCTAGTTCTAAACCAAAATTAAAAATAGGTAATACCGAGTTAGAGGAGGTAGATGAATTTTGCTATTTAGGTAGTATAATTACAAAGGATGGACGTAGCAGAAGGGATATAGTAGCTAGAATAGCTCAAGCTAGAAAAATGTTTTTAAAAGAAAAACTTACTAATAGCTAATAGTATTAGTTTAGATAATAGAAAAGTTTCTTAAAGTCGATGCGTATGGAGCGTTCTACTATACGGTAGTGAGAGTTGGACAATTAAAGAAGTAGATAAGAAAAGATAGAAGCTTTTGAAACTTGGTGTTATAGGAGAATGTTAAAGATTAGTTGGACAGATAGAGTAACAAACGAGGAAGTTTATAGAAGGATAGGTGAGGATCCCTGTATGTGGAAACAATTGAAGGTCAGGAGAGATAGAATGATAGGGCACCAGTTAAGACATGAGGGACTATTTAGTAAAGTTTTAGATTATAGACTACCAAATAAAAATAGAGTAGGAAGACCTAGACAAAGCTATATTAGTCAAATTATTAGAGATTTATGTTGTGAAGGCTATGTAGACCTTTTTAGACTAGCTCAGAATAGAAAAGAATTTAGAGCTGCGTCAAACCGACTTTAAGTAAGTTCGAAAACAAAACAAAAAAATAAAAATCAGTTAACTAAATGTCACCAGGACATAACTCACAATTAGTTAGCGGTCTGGCATGTTGGTAGCGTTTCGTTGCTTAAGCCTTACCATAACATATATTTTAATAAACGTCACCATGACATAACTCATAATTAGGTAGCGGTCTGGCATGTTGGCAGCGATTCGTTGCTTAAGCCTTACCATAACATATAATTTAACACTTTTTCTTTTTGAAGCGAATATCCAGGTTATATTTCATTTCCTTATAAATGGTAATCATGTAAACATGTTAGAGTTCTTTAACAACCATCAGGTTGCTAATATCTATGTAGAGTCAGCTGGATAGGAAAAAGATAGAAGGATATAGGAAGACCTAGACCAAACTATATTAGTCAAATTATTAGAAATTTAGGTTGTGAAGGGTATGTAAAGCATTTTAGATTAGCTCAGAATAGAAAAGAAGTTAGAGCTGCGTCAAACCGACCTTAAGTAAGGTCGAAAACAAAATGATGATGATTGTCATATGTCTTATGCGATGGAAGTCTGGGGCCATTGCTCATCCAGTAAACGTATATTTCAATTACAACGCTGTGCAATATGTGCAATATCACATCTAGGTTTTCGTGATGACTATCGCAATAACTTTGTTGAACTTAACATTTTAACGCTTCCATGTATTTATATTCTGCAATGTTTCATTTATGTTCGGAAAAATCTACCTAAGTATAGTAAACATATAAACACACACAACTTTAACACACGTGGTAAGTTTGACTTGGTGCCATCCTGTCATAGGCTGTATCGTAGTAGGTTTGGAACCAATTACTATGGTTGTATATTTTACAATGCACTACGTCCCTGTATTAGAGAATTGCCACTTACTTACTCAATTTAAAGCTACGCTAAAAAAATTTCTAGTTAAAAATGCCTTCTATTCTTTTAATGATTATCTTAATGAAGTAGTAAATCTCCAGTAACCTTTTCTAGAGTTTAAAATTAGTTTATTTATTATTATTATTAATTTAATAATTATATTGACACATCCAACACATTTAATTGTATAATGGAAATAAATACATGATTGATTGAACATTGAACATTGAACACTCTCGGGCAACCCTCTAGGAATCACTATTTTAAATCTGTGATTAAACATGCATAACTTCTTGTGGAATTTATTTGTAGGTAAATTACAAATTTTTAATGCAGCAATTATGATTCCCGCGCATATATGGAGTATTATTTACCCTTTTTCGAGCATTTTAGGTATTCGAAATTTTTAATATGACTTTTTTATCCTGTCACTCCTCGTTTCCCTAACAACGCCTCATCCTCCTCCATAGAGTACATGATATATATTATTATACTAAATTAAAAACATGCTAAAGAATTGACAATAACTGATTATAAACTTTAACGTCATCTAAATGTATAACGAATTAACATCCTCCCCCACGGTAAGCCAATAACTTTAGAAATAAAATTTGGCTTAACAATTTAAGTCGTTTGGTTTGACATCCAGTACTGCCACCTTGGATGCCAGTTGCGTATAGGTACCATGTGTGGTTTTTATTACCACTTGTCGCACTTGATCATTCTTGGAACCTGTTATTGTCTCTAACATAATACCTTTTAACCATGAATTATGCTGGTTTTCTTCCATTAATATTACCACATCTCCTACTTTAATAGGTTCCACCTTTGTGAACCGTTTAGTTCGGCGCGTAAGTGTCGGTAAGTATTCCCGTAACCATTTTTGCCAGAACATTAAGCTCATTTGTTGGGATAATTCGAAATTTCTATCAAAGTAGTAACACCATTGGAAAAAGGATTTGGATCCACCAGACGATCCAAGTAGAAAATTATTTGGCGTGATAGCTTCCGGTTCATCAGGCTTAACAGGTATGTAGGTCAAAGGTCTAGAGTTTATAATACTCTCGACTTCTAGCAAATAACAGCGAAGAGTTTCGTCATTTGGTCTTTTGGTCGGCATTGTACGTTCAAGGCATTTCTTAATAGACCGTACTTCCCTTTCCCAACAACCACCCATATGCGGGGCAGATGGTGTGTTTGTTTTTCAGCTAATGCCATCAAATATTGCTTTAATATCATTAATAGGAACCTTTTGGGGGAAATCCGTTCAGTTCGTTTCGCGCTCCAATGAAGTTGGTGCCATTATCTGTTCGGATTTCGATTGGCATACCTCTCCTAGCGATAAAGTTGCGGATATACATTAGGCAGGAATCTTTATTCAAAGAATGAGCTATTTCAATATGAATCGCTCTTATAGTCAGGCAGGTAAAGAGACATCTCCACCTCTTTTCCACACGTCGTACCAGTACAACTTCTAAAGGGCCAAAATAGTCTATACCTACATATGAAAATGGTTTAGTATGCGCCGCTACTCTCGCTATTGGATGATCAGCTATTTCTGGAGGTTTTGGTTTAGCACGAGCAATTGTGCAAAATTGACAACTTGTACTAAGCTTGTTGAGCACAGTCCGCAAACGAGGTATAACATGAAGTTGGCGGATCTCATTTATAACAGTTTCGTTACAATGTAGATATTGCGCATGATAGTGTATCACCACTAGTCGTGTTACTTGGTGATCACGGGGCAACAAATTAGGATTGATCCTCTCAAAACCCAGACCAACCATCTTACTTTGTAAGATGTTGATTTGTAAAACTCCCGGGCAACCCTCAAGGAATCACTATTTTAAATCTGTGAATAAACAAGCATAACTTCTTGTGGAATTTATTTGTAGGTAAATTACAAATTTTTAACGCAGCAATTATGATTCCCGCGCATATATGGAGTATTATTTACCCTTGTAAATACTCCCTGTATGTTTGTTGTGTAGAAGATTAAGAAGAATTATTTATCCTTTTTCGAGCGTTTTAGGTTTTCAAAATTTTTAATATGACTTTTTTATCCTGTCACCCCTCGTTTCCCAAACAAAGCCTCATCCTGCTGCATAGAGTACATGATACATATTATTATTCTAAATTAAAAACATGCTAAAGAATTGACAATAACTAATTATAAACTTTAACGTCATCTAAACGTATAACGAATTAACAATCCCTTTTTGCGCATCATTTCTCTGGATTAGTAGAGTGTGATATCAAGGACATTAAAACTCACTTCAGTCGGGTTATAGGCATGCAAATTTTTACCTACGAGGAATTCAATACTGGTTGCATACAGGTCGAGGCACAACTTAACTCGCGTCCTCTTTGTAACATATCATCAGACTCTAGTGATTTAGGGATTCTTTCACCTGGACATTTTTTAACGATTGAGCTGTTATCAGCACCTCCGTATGCAGATTTGAGTCACTTGTAAATTTCTAGATTGTCTAGATAGCAGTTAATTTAGTGCATTCATCATGATTTTTGGAAGTATTGGCACAATGAATACCGTCATAATTTATACCAATGTAAAACCAGCGTTCTTGAATCCTCAACTTTCCGCACCTTGGTGCTCATAAAGGATGACAATACTCCCCCCTTGGAAACGGGGTAGAAATGTCGCTGTGCACCCAGGTCGTGATAACTTTGCACGTGTTGCGACAGTTCACACTACTTCAGGCCAATACAAAAGGCCAATGCTAAAGTTCTGTGCTTTGTCTACACAATAATCTATTAGTTTTATTTTTTTTGTATATAGGTATCTTTTGCGTACATTGCAATCTGTATAAGCGTTAATTGTATTGTTTTTGTTTTGCATATATATTTAGTTCATATTATACATTCTTGCAGTGGTCTCCAAAGGTCTAAAGCGTTTACATCTAGCCATGTTTTGCCTGCTTAAAGCTCCTCCTTCGGCAAGAGGCTATGCATATTTGACGTTAATCCGTCAAATTTTAGAATACTGTGCTATATTATGAAACCCCCAAAGTCAGTATTTAACAGACAAATTAAACTCTGTTCAGCGTCGTGCTGCAAGATGTGTTCTGGCAATTTCAACAGGGAATCAGTGTGACTGAATTAGTCAACGAGTTAAAATGGGACTCTCTTACAAGTAGGCATAATAAACGTGCTCTTATGATTATGTATGAAACAATAGCAGACAAGCCTGCTCTATCTGAACTTGGCAAAAGACTAAAACCGACAAGCTACCTATCCAGACATGATCATCTTTTTAAAATCCAGCACCCACCATATCGGCATAGCGTTACCTATAATTCGTTCGTTGGTGTGGCAATCAGTCTATGGAATGATCTTCCCAAATAAGCTTTTAATCCTTTTCCGCAAAATACTGCCCAGTTTATTTCTGCTATAGCACAATAATGTAAATATCTTTTTATTCTACCACCGCTTCTTGTAAGCAAAGTAGTTAAATAAATATATAAATAAATTACCCATTTCTGGCAATTTTGGTGAGCAGTATGATCCGTCCCTATACCCTTACACCTTCTTTCCTCAAACAATAGGGTATTAAAGTGAGTGTGGAATGATAACTCATGTACTTGCATCATTCTTCATAAAGCATGTGAGACTTCGGTCATCACAGAGTGAACACACCAGTGCACTTTTGGGTAAACCACAAGTTTTTATTTGGCTACAGTGTGTTTTTTCATAGAACAAGCTTTCAGTAAGTACATAATTGCGTGCATGCAATATTGTTACAATCATTTGCACCTCAAGTCATATAGGGTGGCCCTTTCCTATCAAACATTAATTTTGTATATTACCAAATATCCGCTAATATCAACCTGCATACACTTCCTTAATTAATCCACACGCTTCAATAGTGTTACTTTCACTCATGTTACCAGCATAAAAGATCTTCGAGTGCGATTTGACCATTAACTATCATTTTCCAAACCTATCACATCGTCTGAATTTGCTGCAATCAAACTATGTGGCTTTTTAATTCACAACTGTGTCGTTTATCAAAATTCATGTACTCGGAACGTTGTATATAACTTTAGTTACGTCAAAATTGGAATATTGCGCTCTTATTTGGAATACTCAATATAAGATCTATATGGCCTTATTCGAAAAAGTGCAATGTAAATATTTTAAATTTGTTGCATTCATTGAGACCCGAGCATACCGAAGCCCATGAATAAATCAGACTTTGTTATTGTCTAAATGTGATGTTCTATGGCTTGATGTGTGGCGCGGAATCAATACTCAGTCGTTTTTAATAAAATTATTTATGGAGTTATTGATGCACCCTATATTTGAGCAAAGTTAAATTTTAAAGTACCGTCTGTTAATACACATAAAAGAATGGCATTGTACAACAAACTAGCAAATGCGAATCTATTATCTAATTCTCCGATTAATGTTATTGCACAAACATTTAATACTTTGTGTAATAATTGTGATGTTTTTGCAATGCCATTGGCATAATTTTTGGACTATATTTGTATGCATTTTTTACCTGACAAATTGCCTCAGATTAATACTTCTGGTATTGTACTCTATGACAGGTGTTGTCTCTGTATTTTTCATATATTTATTTTTATTTACTTTTGCTTCCTTCTTTGTTAATTTTATGCTGTAACTGAATTTATTCTGTTGAATAATAAAGCAATAATAATCATAATGTCTTTGATTTTGGGCGGGGTCCCAGACTATACCATGTTATTTACTAGGTAGTATATCAGAACTAAAAACTTTTTCAATGACTTCCCTAATGCGTAAATCTTCATCTGATGATCGAGATGAGTGTGTTTCTCGATGTTTGGGAGGCATTTTTTAAAGAAGTTTCAAATTGTTATTGTGACTTAAATTCAAAAGAATAATTTAGGCGCGTGCCGCCTTTAGCACATCTATTTGGTTAGACAGTTTTTCACAGAACTTTATTGAACCTCTGTAAATTTCTGATTTTCTAGACCAAAACCAGATGTATTAACGGTCGGCATGTTACAGACGATTTAGGTGCACACACACACATTTGATCGATTGAACTAGTGAATCATTGCAAGCCGATTATTTATAACAGAAGAATACTTAAGCAAAATTGCAACAAATAATAATTATTAAAATTTTTAACTTGAAGTAAATTTGATTAGCTATAATTAAATATAACAATTTTGTTCATTTCAAAGATTTGCATATCAACACTTAATTATAATAGTGATACATTTACCTGTTATTATGATGGTACACAAGCTGCGTTTCATGATCTTGTCATACATCAATTTTCTGGCGCTGTGCAGATTTTTGACAAACTGAATTTGTTATACTGTGCTAGCTGGACATTTTTTCTACCAGGTATTCCTGTATTGTATTCCCTTGCATGCATGTCACAAGCGAAGTTTTCAACAAATAAACCACAAACTAGCAAAAATACTTTTTTTATAAAACAAACTTCTTAAGCAAAAAATATTTTAAAAACGATTTAAGTACTTTTGCAGATTTTCACTGCCATCGACTCAAGCTTTTAGAAAATACACAGAAATTGGGAAAAGCAACTTTATTATTATACAGTAAATATTCAGATACACATAACAGAACGTGATAAATTTGTATTGAATAGTTCTGTTTCAGTTGGTCCTTAGAATGCTCATTTGTTTAAGCAAAATGCACCAGAAACAGTTATCACAACATATTTCAAAGATATGTGCGCAACATTCTTAGTAAATCCACAGATATGTAAAAATTAATTTTTCAGAGATGAAACGGTTCAGTTAAAATGTAATTTGTAAATCAAATTCACGAAAATTTTATCCAATTAGTAACTTATTTAAAGTGATCAGACTAACGATCACTATAATATAATCCATGCGATTACAAAGTGCTCTAGAAACCCACAGTTCATGTTCATGCATATTGATCTTGTAAATCAATCTGATAATGCCGACGTAGTAACTCAGTGATCTAGCTGACCAGAAGCAGATATTTTATAGAAATAAAATTTAAATAATTTACCATGATTTAAATGTTCGGCTTTGCATATGAAATACCTAACTTTTTAGATAAAAATAAAACTTCATAGGTATTAATGTAAATAGTTATTTATGATATCATTGGGATATGGACATTATTATCGCAAGCAATTTGCATGAGGGTGTTAGTCCAAGTCGTGTAAGCACATAAGTGTGATAATAATGTAGTATCCCACGTGTAGGTATCATATACAATCATTAATAACTTTATAAATTTCTATTAAAAGTAAATACTAAAATTTGAAAATGTAGCCGTACATATTCTAATTGATGCATTGTGTGGTAACTATGGAACTGCTTGACATTGTTAAGCTAACAGCTTACAAATTTTTAAAAGGTTTATTTGATTAGCTATAGAATGTTTGATTCTGAAATTCTCTCAGATATTGCAGAGGTTGCTTCGCAAGTCATATCATTGGTTCTTTCAGAAATGTTAAGGGGTAAATATGAGTTGGCATATAATCAATAGGAATAATGGCGCGAGCGGAAAAAGGTAAATCAAGAAGGTTTTATTAGTTTATTTTAAGTAACTATCAAAAACTAAAAAATTATCCTCTCTGTAGTCTTATTATTCAATGTTGCATAGTATAATGTCTATGAAGAACAATATGAACATTAGCAAATATACCAATTTAGTTGTTTTGTTGAAAAGGAAGTGTGGGGGTATAAACAAAAAAAAATCAAAATTTTGTGGAAGGAAGAAATAATTAAATATTTGTAGGAAGCTAACGATACATTTTTAATGCATAAAGTAATGCTAATTATTGAACTTGCCGTAACATGCAGGAGTAGGGTTACCAACTTGTAAAATGGAGTATGAAGACAATGGAAGATAAAAATAGTGGACACGGTATAAATACTATGGACGTGTTTATAAAACATTTATTAGGAACATAAACATTATAAAATGGCACTTTTAAAAAATATGTTCAACTTTAAATGTATAACATACATAATTTTGCAATATACACAAAAACGTTTCAAAATTGCACGATTTGACCAAGTTAGAAAAACGAACTTTACGTTTTGAAAGAGTATTTTTTCAGACTTCACTGCTTTCAGTAATTTTTTATTTAAAAGCGAAAATTATAAAACTCTGTATTTATAATTATAATTAATTTTAATATGTAATTCCGATTTAATATGTTTTGGTGTTAAGCGATTCGGGTCTATGAACTCTCACTAAGCAAAAATATGCGCTCAGTGTCTGAATTGCAACAAAATATACTAGCAACCAATTGAAATATTTTCAACAGATTCTTCAGATCCTTATTTGCGGTGAATATGTCATTCCACTTATCCACAGAACTTATTTAATTTGCAAACTACGGGAATTGCTGAATTTATTTAACATAACTCTGTATAAAGTTGAACCATAATTGTAACGTATAACCCTGCCTTCCAATACAAGTTCGGGTAAGTACATAAAGTTATAAAAACACTTACCCTGATATTTGAATGGGCGCGGCCGTCATTCTCAGGGGTGGTTCTCTGCTGTTACCCTTGTCGTTGGTAGCTGCTTCTGCTGGTGGTGCCTTGCTAGACGGTACGACGTGTATAAGAAAAAAGGGTGGGGGACGGACACGAAGCACTTACGACAGGCGGTACCATAATGTTTTTCTACGAAATTCGGTACGATAATCCTCTAGCTATGCTGCATTTCTCATCTTATGCGTCTTTCTCCTCCAACCGAGGTTGGCGCACTATAGCTTGCATTGATGAAAACCAAATTGCTTTCTAGATACAAACCATTATGTCAGCATGCTTACGACCGCAGAGATGAGCCAATGACGTAAACACCAGTGCGAACACTAATAAAACGTGGTTTTCATGGTGTCAACGAAATTGCGGTAATCACCGGAAATTTCCACGTCAAATTCTAAAAAAAGTTTCTAAATTTAAATTAATGAACCGATACCTTGGAGCTTTACAAAATGAAGCGTATCGTATTAAGATCATATAAACAAAACTCACTCAGAAATTTTGAAAGCTTATTAAAGGAAAATAATTCTATTAACGAAAATAGACGAAATTTGTTTAAATAATTGTTTTTAGTAAAGTCAAATTTTAATTTTATTTACTCTAGAACGTCATGATACCATTGTTGACAAACCTTTTTAATTTTTCTTGGTCTTCTTCTAGTTCAAACATTTAGAGCAAATTCTTACGTTCCTTCCCTATAATTAAATAATGTGACGCATAGTTAATTTAAAATTGCATATCAATTACTGTTTCCACAGTTATTTTGCGTGTATTAGCAAGTCCTATTCCCTCTCAATTTAAACAATTATTTACTTAACATCCTGTAGAATCTTATTAAATATTTAGTCACAAAGTTAAATATTTTGAATCTATTCTATTTTGATAACGTACCAAGTATGGATATTTGTCGAAACATTTGTTCTCAAAGATTGTAAGGTGTTTCTGAAAAGTGTAACGTTTTATTTGAAAGTGTTTATGAATTAAAATTTCTTAATTTAGGAGTTAGGGACTATACTTCAATAGTTATAAAAATTCCCGTGTAATTAGTGCAATTTCGCTGATGTTGTGTACCTCTGGGAATAGAAACATTCACACGGATCCCGCCGTCAGGTTTATCATTGTATACGTAAGCACTAATGCAGGATTACGGCGTGAGAAGGGTTTATCTTCCCATGAATACCAGCGCAAGTTCGTCGACTTTGATGGTAGCTGAAGACGTAAATAACCAGGACCACCGACTAATCAGCAAGTTTCGATCGTACCGCCACATCTACCGCATCGATAACATATGGTACCGGGCAGTGCTGACGCGAGTGTTGTCGCCCCACCTACCTTAACTTCCTTAACGTCTTGCAAGGGAAGCCCTACTGGAGAAGCAATAACAACTCAACAAGACAAGTCAGAATGGACTGTGCTCCCTGAGAAGGACAACATAACAATATCCTGGGTAAGTGCTTTGATAACCTTAATTCGTTTGCCGGGGATTTATTGTTAGGGTTGAGCTTTATAATCTAACTATTTTGAGGTTAATAATTTTGTTTATTATATAGGTTAAATATATGCATTTCTTTATACGTTTAAAAAGTGGTTTTCAATTGTTGAAGCATTTGTTTCAGAAATACCCCATTCGTTTAGCAAAGTGTTTTATCAAATGGGTTTTCTTTTATCTGTAGTTGTTGGTTTTGAGTTTCTAATGAGGGATATTCAATTGTCATCGCAGTCAAACTTTTATTTTAAATCCATCTACTGACTATAACCATCCGAATTAAGACATATGAAAATTCAGATAACATGGTATTCTAAAATTAGCTTGTATGAAGCGATTACTTTGAGAGATACAATTTTTTCAATAACGAAATTATTTACGGCAATTGGTGCTAACTTTCTACTGTGTTGTAGAGACGCGAGCAAAAGATAAAATTTGATGTTTATTTTGAATATACACCAAACAGTTGTCGCAGATGAGACTATACCAACTGATCCAGGTAAAAATTCCTCAAAGTACATGAAAATTCACAAAGAGTATCCAACCAACAAGGGATTGGATGAAACTCGTAGATGATATTAAGAGAGAAGCAACTGGTTTACATCAAGAAATTTGCTATGACCATACAACTTACATAGAAAAGGCATTTGTCGCTTAAATTACAATGATAGTGGGGCGGTTTTTACGAAGCACCAAAGAGGTTCTATGGAGCTGTGTAACAAATATAAAAGCACCATACAATAAATCAAAAGAAGTTTTTGTCAATTGTCTTGCTTCGTACTTTGAGATTATATTAAGAGCTTATAGAAGGTGGAATGAGGAAGAATCGTACTCAATGGAAAAGAATGAGTTAGTTTATGTAGCTAATTGTTATTATGACACAACTAAAATAAGCATCAGTATTACTTTAAAGTTCACTACGATGTTTTCACATACTAGAGTGACATAACATAAAAATGTCCTTATTGAAGACCTTACAAACCGCATTATTACCTTTTAAAAATGTAAAAGAACTTAAAATTTATATAACCCATTCATTTTAATCAATAAAAGTACTATTGTATTTGATTGCACATTTTTGGAAATCTTAGATTTACGTAAAAGAACTATTTTGCATACTAAGCCTTTAATGATTGAAAATTTTCACTTGATTGGTCAATTTAGTTGGTAGTAGCTTCCAGTATCTGGAATCTTCTTGGTCAGCGAGGTATATCGGTGGTTGAATTACCAGGTCAATATGCATTAAAGACATTGACTGTATAAGTCAACAAATCGCACACAAATATCACCCATTTACAAAAATCGATCAGGTGATACCCTGACACGCTTCATCTCTACACTCTTGTTGCCTTGTTGTATATAACTACATATACATTCACTACATTAACTTTAATATACTTTAATACCCTGTCAGTATTTATAACATCATGGAATGACTTTCTTCTAAACACACTTGCAATACAGTCTTATTTACATTTTCGTTTCTACAACAGAAGCATTCTTAAAACTCATATTTTCCTCGCGTATCCAAGGTAAGTGCCGATTGGACCGCGAGGTAGGACACTAAATCCAAGTTTTTCTCTGTCGAAGCGAACCTGGATCATCTTCACTTGTTTGTCTTTGTCAGGAGACTGCTTTCATTTCTGTACTTTTCCAGCGTTTTCCACGTAGGTAACCGCAATCATCTTCTAAATTTGTATAATAGGAAGCCGATGTTGATGTAGGATTTTGGCAACCAGCATGTACGGAGGTTCTCATTGTTCCTGTTAAGAAAAAATTAATATTAGATGAATACATCTTACAAACCAAATTAAAGTGTTTGATAAAGATTGAGATATATGTACATATATCATACACTGTGACAGTGCTTTCGGTAGAGACAGCTAACACAGAAATAAGAAAGTTTATTTAACGTAGTAGAAGAATAATTAATTATTTTTGAAGTTATAAGCATATGAAGTCACGTATGCAGATTCCTTCTTTTAATATTTTTCCAAAAATTTTGGTGTAGATTCTTCAAAAGGTCTAAAATTAAATAAAAAATTTGTTGAAATCAATTTCTTAACACAAACTGAGAAAATAATGAAGAATTTCAAACTTCGATTAAAGTAGAAACACATCTGGAAACTACAGAAGTACTTACTTTTGTAAGTACTTATGTTTATGTTTTTATAACCCAAATTATGAAAGTCAATACTCAATTTTATCATCATAACGTTTTGCACTAATGTAAGAGAGTTTGCATGCTATTTACTCTAAAACCATGTATGCTAACAGAGAGTAGGTACCTCTATATAATACTTTGTTGAGTAAGCATGTAGGGATTGCTGAATCTGCAGCTAGAGATTATTCAAAATGCTACCCGACTAGTAAACGCTCATGTAAAAGAATAGTTAGAAAATAGATTGCAACACTAACACCTGACAGAGGTCGACCAAGTGATGTAACAGTGGATGCTGCAGAAAATGTTTTAGACTTAGTGAATGAAAATATCAAATTTCAACAAGAGAAATTGAAAGCTTAACACATTTGCCGGTCTTCAGTTAATCGAATTCTACTCAAAGAGCATTTTTATCTTTTTCTTTTTATTAAGACCCAGGTTTTAAAAAAAGAAAATTTCCACATACGTGATAATTTTAGTAACTGATTTTAAACGTTTTATGCCAAAATGAAACAATCTTTTAGAGAAGCAGCTATTTTAATTAACGTAATATGCGTTCTTGATAGAAAACTGTACAATGAACTATAAATCTTTACTCTAAAATCAGTTTTCAGTCAATTGATTGTGGGTAGGCATTATAGGAAATTGACTGTTGAACCCAAAATTTTTAATGAATAGATTAAATGGCGAGGGTTTTTTAAATTTTGTCTCTAATACTTTAGAAGACATGCTAGATGATTTCTCTATAACTGAAAGAAATGATATGTGGATTCAATTAAATGAGTCGCAGCTCATTTTCATGGTGTCCGACAGTGGTTAAGAGGATACTTTCTAAATAACTGGATTGGTAAAGGTAATGTTGTTAATTGGCCAGATAGGTCTCCTGATATGAACCCCTCGATATTTTCCTTTCGTGACATGTAAAATCTAGTGTTTACAGAACACCCGTGGAAAAATCGACGATGTTTTACAAAGAAGAACATGACATATTTAGAATGTTACATCATTAATCTTAAAAATGTACGTAGCAATATTCGTAAGACCATAAGCCTACTTCGAGATACAGGGTTGAAATTTTGAACAATTTTTTAACTAGCTCATACGTATGTTGAATTTTGTTTTTATTAATCAATAAAGCTATCACGTTCCTTTGTTGTTAAATTTCTTTTATTTAAAACTTAACAACTTTTAAACGAAAGGTTTAGTACATTTTCTGCAATTGATTTCGTACTCTATAGGGAGTAATAATATAATCTTATAAAGTATGGACCCCATTTTTGAGAATTTCCTATATACATAATACCATTAATCATGTTATTACTTTAAAAAAGTGTTGCAGTGGTTTAACCTTAATACTGTAACAAATGGGATCAGTTGCCAAAGACTATATACCAGTCATAAATTATTGAACTTTTAGGAGATGTCGGAACTTCAAGTTAGGGCGAGATTTTAAATTTTTTAGTTGGGCATAGAACCGTCCTAATCGAAGAAGTTTTCAAGAATTAGGAAGAAAACCAATTATTATATTGCTACATGCCAAAATTGGCATTGTAAGTTTCTAAATTTGTAAGTGAATTCGCGCCAATATTTTAAAAGACTTGTGCGTGCATTTCCGTCACTTTAGATAGTTGCGTCGGCGCACGAGATTGCGCAGACGCGGAGTGTGGAAGAGAGTGGTAGTTTCTGTCACGTCATGGACTGGTCAACGAAACTTCGAAGAGCGTGGTTATCTGTGGTGTGCCTTTGTCTTCTTTTTTCAGATATGAAGGTTTCCTGCCTTGTACCTGTTATCGTTTCTCCTACCTGTATCCTTTACCGTACCGCTACACAAGAAGAGAGAGAAGACAAACAAATCTGGTATCAACGGGGGCGAAGGACGACCCACGTCCAACAACGCCCAACCAACAACGAGATCCTGACGCGAGAGTAGCTGTAATGCCGTGACGAGTTCCACAGTTTACGTGAGTACATTTATCTTTTCTTTGTATGTGATAAAAATTTGAGGAGTAATAATGACGTAACCCCTTATTGCGCAATATTGCGCACGTATTTATTATGTTACCAACTGTCGTAGTGGCTCTTATAAATTACGCGCCGGGACTTTAACAGTATACCTTTGAATAGAACATCTAGAGTATAATAATATACTTAATTATCTTTTTTCAGATTTGAAGTTCAGCTGCGATAACAAGTTTACTCTTTTCTTTATCGTCTAAATTTTGAAATACATTTTTATGAATGTTTACAAGTTATAACTAAAATATAAACACTGAATTACAAATATGAAAAACAATATATAACACTATTTAATTTAAATTCACCTTAACTATAACATGTATAAATACATTGCAGTGTGGACATTAAATTGTTTTGTATTATATATAATATTTGCAAAGTGTTTTTTTAATATTAAAGAATTATATTTTAAAACAAACTTAAACTAAATAGTGACACATTGTGGACACAACAAAATTAACTATAAACTTGCTTTCAAAAATTCA
Source organism: Platerodrilus igneus (assembly GCA_036346225.1). Lineage (NCBI taxonomy): Eukaryota > Metazoa > Arthropoda > Insecta > Coleoptera > Lycidae > Platerodrilus > Platerodrilus igneus. The sequence goes on from JARFIW010000941.1 coordinate 1,737,352, forward strand.
AACAATAGTAAAGATCTTTTAGGAAATCCGTCGAAATATTATATAATTAAATGAAAATCACTACAAGGTAAATATTAGAATTCGTATATGCGTGCTAAGGAAACTTACCTTAACGAACTTCAATATAAAAAGAACATTTTTTTGGCAACGGCAAATTAGAGATAAATCAATGTCATTTATATAAAATTAGCCTTCAAGTAGACGTAACTTTCGTTAAATATTTACACAATTTAAAGTAAACTATTAAAAACTTAATTATTGGTAACTATTTTGACAAAAAAATGTGTCCTAATACAAGGAAATGAACAAGTTGTATTATTCCAAGGTATTCTGCAATAGGTTAGGTAAAATATACAAACAAGTCACTAGGGGTCGCCAGCAGTATATTCTAAAGTGTCAAATTAATACGTGCCAAAAATTTGGCACTAGACATTTTTAAATAAGTGCGGGAATTTGACGTCTTAAATTTAAAAAGACTTGTTGCGCGTATTTCCGTTACTACAGAGTGCGTTTGCGCCAGATCGTGCCGACGCGTGTGGGAGAAGAAGAGTGGGAAATTTCCGGGAGACGCCTGGACTTTGCTTTTGAACGTGAAGAAGAGTGGTGTTGGGTTTGGTATCGTATCTTATCTTTATTATGTAGATCCCTTTTTCTTGCCTTTTGATTGTCGTCCCTATAAACCTGTTCCTGTCGTTCCCTGCATATATAGAGAGAAGACCAACAAATTTGGAAGCAACCTGGCCTAACAGCAGTTCACGCCCTGAGAACCATCTTTAAATAATCCGGAAGGGAGCCCTGCAGTCGCTAGCCTGGAGCACTCCCGAGGACGCCCTGAGAACCATCTTTAAATAATCCCGAAGGAAGCACGAGCCGCCATCAAGAAATAATTCTGTGAGACGCTTACATATTCACGTAAGTTCCCCGTGTGGGTTTTTTTAAAATATATTTAGAAATTTGCATATTTCGTCATTTACGTGTAATAATTTGCATATTGTGTGACGTCATTGACAGATGGGCGCGCTAATTTCTACATTATGGATTATCGTTACCAACTGTCTTTTGTGACTCTTATGCCGCGTAAACGGTAATATTAAAAAATCTAGGAGAATTCTACAAGGAACATATTATTTAAATACGAAATTGAAAAATGTTCTTGTCCGGTAGTAAAATTGATATTTTATTAGTTTGGGTAATAGCTACACAACAACCATAAACTATATGCTACGTATTCAAATTAGTATAGTTGTACATGATGCAATTGAAAATATTTTATTAATACACAGAAAGAAAAGCCAACCTTTAACATTTTTAATTAGTAAATATTAAACAATTTTTAGAAAAATCGACCATTAGTTGGGCGCCAATCATTACATTATCAGTTGGGCGTAAAGTATAAGCTGACTCCGGGCGTATTTTATTACGCCCTAAATGTGGTTTCAAATTATTGCCGTCAAATAGTTACATATTGACATACAAGAAAAGCATTTAAAAACCTTGACGTAAAGCTGTAGCCAAGGATATAGCTCTGCGTTCGTTTTACTCTAGCCGAAAATTATCGCTGACATCTTCAATTAATCAGATTGCGTGGCCCATTCTTATGTTTTGTCCAGATTCTTGTAGTAAAGTGATCCGCTGCACCTACAACTTTAGGGAACAGGTACTTGTCGGTGATCAGATATGGGATAGGTAAAGGATTTCTTAGGACACTTCCTGCAATTAACGCGCATTCGCGTCTAATACGACGATATCGTCTGGAAAATGACGATAAATTGAAGTTTAAACCGCACTTTTCCCATAAACTCCTCGATGTCTCCACCATAAAAACGTTTCTCATTGGTTAAGCGCAATAACCACACACTCCTTTGACCTAGCAAAATGCGTGCATAAAAATACTTGGATAAATTAAGGGTTCTTGACCTCAGTTCGCAAGAACCCAGAAACAACAAACTTTACATGTAGTAAACCTAGTTAAATAATGATAGGAAGTAGCTTGCCTTTTCTGGAATAAAAAAATTTCTCATTCCTAATACTAAAACGAAAACTTTGTGCAGCTAAAAAGCGTAACAAATGGTGTGATTGAGAGCTACAAGAGTTGAATACAATGCGAAGAAGTGAGTGTGTTCCGGTGACTTTCAGAAAAACGCGCATAGTCTAATATATAAACCGTACAACCCGATGGGAAGTCGGTCAGTTAGTATTAACCCAAGTACAAATGATATAAATTAAACTATTTGAGGTGTGAAAATAAATATGGTTAATGTATGTAAATTATGATATAACCGCGAATTATATGTAATTGATTAGTTGCTGTGTAATAATAAATAAATTGTGCATCAATTCAATACAACGTACGCAATTAAATTAATAACAATTTACGCGTCGTGTTAATAAAGTAAATATTTGAAAAATTAGATTTGTCTTGGACTCCATAGAAGTAAACATAATACAATACGAATGAAAATATAATTGATTAACAGTGACTTTCTCTGTAATACCAACCAAAGGCAGTTTAATTACTGTTCAACCAATTCGCGTTTCTGGAATAGAAGTTATAATTCCCTCAATAGAGCTAATCAGTAGTAAACTTCTCGAACAATACCAAGAATTGATGGACTTGAAAAGATTGATAGTAATTGTCTGATGGATATAATAACAGAAAAAGTTTTCTTGTTATTCCCCTAGTTGGTTATAAAATACACTACGATTTCTTAGAATAACTGATGTTTATATAGCTGGACGTACTGAAGCTCCCAAGAGAACTACTCAGCTATAAACGAATTTTCTTCGCTTGATGCACACAGTTCGTGAATTTCGAGCATTGTTTGCTCTATAAATTACATTAAGTTCAGCAGGATTTTTATCTAAATTGAAACGAAATGCGGAACAAAGTTTAACGTTTTATATGTTTCATGTTGGTTTGGATCGGGACGAGCATACAAAGTTTTCCTGAAAGTTACCTACCATTCCGTATAATTCGGTGATGATCCGGAGAACCAGAATACGAACGCCGCCCTCCTGTAAGAACCTCTCGTCTGGTTAATGGTCCAGGGCTTACATTAACAAATGGAAGCCAATAGAAGATTTGTTTGAAACCCCTTCGAAACCTGCAAATAAGTTTTAAGTTAGATATGATTCTTTATATTTTGATTGATAGCAGTAGACGGTGGTTGTTTCAAAGTAATTGTTTGTTGGATTCAATATAAAAGCTGAATAACAGACATATCCTTAAAATGCAATTTTAATGTGCTTTACACAAGACATTCAATATTATTAATAATTACTTAATACCATACGTTCCAACAACGTCGACTGCCATTATCAATTACTTACATATTTTGAAAACATATACAAATAATTTATATTAGTATTAATGACATTTTTATATAGTAACGTGATCGGACCGTCTAAAACTTAAAAGGAAAAAGTTGATCATAATATTAAAATAAGACTAACAGTAAAACGCCTGGTACATTTTACAGCCGGCAATAAAAACCGAGGACATCACAGTTTAAAATAATATTTGTATAAATCCACATAAGGGTTAACATACCACAGAATCGCAAAACACCATAAAATTAATGCCTGCACACGGACTGATGACATTGAACTCGACCATAAAAACTGCTTTAGACGCACAAAGTGTGAGAACAGAATTTTTAAAAAAAGAAATGGGATAAAACAATTAAGTTCGAACTTAGTAAAACAAGTTACGAAAAAAACGATGGATGAGTAACAACGGAAGTGTATACGGACCGCGGGCGGGCCCCTCGACAAAATGGTCGAGGGCAAATTGTTTTGAACTTTTCTTGATAAGCAGGTCAGGAAGTTTACGCACGTAGTATCGTGGAATTATATTCGCTTCGGTCGAGCATAGGTAAAAGGGCGTTAGTCCATGTCAGAGCGGTGAACGGATTTTACACTTTCAGCAACCGCTGGAATTTAAATATAGTGACCTAGCGTGTCGGTAGTTAATAAACAGGTGAATCAGTGGAGGTGCATAGAAATCCTTAGATTCTTAAATCTGTGAATATTGTCTTGAGCTTGTTTCTATTTTTTGACTGTACCGGCTTTTAAATATGTACATGCGAACGTGTAAATAAAAATTACAATTGGTTTGTAGAGCGATGGAAATAGTTTGTTTAAATTTAAGCAGAATATTATTAGAATGGAAATGAAAACGCTAAAAATGAGATATGTATCAATTTAAACACAAGCCTTAATTATAGGATGTATTTGCTAGTAAATTTCTTGGTATAAATTTAGTATTTTTGGTAGACATTGAAATGGCGAAATCAGAAGTTGGTATAGCGCTAAAGTTTCTTATGTATTGTTATTAAGGGAATTTTCAGATAAATCGGATCTAAAATGTCGTATAAATCAATCTAGGAAACTAAAACAGTGGAATGGAAGCATTATTTATGGATAAATGTTTTCAAAGAGTTCTGTCCAGTTGAAGGTTAAATTAAGTTTGTCTTTCTCTTAGGTTAATGTAAGCATATTTCCGAAATTATTGCCAATAGAATTAAGCTTAGATAGATTTTAATTGAAATTATTTATAAGATAGATAAAGCTAATCATCGTGAAAGAATATCCAGCTACATCAGTGATGAAGTCGTATTTTGGGATAGGCGTCTCTTTAATTCGATGAAAAGTCAATGAGTATTTTTAAGGTATCGTAGATAAAAGTAAGAGTATGAAGTAACGAGATTTAGGAAAACCGAAAGCAAGGTGACGTATTCGGAATAGCCGTCTTACGGGTAGCGAAAATATCAAAGGAATTTTTTTAACAACTAGTAAAACCCTTCAAGGTAAGTGTACCCGTAAAGTAGTTTTGTATTTTAGCCACTTTAATGTTCATATTTATATAGTTTTTATCACTTTTCTATAGGAAACCCACTCTCGCACCCTGCAGTTAGACTGTATCCCTTTAAAATTGTTACGAGATTTCCACCCCTTTTGTGCAAATTGATACTTGTAACGTAGCGCTATTTTACTTGTAACCCTGATGGATAGTTCAATCGCTTTCTTAATCCATAAGTGATACGAAATAAATTGCATGATCGATGATTAAAATAGATACGTTTGGGATGTACGGAATTTCTGATATAACAATTGATCGAGTTGTTAAAATAAATACGCTTATTATCTATATAAATTTTGATATAACAATTAGTCGATTAGTGCTTCTGTAAATAAATTAATAGTGCCTCAATCCAATAGAGCGCACACAGTTGAATGACTAATAAATTTAGTGTATTTTTGCTTTAAGAAAGACTTTAGTGTAATAATTATTATAGGTGGAAGTTCGGTCTCTTTGTCGCACGTTTGCATGGTTAATTTTAAGTTATTTTTAAATTTGTAGTTGTAAATCAAATAGTAAAGCCGTCATCCCTTGTCCCGTTATATCCTGTCGTAAAACCTCCTTTGTGCATATGTAAATTAAGTTGGAAAAGAGGTAGTGACAAAAACACTCTCTCATCGATATCGAAGCGAAACGGTTGTTCGTTCGGTAAATGAGTTATTCAATAGTGCCGCCGAATGTGAATTTATCGATAAACCCCTAAAAAACACAGTGAAAGTGCAAACGTAACACGTACTATAATTTGAAGACAGTCTACTTAGTTGAAGAATAGGAATTACACCTTAGAACAATAGAACAACGCGGAGGTAAGTCGATATACAAATTTATAAGACCTCCCGCGCTTTAAACAGTGATCTTTGCTGCGTCGTTTCAGTAGATTAAGGATTAACTGTAGACATTTGTGAATAATTAGACGTATTAGACCGAATAAAGAAGTGTAAAATTGAAGGAGATTAAAATATATTTATACTTACTTATTAAGATTATTTTTGATCTTACCAACATTTAATTAATTAATACCATAAAAAACAATAAAATCTTATTGTAAAAGTGTTGTTTATTTATATACGAGTGATTTAGTCTGTAGTAATAGAAATTTTAAGATAATATATGTAGTCCAATCAAAATGAATTTTACAATGCTGGATACGGGTTATTATTTTGCGTTTCTAATTGTAACAAGAATAAGTAGTATTTCTGTAGTAAACTAGAATTATAAAATTTTTAAATTTTATTACTTTGCAACATAATTTACTTTACAATTTAAAGTTTTTTGCATAAAATACAAATTTGCTTGGTTCAAGTAATTAATTTTTTTAATTATATTCATAGTTATTTAGCCTTTTATTTACATCCTGGGTTATTTGCCCTATATAAGCCTTTTTACAAGCACTGTGGCACAGATTAATTGAATATGTAACTTTATTGTTCGGGTTTTATTTGTAAGATTGGTAAATAGGTTACTTGTTAAATTATACCCCTTATGTGCAAAAATTAAATTAAATTCTTTAGAGTCCCTTGTAATTAATTTGATCTATAACTGCTTTGTAATAGCCTCATTACACCATTTATTTGACACTCTTTCAGTTGATTAATAAAGCACATTACACCACTAGTTGAATTAAGTGACATGTTACTCTGCTAGTGAAATATTAATGAAAGAGATCAAAGATTATTTATTAAGAACAAACAGGTTTACCAATTTAAAATTTATAGATAATTTAAATCTCTTACATACACACACACACACACACACACACACACATATATATATATATATATATATATATATATATATATATATTGCTGTGATCTTGGAGTCACAAAGATGCTGTGATTTGGGTACTGCGGAATTGTATGAAAGCAGATGCAATAAAAAATATGAAATTACTATCTTATCGTGTCCTTTTCCTTGCTTGGGTAGTTCAGCGGACAATATGTTGTGGATTTTATTAAAAGAAATGAAACGTAAAAATTTCAAGAAACATGTATGTACCGTTTTCTATGTATTCAAAAATATATTTGTTTTATACACATTATATAAACAATCTCTTACATTCAACAGATATAGAGCATGCTTATAAAAACAATTTACAGCTTAAACTTAAACAGAAAATTTTACGTAATGATTACTTACTCATTAAAATAATTTTCATCTAATCATTGTTAACAAGTATAGAATCTAAAAATCTCCTATGTGAATTACAAAAATTTTCTTTAAAATTCTCGTGATAATTTACTTATGATTTTATCACTTCAGTTGTCAGTGTAATTGGACAACGACGCTAAACAGACAATTTAGTAAAGATCAAAATGTTTCAAACTCTGACCTCAAAATTGCTGGAAATTATGACTTAACAAATAGTTTTTATAAAATTTAATTCTTATTCTAGCAAAATTTACTCAAATAGACTATTAGGTTACAAAAAAAAACAAAATTATGCTTGCAGTTGGTATTGTCAAATAGCGTTTATCGAAATATAATTTCAATTGTGATTAACGGCATTGAATACTTCTTGGTTCTATTTCAGATTTCCATTTCCAATCAATCTTGACGTGCAAATATCAGTTTGCAGAGTGCATTCATTTTTAATAAAATAAAATTAGCAGTTTATCTTGTATCAAGCTTATTTATATGGAAGATCGCTTAATTTTCGAAATAAAATGAATTATAAATTACTCGAAATTTACACTTTCGATGTCATAAAATGAATCACCTCCTTCCTGTTGAATCTTGTCCTTTTATAATAAAACAATTTCAATACGTTATTTTCTTGGATTTACTCATACGAGCCAGAAAATAAACTCTAGTCGTTTGTTTGGATGTTCCAAGGTGAAGTAAAAGCCGACAAAAGTTATCCGTTTGCGAAGTATCTCCAAAAAAAGGGTCGTAACATTTGTCTCAAAAGCACGTCATGTAGTAACAATTTCTCTACAAGATCAAGGAACTGTTACTGCCGATTGGTATACAACCATTTGTTTGCCGCAAGTCATCGTGAGCTTCGAAGAACCAACCCCAAATGACGAATCATCCTCTACCAAGACAATGTAAGTTCGCACATAGGTCGCAAAACAATTAAATTTTTAATGCAATGAAACGTCGAATTGTTGGACCATTCTCAGTACACGCCCGACCTAAGTCACGACGATTTTCTATACCTTTTCGAAAATCAAAGACAAACTGTATGGTCAAAGGTTCAAGTTGTCAGAAGAAGCAGTCGAGGTAATAAAAAATGCAATTTTGACTGTACCAACAAACGAGTTAAATAATTACTTTCAGAGTTGGTTCGAGAGCACGCAAAAGTGTATTAATCTTCGTGGAAAATACTTCGAAAAACAACAAAGCTTTTAAAAATTATATACTGTTTTATTCCATATGCAAAACTTAAAAGACAACTCTCGTAGAATTATTTTGGAAGGGTTTAATACATACATCTATCTGTCCCTGCAAATCTTACATGCGTTTTATTTATTGAACCGACCTGGAAGTGGAATCTTAAACTTAGGTTTGAGATTCTGCGACTCTTGTGGTATTTTTAGGGATTTTGTAGTAAATCCATGTGTACGTGGGAGTGTAATCACAGCAGAGAGTGACGAGCCACAATGGGGGCTTTAAAATTTCTGCCGATATATATATTACTCATATTTAGACCAGGGTAGAAAATTAATGAATTACATAAAATAATTTTAATCACCGTGTATAAGGAATTTTATTAGATAATACGCTTTATTAAAACACCGTGGAGAATAAAAATTCATTCGTTTCAGTAAAAATAAGAGATTTAAATCATGTACAAGACGCTTTATATCAAAAGAAACAGTATTAACAAGCTCTACGTGTAATGTAATTATTCCGAGGAAAGAAACAAATGGAAATTACGTGCAAAATTTATATTAATTAACCCTATTTTAAGTAACCGGTATTAAACAAAACGTACAGATAATAATTAATATTTAGTTAGGATTCACTAAAATTTAAAGGGTATTAATTTTAATTGAAGTTAATTGAACCGTTAGTAACATATAATATCTATAAAAACTTGTAAAAACCCAATAAAATAAAGCTCTGAGAATTAATATTATGTTTGAACACCTGCGTATTTTTAAAAAGCTCATTCTGCGTAAATTTTGCAGATAATTAATGGTTACAAAGAATCTTGGAGAAACCGGGGCTTAATATTCACGGGAAGGCGCGATACGGGGTTATTTAACCCAGATAGTCCACATGGACTGAAATAAACGATAGTAAGGAATATCAATTTGCACCACTAAGAACAGGTTAGAGAAGGAAAGATAATGTGCGTAAGACAAAGACACTAATAATTAAAGGCGTGATATTAGCAACGTCACGAGGGTCACGATTGGTTGAAAATAAGATGCACATATGAGAGGTAGAAACAACAATTTCTGTATAAAATTTAATTAGTTATTCTCGGACATGTTTGCGTGCCGTGTGAGAATTTCTGAGATTTAACTGGGACGAGTGCAAAATTCGTAAAATCGCATGCCGAGCTGCGGACTGGGAACCTAGCATGCGAAATTCTTTAGAATTGTCCGTTTTGGGGAACAGACCGACAGACAGGCTAACCGCTATATATACCGAGGTGAATATAAACAAGCTCTCTTACATCCGCGACTTGATTCAATACGTTAAACAGTGCATTTTAGTTTGATAGAATAATTTAAAGTTTGCTCGTATATTTTGGTGATTTAAAACAGTTTGTTATTTACGTGCTAACATGAATGTACTTGAGTGCACTTAGATACAAGGTAATAAAATTTAGTATCACTGTACCAATTAGTAAAATTTACAACGACAAATGAATACACCATTAGTAGGCAGTTTTGGCGTATATTGGTGAAAGAAGTATGAATTTCTTTGCTATTTTTCGGGGGTGTTAATAATTAAATGGTTCATAAATGTGTCTGGATCCACAAAACAAGGGTCAGATATACACAGATGAGTTCCGGAAAAGCCCAGAAACAACTTTAAATAAATGGTGATGGAGAAAATTTGAAAAGCGTTGAGAATCAGAAGCTGTAAATATAATCCAGTTGGAATGGTGTGATTAACAAAAGGGACGATGTACATTGAAGCTACGAGTGCAGTAACCTTCAGGTAATTTATACTATTTTGTTTGAACTTTGATATTTTTGTGTGTGATGAATAACTTTATAATTGATTTACTTTAAATGGACATTAGTGAAATTGTACTAACCATAAAATTTTAATGTCTTTGAGCTCAATTAGACGAACCTGGTTAATTAACGTAAAGGGGTGGTAGATGCTCCCTTTGTACTCAGACTCAGGTCTGCATATATTGTTATATTAATTAATAGGCATCCTACAAGGACTTTAATTCTGGATGCTCATTAAAATGATAATAAATTAATCTTGAAAATTTTGATACTAAAATTTATGCTGAATTTTAATTTTGAAATTTTAATGTATTGTGAATATTGATGTAAATAGAGTTAACGTTGATGTTTGTGGTAGGAATGTATTTGTTTTTTATGAATGAGGATGAAAGTTATCTAGGGAGCAGCCGAGGCGATTAACAGAAGAAAGTCAATGGACCAACACAGTTAAAGTAATGAATAGCTTTTCGTAGGATTCACAGCATTCTGGACATCCAATTCGTAGGGGCTCGATTCGAAAAGCGGAGTACCCGGATTTTGGTGATATCACAGCAAATTTGGCGACCCAAAGTGAGGCTCGAGTTCCAAATAAAATTTTGTGATTTTATTCCAGGAAACTGGCGATCTGAGAGAGAGAGTTTTTGTGTGTGTATAAATTTAGGAGTATTTTAGAGTGTGTGTGAGTGATTTGAACGTATGCAGAGAAAGGAGTGGTTAAGGAGTCAAGGAGTGGAAATTGGAAGTGACGATAGTGCATTGTGTGAGAAAAATTCTAAAATGGAAGAAGCTGGAGGCAGTAGAGATCAGTCGAGGACGGAATCAGGGGATCAAGGAAACGAGATGATAATGAGAATGCTAGAGAGAATGAATGAAGAATCGAATAGAGCAAGGGAAGAGTCCAACCGAAAATTAGAGCAGATAAGCGGGAAAATTGAGCAATCGACTAAAGAATTTACAGAATTTAAAAACAGTCTTACCGTAAAGATGGGGGAAGTTGAAAATAGGGATTGATAAAAATGAGCGTGATATTACAGGTCTTCGACAGGAAATGGGACATTTAAGGTCCGAAGTACGCATTTTTGTGAAGAAGAGATTAATGTAAAATGACTGAAGTAACGGACTCATGTAGGGATCAGTTAGGCAGGGTAGAACGCGAAGTTAGTAGTATCAAATACAACATGTCAAATTTAACGGGGATAGTCCCAGATTTTATACAGGTGGAGTATCATTGGACCAACACATGAAGTTTTATGGCGATAACAGGGTAAATCCACAAATTTTTATTAATAGTGTAAGAAATCTAGTGGGAAATTTATTTGACGAACAGACTAAACTGAATACGATAAAGGCTTTATTAAAGGACAACGCGGAAGCATGATACAATTTAGTAGGACAGGACATAGACACGTATCAGGACTTTGAAAACAAATTTTTAAAGCACTACTGGAGTGACCAAAGACAAGACCAGGTACGAGACGACTTAATCACAGGGAAATTTAAGGGAGAATTTTCAGGATTTAGGGAGCACTATGAGATCCGCAAGTATAGCATAGCAAAGCAACTGAACCCACCACTGACGGACCGACAAATTATTAAGTATTTATCACGACACTTCGAGGTAGACATAAGACAACAGGTAGCACTACAGAACATAGTGGACAGAGAAATGTTTCTAGAATACTTGCAGAGGTACGACGACGTAAGTAGTGGACGACCTCGGGAAAATAGGGAAAGACAGATCAACACAGTTAGGTTTGACAATAGACGGGACAACTATGCTAGAAGGGGGAATAATTACGGATACCAGCGACAGAATTGGGAACAGAGACGACCATATGTTAGGAGTAATAGTTTAGGAAGGGGACCTGCACCGAGACCGGGACCTACCAGAATGAATAGTTCACCAGACATGAGCGGGACTGCTAATACAGACACGGAACGAGTGGAAACGCCTAGGACATACGCTGAGGTGACGGCGAGACCAGGACCAAGTAGGGAAAACAGACCTGGACAGGATTTTTAGAACGCGACAGACCACTAGATTTCAGTGTAAATGTATATGAACATCCACGTGAATTTTTCGAAATTGAGGAGGAAGTAGAGCCAGAAACCGTCGAAAAATTATGTTTGCCAATTGTTAATTTAGAAATTTTTGAGAATAATGTAGAAGTATTACTTGATACAGGGGCAGAGGCGAGTTTAATATCGGAGGAATTCGTCAGCAAAATTAGGGATAAGGTTTGTGATAGAATTATGCCTATAAAGCGTAGCCATTTAGTAGCTCAAATAAAAGAAGTTTGCTGTAGTAAATAGTGTTGTGGTGCTTAGGATAGATATAGGAGGTTTAAGCTATGAACAGGAGTTTATAATTGTACCTGGACTGAAGTTTCAGAGCATTTTAGGTGTTGACTGTATGATGCAGTTAGGGGTTTTGATAGATATGGAAAGGAAGGTAGTAAGGATTAAAGATAGGGTAGTGCCATGGAAGGGCAGTTATGAAGTCACAGAGAATGACACGGGGTTATTAAGTATTAATGTAGTAGATGTAGAGGATGATGAAGGTAAACAGATCAACACAATAAGATGTCCAGAGGATAGGAGAGTAGAGGTTCAAGCTTTATTACAAAAACATGCAGAAGTAGTGGGGGTAGAAGCAACAGCAGCATATCGGGAGCCGGTGAAGGCAGAATTAATTAAAGATGCACGAAAAATTAATCAACGGACCAAACCGCAATTCCATTGTCCAACATCCATGGACACATTTTTAACGAGATTAAGTGGCAAGTTTATTTTTAATAAAGTAGATTTAAGGGATTCATTCTGGCGGATTCCATTACACAAGAATTCTAGAAGGTACATAGGATTTTCCGTAGAGAGAAAAATCGAGAATTTTAAAGTAGTATCGTTTGGTTTGTCGGCAGAAAAGGAAATGATAATGAATAAGAAACAGACAAGTGTAGGGACTGAAGAAGAAGCAATATTTGAGAGTGAGGATAATAGGGATAAGTTTATTGTATGTGAGATAATAGGGATGATAAGTATAGATATAGAAGGGGGAGAAATAAGGATGAAGAGTATTAGGATGGTGAGAAGAAAGACTTGGAGGGTCAAGAAGAGAGTTAGATTTAAATAACTTAATGAACAAAGGATAGAGATAGGTGAATTTTAGTATAGATATAGAATAGGAATAGGAATAGAGTAATATATAGAATAGGTATAGAAGAGTAGAAGTAAGTGTTTATAGAAAATAAAGCTAGGTATAGGATAAATATGGGAGATAATTAGGAATAGGTTTAGGATGAGAATAAAGAGTAAATGTAGGAAGAAAATAAGAAGGTTAAGTAAAGAATAGTTTAGTGATAGAATAAAGTTAGGAAAAGTAGGATAGGATAATATAGGATTAGGTAGGATGAAGTAAAGTATAGTGAAGATTAGTTAAAAGTTAGGAATAGGATAGGTATATAGGATGTATATAGGATTAGATGGATAAGTAGGATGAAGTTAGGGATAATTTCAGTTTATAAAATTAAGTGAGAGTTAGGAATAGGATAGGGATATAGGGTAGGTGTAAATATTTTTTGGATTGGAGACAAAGTAGGTAAGTTAGATAGATAAGGATAGAGAGAGATAGGCAATTTTTTTTTTCTAAATATTTTTTGGCAGTCTAAATGCTTTATATTTGCATTCAAATAAGTGGGATTATTTGTATTCAAATAGGGGGAAAATACTCATATTTAGACCAGGGTAGAAAATTAATGAGTTACATAAAATAATTTTAATCACCGTGTATAAGGAATTTTATTAGATAATACGCTTTATTAAAACACCGTGGAGAATAAAAATTCATTCGTTTCAGTAAAAATAAGAGATTTAAATCATGTACAAGACGCTTTATATCAAAAGAAACAGTATTAACAAGCTCTACGTGTAATGTATTTATTCCGAGGAAAGAAACAAATGGAAATTACGTGCAAAATTTATATTAATTAACCCTATTTTAAGTAACCGGTATTAAACAAAACGTACAGATAATAATTAATATTTAGTTAGGATTCACTAAAATTTAAAGGGTATTAATTTTAATTGAAGTTAATTGAACCGTTAGTAACATATAATATCTATAAAACTTGTAAAACCCAATAAAATAAAGCTCTGAGAATTAATATTATGTTTGAACACCTGCGTATTTTAAAAAGCTCATTCTGCGTAAATTTTGCAGATAATTAATGGTTACAAAAATCTTGAAGAAACCGGGGCTTAATATTCACGGGAAGGCGCGATACGGGGTTATTTAACCCAGATAGTCCACATGGACTGAAATAATCGATAATAAGAATATCAATTTGCACCACTAAGAACAGGTTAGAGAAGGAAAGATAATGTGCGTAAGACAAAGACACTAATAATTAAAGGCGTGATATGAGCAACGTCACGAGGGTCACGATTGGTTGAAAATAAGATGCACATATGAGAGGTAGAAACAACAATTTCTGTATAAAATTTAATTAGTTATTCTCGGACATGTTTGCGTGCCGTGTGAAATTTCTGAGATTTAACTGGGACGAGTGCAAAATTCGTAAAATCGCATGCCGAGCTGCGGACTGGGAACCTAGCATGCGAAATTCTTTAGAATTGTCCGTTTTGGGGAACAGACCGACAGACAGGCTAACCGCTATATATACCGAGGTGAATATAAACAAGCTCTCTTACATCCGCGACTTGATTCAAGACGTTAAACAGTGCATTTTAGTTTGATAGAATAATTTAAAGTTTGCTCGTATATTTTGGTGATTTAAAACAGTTTGTTATTTACGTGCTAACATGAATGTACTTCAGTGCACTTAGATACAAGGTAATAAAATTTAGTATCACTGTACCAATTAGTAAAATTTACAACGACAAATGAATACACATTAGTAGGCAGTTTTGGCGTATATTGGTGAAAGAAGTATGAATTTCTTTGCTATTTTTCGGGGTGTTAATGATTAAATGGTTCATAAATGTGTCTGGATCCACAAAACAAGGGTCAGATATACACAGATGAGTTCCGGAAAAGCCCAGAAACAACTTTAAATAAATGGTGATGGAGAAAATTTGAAAAGCGTTGAGAATCAGAAGCTGTAAATATAATCCAGTTGGAATGGTGTGATTAACAAAGGGACGATGTACATTGAAGCTACGAGTGCAGTAACCTTCAGGTAATTTATACTATTTTGTTTGAACTTTGATATTTTTGTGTGTGATGAATAACTTTATAATTGATTTACTTTAAATGGACATTAGTGAAATTGTACTAACCATAAAATTTTAATTTTAAGGTGAAATTTGCTTGTTTAAGTAGAAAGGGGTATTTAGTATTGATGTTCTGGATTATGATGAAAATTTTTGGGTATGTCATTGAGCTCAATTAGACGAACCTGGTTAATTAACGTAAAGGGGTGGTAGATGCTCCCTTTGTACTCAGACTCAGGTCTGCATATATTGTTATATTAATTAATAGGCATCCTACAAGGACTTTAATTCTGGATGCTCATTAAAATGGTAATAAATTGAATCTTGAAAATTTTTGATACTAAAATTTATGCTGAATTTTAATTTTGAAATTTTAATGCATTGTGAATATTGATGTAAATAGAGTTAACGTTGATGTTTGTGGTAGGAATATATTTGTTTTTTTTATGAATGAGGATGAAAGTTATCTAGGGGAGCAGCCGAGGCGATTAACAGAAGAAAGTCAATGGACCAACACAGTTAAAGTAATGAATAGCTTTTCGTAGGATTCACAGCATTCTGGACATCCAATTCGTAGGGGCTCGATTCGAAAAGCGGAGTACCCGGATTTTGGTGGTATCACAGCAATATATATATATATATATATATTTATATATATTGATATGATAACGCCGTACTCGGTGTTCTGTATTTACTATAACTCCACCTCTCTGTGTTTTCTAATCAAATTTAATTTTACTAATTTTTATTATTATGCCACGGCTAGCTTTTATTATTCTACACAGAGTGCACAACGTTACGATGATCAATTTTCTTCTCCACTCCTTTATGATTACCTATTTGTTTGAATTATAAAACGAAGTCAATTAATTTCATATAATGAAAAGAAATATTATTTACAAGTTTTGCAAAATATTAAAATACACTCCTCAATCAATCAATATCATATGCATCATTTACCCCAAAATGTATATGCTTCGAGATCAATCTAAAGACACCAAAACCTACCCTTTTACCAAAGAAACCTCGGACGTTCTAGATCCCTTTATTATATTACGTACTTTTAACGTATGCAATGTTTGTTGCTGACTTCGTTACACTTTTTATTTCAATTGAATAAATTCAGGATTAAAATTTAAATAGAAAAAAATATCTTAAAATTAATTAGATCTGACCTGCTACAGGTTGTTCTTCGGATTGTGGATCAACAGCCCTTTGTTGTCCTCATTCATTTATCACTGCTCTGTTTAGTTGAACCCCTCGTTTTCCATAAATTACTTCGTGCTTCTTTATTGATTCTCGCAACTCAAAATTGTACCAGAATTGTACCAAAATCGTCGACGCTGATTTGAAATATTATCTTAATTCATTTAAAATATCCCCACATTCGAATTATTATATCTATCCACACATTTAAAGTATTATACCATCAATTAGAATTGTCATCAACTATTCGAAATATCCACACATTCGAAATATTATATCATATACTTGAAGCACTATTATTATTAATATTTAGTTTAAATAAATTACCCCAAATTCTACTCACGTTAAACGGCAAAAGAAGTCTTCATATTTCTAGCACTATTATCACTTGATATATTTTATTAAATATTTAAAATTACGCGTGACTTTTTGATTCACAGTGGCGCAACTTTGTCCTGCCTGAATTTAAAACTGAACTGTCTTATCATTGCTCGCTGTTAAATATAGGATCTTCCCACTTGCATGTGGGTTGGGTTTCTAACAAGTCTCGTAGATATCTTAACCAATAAGGTCTTTGTATTTCATGCATTTGAAGTGGTTTCTAATGTAATCGGTTTTCCATGTAGTGTGTTTATTTGATGCCTTTTTATTTGCTATCTTGACCATTTGTTGTTTTGTTTAGATATCGCTTTTTCCACAATTAAACAAAATACATGATGTAACTTTAATTTTACTTTCGTTTATTTATTTTTGAAACCTGCGTTTTCTTATCAAAATGTTTATTATTTCTGCGTAATTGCGTAAAGCTTTGTTGGGTTTTATCTCTTACCTTCGTATTACATTATAACTAATTAGAACACTTCTCAACGCGTGTTTAATTCCATTTACTATCATTTTCTCCTGAATAAGCGTACCTTTACTGAAAGATATTCTCACTTTGCATTACTTAAAATTGATTATGGTTTATATACAGTGTAAAATACTTGTTATTTACCTAATGTATGAATTACCTATTTTCCTGCTAAATACGAGTACTATTGTTGTAAGATATGTTTATTCGCATTGTTTAAAGCTAACTATGATCTATATACAAGGTGTTAAATGTATACTATTTACAGAATGTAAGAATTACTTTAATTTTCTGCTAAATAAATGCAGTTTTCTGCTTCCTATCGCAATTTATGGTTACTATACTACCCTTGCTATTCAATACACCCCTAAACAACCCCTTATCACAGCAATATATATATATATATATATATATATATATATAATTGATGTTTGTGAGAGCGTCGCTGAAAAAGTGATATGATAATGGCCCCGCGTTGAGGTGCCGCTAAAAAAATGTTATGACAAGGCCCGTTTGAATGGCGTTACTAAAAGAGTGCAGCAGTTCAGATACAGCGATAAAATCTGAACTAGTTCACTTACCTTCCTTTTTTAACTTTGCCTGGTTGGCTCAACGGAACTGACAGGGTTTTTCAAAATGAAATCAAACACAACAACATCACAAAGCATTTATACAGTATTAAATATTTTCTCCCATACAAAAGCATGTAGAACTTTTACAGCATTGTTTTTTTAAGCAAATATAATTTGTAAGAGATAAAAAAAAGTTTCCTTACCCTATTTTAAATTCACAGAATTAAACTTATTTTTTTGAAAATGGTTTACCTGGTTATAATTATTTCTACGCTTGTAAGATTTGTTTTGGCCAGAAAAAATCCTTGATAGATAATCTATTAAAAGGTCAAAGTATTTCGAACTCTGATTACAAATTCGCCAGGTAAACCCCTTTACATAAAAAATATTATACGATTAACAATTATTATTATTACACCTTACTTCTTGTAGAAATATTTTCAAAGGGATAAATACATAAATCTATCTGTCCCTGCAAATCTTACACGCGTTTTATTTACTGAGCTGGAAGTCAGGAAGTGGACTCTTGAATTCTGTTTATTCCTATCAATTGGAAAGTAGACACGAGCATTAAGTCAATCATACACTCTCTAATCAATATAAAACAATTCAATTGTGCGTGAAGATATCTCCGCACTTGCAGCTTGTAGCGATAGAATGCGTACTATTAAAACCGTTTGCAAACTGCATCAGATCTAGTTCGATCGGATTACAATACTTTCTCTTACAGCATCCTTGAAAGAATGATTAAAAAGTGCGGACGATTAAGCACTTTCTTAGCTTTCCTGTATTTGACAAGTTGGCAACGTTGAAAATCTATCCGGTTCCTTTGAAATCCACATAAAGTGTTCATTATGCGTTTGAAAAGGAAACCACATTTAACCAAAGCAGTCAAGATAAAATTCACTAACCCTTATGATGAGTAAATCTTTACAAAGACTTACTTTTCCCAAAAGTTCGACTAAAGAAATCTCTAGTATATATTATAAGGGTATAAGTAGATTACTAATAATTATGATATCTTTGTAAAGCACTTGCACATCTAATATTATAAAATCGGATGGACATTAACGCAGACCAGTTGTACGTGACACATTCGTCAAATACTGAAAATATATTTTCAGAGAGTTTTTAGAATTCTTAGAAAGCATAAATAATATTACTTGAAGGATCGTCTTGCAAATAATTTGCTGCATCAATGGAATTTAGTTCCCAACAATATTTGACACCTTGCTACCATGTTGTTGTCGACCTTGACCTTCTCAGAGTTAACTTTCTTATGCGACATACAATGTAAAGATTTTTAACGCCTCCTTGTTATCTATTATTTCAGCAAATTTTCTCAAACCCTGCTTGGTTAATATTGCGAATGAATGGCAAATAGTAGTGGCTGATGTGAGCGGGTAGCTTTCGGTTTTCCTCGCCGATAGCTTTCCGGGTATGTGATATTTAAATCATAGAAGTGGCTCTTTGTACATATGCCACTCCACCAACAGGTGGCGTCGTCAAACGGGACCGACTCTTGTGCTCCTTCCAATGACTTTACGACGCTCTTCTAAAATGGCTTTAATAATTTTTCATTTTAATAGTTTATGTATTAGTAAATACCACCAAATGGGTTAGGTTATTTCATTTAAGAAATACAATTCTTAGGCTACTACAATTTTGATCTAAGGTAAAATTATTTTGTATCATATATGGTTCATACTCAAAGGCTGTCAAGTTCATTATGTCAGTTTTTAAAGGATAGAGATGAAGACATCTTTATAATTTCGTTTTAAATTATTAGTTTCATGATTTGTTTATTTTGATTAATACTGCATTTATTTAGCGCCCCGGTGATCTCATCGGCTGAGTATGAAGACTTCACAGACAGGTTTGTGTTGACCCAAAAAAATAAAATCTTTCTGTCTGGTTTTATTTCAGCTATAAGTAAGTTAGGTATAAACACAGATCAGATAGAAAAAACGATACGAGGTATTTTAAATTTACAGCCTTACCTCATCTGTCCGAAGTTTACCGAAGATGTCTCGAATAATTTTTTAGAGCAATGAACATTTGACCTTAGTAGGTTAGTTGCCTTTGACAGAAAGTTTATCGAACAAGACTGAAAGTATTCCAACCATGTTCGGCTAATACGTTTCGAAGGTGATTATGTTTAATTTTAGAGGCTGTTTGATTCCCAGATCGACAACTTTATCTTGGGAGAGGTGTGTTGAGAGGCCTGAAGTCAACCTCGAGAAACATTTAATGATGTTCATTTTAACTACAGTACAATCACACATTAGGTATCTATGAAACCATCTGAAACTATACTTGCAAAAAGATTTGTAAAGTAACTGAACAGTTTTCACTCCCGCATGAATTGATAGAACATACTTAATAGGACGTCTGTGTGACTAGGTTAAGAAGTTAGTTAAGTAAATTTGTGATGTATTTGTTTAAGGATGTCTAGTATGTATTGGTAATGAACAAGTGTGTGTAATACTGTTGAAAGCATAATCGTGTATAATTAATGTAGAGGTGTAGTTGCACTTGTAGTAAATTATTTTGCAATTACCTAGAAGCGTGATTGAATATTTAGGTCATTTAACATTTAGTTTTAGAAACCTTTTCTTCAGCTAGCAGTTTTAAATAGGTCTATGTGTACTTAAGGTTTATGTTCATTGTATGTTTAGGCAATAGCGGCTCTAATAATTTTTTCAGGGCAAATTTTAAGCCAGAACCACTCTCCTCATTCCAGATTTTGGCACCAGGGCTTTTTCCTAGAAGTCATGCAAGATTAGGTGGCGTCCAAGATACTTTCTATTCAAAAAATATTTCGTACATGATAGCATTCTGGAATCTTCTTCAAATACTTACACCACCTATCCCAATGAGTTAGTCGCTAACCACCTTTGTTAGTATAGTCGAGGTTTTCGGAATTTTACGGAAAAAGTATTTTTAGCGTAGTACTTCACCGATTCCTTCTGTGGATTACTGGATATATATTCGCGGGTCAAAATTGTACGTAACAACTTTGCTGCTTCACCATGTATGGCACATCACGTCGTCTTTCTGCTTCTTTAGAGCACCACCGTTTCCCTATCTGCTCTCGATTCGTCATCATTCGTGATTGCACTTCGATCGCGTTTCGTCTAAACCCGCTTTCGCTGCTAGTAACCAGGCTCGTTTAAGCCCGGACACCGCCGCCTCTAAGGTATCACCGCGCACTACTCACGCTATTCAAGACCACTACAAGCCTTCCGCTCCTTGTGCCTCTGAGGAATCATCGACTTCGTTTAGCTGTAGTGGTCGTCAACTTTGAATGTCGTTTTATTTAATTCTTTAGCTAAACCTTCAGTTGTTTTACTTTCTACCGTTCAAGTAGAAATTGCTGATTGCTCTGGTTCTTTCCTAGCAATTTCGCGGTTTACTTGATTCAGGCAGCATAACTTCTTTTATGTCGCAAAGTAGTGTGAAACGTCTAGGTTTTCGTACTACTCCACATTCTCTTACCCTTAGTGGTTTAGGTTCCATGCGCTCTGCTGCTCAGCATGGCACTGTCGCCGTTTCGCTCAAACCAATAGGTGTTTCTTCACCGATTATTAATTTTCAAGCTGTAGTACTTCCTAAAATTTGTGAAAATTTACCTATTTCTAATATTTCTTTACAACATTTCAATCATCTAGCTAACCTCAAGCTAGCTGATCTGCTCTTTGCTCAATCTGGACCCATTGATTATTTACTTGGCGCGGATATATTCCCCCAAGTGTTATTAGATGGTTGCATCCAGGGTGATAGCGATCAACCTGTTGCTATTAATACCATCTTCGTATATGTTTTAATGGGAAACATACCTTCCTCGCCCGCTTCTGAAATAACTAGCTTGTTTTGTATGACAGATTCTATTTCCCCATTGGAAGATATTGTCGCTAAGTTCTGGGACGTCAAAGCTGTCCCCGCCGCTCAACCTTTCACGCCTGAAAAAACTCTTGTTAAAAAATATTTTGTCGATACGTTTCGCCGCAACGAACAAGGTCGCTATGTCGTCTCATTGCCGTTTAGAGATCAAGAACCATTTTTTCCAGGTAGTCGTTATCTAGCCTTACAACGATTTGTCGCTTTAGAAAATCGTCTACTAAAGCAACCCCGTGTTTACGAACAATACGTTTCGTTCATGCGTGAATATCTTGATTTTCAACATATGCAATCTGTTGTTATTGGGTATCATTCGGACTTTTCTTATGACATTCAAACTCGAAAGCGTAAGTACGAAATTATGAGTTGTTTTCAACGCTTCCGCTAAAACTCTGTCTCAATCGTCCTTGAACGATCACATGTTTGTTGGGCTGAAGTTGCAACCCGATATCACCGCAATTTTGTTACAATTTCGTTTACATCCTTATGTTATCACTGCCGATATTCGTCAGATGTCCAGACAAATTCTTGTAAATCCCGCTCACTGTGACTATCAATGAATTGTTTGGCGCTTCTCCCCTAAGGAGCCCATTCAGGATTTTAAATTAAATACCGTTACGTATGGAATCAATTGTGCCTCTTTCTCGCCATACGCACGCTTCAGCAGTTGGCCGTGGACGAAGGGAATTCTTATCCGTTAGCCGCTTTCGCACTTCGCCACCATACTTATATTGATGACATCGCTACTGGTGGAGATTCTATTGAATCAACCCTCGCTCTACGTAATCAACTAACTGCTCTTTTAAAACTTGCTGGTTTCGAACTTCATAAATGGTCAAATAACCATCCCGAATTGTTAACAGATCTTTCCGCTACGCAGCAATTCGTGCAACCCCGCTCCTTTGAGAATCCTGATACTCAACCCTTAAAAACTTTAGGTCTTCAATCGAATCCCACTTCAGATAATTTTTGTTTTCTAGTTCAGCCACTGTACCTGCTGTACCAAACGCAACCTGCTTTCTAACATAGACCGTATTTTCGACCCCAAGGGAATTTTTGTCCCTTCTTACTTTTTTGGTAAAACACTTAATTTAACGTTTATGGTCGTTAAAATTAGATTGGGATGCTCCCCCTACCCAGAACTCCGCTGTTTGTAGGAAGAGGTACTTGCAGGAGTTACCGCTTCTTTCGGATTTCGCTTTATCCCGCCACAGTTTACTACGTGCGAAGTTCACTGCTTTGCTGACGCTTCCGAACGTGGCTACTGTACTGTTGTTTATTTTCGCTTTGTTACTTCTTCCGCCATTGAGGTTTCGCTTAGTGTGCGCTAGGTCTAAGGTCGCACCCCTTCCTACAATCTCTTTACCCCATCTCAAATTGTTGGCCGCCACATTGGCATCCAAATTATTAGTCTTTGTCCTCAAAACCTTTGATTCGAACCTTACTTTTCATAAAATTTATTGTTGGTCTGACTCCATGGTAGTACTTTCGTGGATTCGTTCCCCGCCGCAGCGTTGGAAGACTTTCGTCGCCAACCGCGTTGCTTACATTCAGGAAAACACGTTTCGCGCCTCTTGGCATCACATCCCTCCACCGAGAATCCTGCCGATGTCGGGTCACGTGGTTTACTCCCTACCGACTTGTGCCAATGTTCTCTATGGTGGGCGGCTTCACCAACCTTGTATGGGTCTTTCGAAAACTACAGTCCATATATTCCGCCTTCAGATATCCCTGAAGTTCTCACTGACAACGCTCTATTGTTTTATCTGCTGTCGTAACATCCTCTTGGATTCAATCAATTCTAGAAAATCACTCTTCCTTTCCATTTATTGCTCGCATTGTTGCTTGATTCTCCGTTTTCGTCATAATCTACGTCACCCATTCGAAAGGTACTCCGGACCTTTGTCATCTTTTGAGTTGCACAATGCTTTGATCCCTTTGCTTGCGCATACTCAACAATCCTATTTTGCTATCGAGCTTGAGGCCATTCATTCTGGATCCTCTTTAAACAAGAGTTTTCGCAAATTGTCCCCTTTTATTCGTGATGGAATCTTGCGCGTCGGAGGTCGCCTGGCTCACGCGCCTTTGTCCTCTAACCGTAAATTTCCCGCTTTGTTATCCAGCAAAGGTCGATTCACTGATCTGCATGTTACTTACGTTCATTTAAAATACTTTCACGCGGGTGCTCAAATGGTCCATTTTCTCGTCAGTCAGCACTTTGGATTATTTCTGGAAGGCAATCTATCCGTCGTATTTTGAGTCACACTGTAATGTGTTGGAAGACCAATCCGGTTGCATTGCAACCTCCTATGGGCAACCTGCCTTCATGTCGAACTCAAGTCGAACCCTTTTTATGTTTGGGCGTCGACTTCGCTGGTCCCTTTTCTATCACTGGGTCAAAGCTCTGCCCTTTGCCCGCAATGTAGAAAAAGGAATTCTTCTTTTTTTTTGTTTTTTTAGATCCCTTTTTTTCGCTTTTTTCGCTTGGTCATCTCGCCCCTCCCCTCAAGCTTATAATTATTTTTTTCTTTAAAATGCCTTGCATTTTGGTGGGCGGTATGTTCCGTTTATATTGTAAATAATTTAAAGCTAAATTTTATTTCTGTCGAGTTTGTTGATTATTTACATTCGCCACGGTATATTTAAATTTATTAGAGTAAAATTCCCATGGTTTTACTTGAAGCACGCGCCAACATGTACCGCGAGTGATAAACGTTGTTATTCCGCATGTGCAAGAACAGTGTAGTGACTGGAAGATTAACAAAGCCAAGAGAATCGATTTGTCGTTCGAATAGTCCGCCTCGCTGTTTTACACGTCCTACGTCGGACAAATTAATTTGACGAACCGCTTTTCTTCAGAACCGCTATTGAAATAAATGTGCTTCGCTTCACCCGCAAAAGGCAGAGTAGATGTTACATCCTTTTTTCATTGGCACGGCTTCGCAATCAACAGGTGAGTGCTTTTAGTAAACGTTTGAACTGATTAAATAATATTAATTATATGCTGTTTGTTACTTATTACTTAAATTTTATATACAGTCCAGTTTTCTCTCCTAATTAGCTATCGTAGTTTTGTTACCGCACTTTACATCAAATAAGAAGCACTCCAAAGCACAAAAAATCAAAAGAACCATAGAAAGTATTCACCACACAATGTTTTTATACATTTGCATACCTGGTAATTATCTTCCAAACGTTAGCCGCCAACCAACCCTTGAGGATGATGCCGATCAGTATGGCACTAGTTCATGCAACAGCTCCCCGGTTGAATCACCATCACTCTGTGTATGCTGCTACCCCCAAAATCTCTTCATTTAAAATAAAATCATAAGCATCCAACTTCCAAAATATACTCTTTGTATTCGCAATTATAATAAATTAATCAAAGATTGCTGCCTTCACCATCAAATATTCCTAAGTTTTAATAATTTTCGTACATTCCAAACCCAAAATCGTAATCGTCTGTACTTACATTCTTCATCTACTTTTCGCGTAAAATGCTTTATTTGATTTTCAACTGACTTGACTAACTACACTAACTTATGTGCAATTATACATAAATTCACTAAATGCTTTCAGTAAAAGTAACTCGATAATACGCGGAGGAATGAAGAAAAATTATGAGAGCGTCACTCCCGTTGAATGTGGTTTATATAGGCTTGCTACACCTCCCCTGTTTTCAAGTTTGCACGTAAATTTTTAACGTACAGCAATATTCTATGTAAAAGCACCAACCGTTTCTAATTTCTTAAAACTACTCGCATAACCGCCTTTATATTATCGTGAAAAACTCCAACGGCTCTTCGTTTCCCCTGAATTACTGCAACAAACACGTTAAAATATTTGGTAAACATTTACAACGGCCAACCGTCCCTGCTATTTTGCGAAAACTAGCCTCAACCGAAAATTGATTCCCATTACTTTCACGCCTTCAAACTAAAACAAACATCTTTCATCTCCCTTGTTCATATAGTCCCTTTTCATATATATGGTTCCACCAGCTGGATATTTGCCCTACCTAATACAAAATTGTTGCGCGTATGCCTGTGTCGACCAATCATCTCGCTCAATATCTCTTCCTTGAATTCAATTAATCCGTGTCTGCTTATGATATTCCTAGAAATTATTGATTTTGTTGCCCCTCCAAAATAAGTTTGTTTGTCGCTTCCCTCTTATACTACATCTATAATTAAATCCCAAAATACCCCGTTTCTCACTTGTATTCATTTGATTCTGCTTCGTTCTTGTTCCTTCATGACAATTTGTTTTTAGATTTTCTCCTATACTACCTTTATGATTAAAATCGATATCTTATACAAACATACTGCGTCTTCGTCATACTTATATGTTCTCTGTTCTGCCCTTGTTGTATAGTGACTATACTAACTTCCAACGGTCCCCATCCTTCTTGTAACACATTAATTTTTATAGGCTTGTATATTATAACATGTTATCTTGAAATATTTCCCCCTTTTAGTTTGTACACTATGCTTTGAAACGTTTCTGGTTTTATCCTTCAAAATAATAATCCTACTCTAACGAATATGGAAAGCTTTTATGTTTTCGTATACTAGAAATACAAGAAATACAAATAAAATAAAGAAAATTTTGAAAAACAATAATTACCCTGCTGTTTTATGAACCCATAATAAAGAAAGAAGTACAAGACATATTTAACAATCCTACTAAAACAAATGAAATAAACGTAACAAATCAAAATACAACAACAATAGGTATCGAGTACGTTCCCGGGTTATCTGAAAAGATAAAAAAGTACTTAAAAACCACAATATAAAAGTAGTACACAAACTTAATAATGTTTCCAAAATCATTTTACAAAATTAAAACCCACAATTGAAAATAAAAACAAAGCTCATGTGATTTATAAAATTAATTGTAGGGACTGTATCATCTGCATACCTGAAGATAAAATTGACGAAACATTAAAAACCTTTAACAGTTTTCATAAACGTCTACAATTTACCTACGAAAAAGAAGTGCACAAAACAATCCCGTTCCTAGATACACTCATCATTCACAACGAAGGTAAAATTTCAACAGACTGGTACCGAAAAGATACATGGAGTGGTAGATATATAAATTTTAATTCAAATGTGCCAAAACAATATAAAATAAATGTTGTGGAACACCTAACTGATAGAGCAATAAAGTTAACACATAATAAGCACAGGAAGAAAAACATAAAACTCATTAAAACTTACGCTTAAAAGTAAGCGATTCCCCTGAATCTTTTTATGAACCAATTATTAAGAAAAAAATCCATCTTTTAATTACTAGCTCGATTTAAAATGATCATTTGGGCTTTGCATAAAAGTCTAAGTTATTATTTCATCTTATTCACTATATATATATATATATATATATATATATATATATATATATATATATACTCATATTTAGACCAGGGTAAAAAATTAAATAATCACATCAAATAATTTTAATCACCGTGTATAAGGAATTCTATTAGATAATACGCGTTATTAAAACCGTGAAGCATAAAATTTATTAGTTTCATTAAACATAAGAGATTTAAATCATGTACAAGACGCTTTATATCAAAAGAAGCAGTATTAAAAAGATCTGCGTGTAATGTAATTATTCCTAAACAAATGGAAATTACGTGCAAAATTTATCTTAATTAACTGTATTTTAAGTAACCGGTAGTAAAACAAAGTGTACACATAATAATTAATATTTAACTTGTATTCGCTAAAAATGAAAGGATAGAAGTCAATTTTAATTGAAGTTAATTGAATCGTTAGTAACAGATAATATCTATAGAAACTTGTAAAAACCCAATAAAATGAAAATCCTAGAAGTGTTAGTTAGAAGTAGGATGTTTGAACACACCTGCGTATTTTAAAAGGCAATTTCAGTTTAATTTGTTTAGATAAACATGTCGATTCTAAGGATATTGGAAACGGTCAGATGCTTTAGCACAAAATACAAAACAGGGTTTATTTAAATAGCTCATTCGGCGAAAATTTTGCAGATAATTAATGTTTACAAAGAATCTTGGAGAAACCGGGGCTTAATATTGACGAGAAGGTGCGATACGGGGTTATTAAACCCAGATAGTCCACATGGACTAAAATATAATCGATAATAAAGAATATCAATTTGCACCAATACGAACAGGTTAGAAAAGGAAAGAGAAATGCGTCAAGCAAAGACACATATAGGAAAAGGCGTGATTTAAGCAACGTCACGAGGGTCACAATTGGTTGAAAATAGGATGCAAATATCAGAGGTAGAAACAACAATTTCTGTACAAAATTAATTAGTTTTTCTCGGACATGTTTGCGTTCCGTGTGAGAATTTCTGAGATTTAAATGGGGCGAGTGAAAATTTCGTAAAAACCGACGCGCGAGCGACGGACTGGGAACATAGAATGAGAAATTCTTAAGAATTGTCTGTTTTGGGGAACAGACCGACAGACAGGCTTTTCGCTATATATACCGGTGGTAATATGAATTTCGGCCTCTTAGACTTTTGACTATTCGATGCGTTAAAAGCTCTTACATCCGCGACTTGATTCAAGATGTTAAACAGTGCATTTTAGTTTGATAAAATAATTTAAAATTTTGCTCGTATATTTTAGTGATTCAAAATAGTTTGTTATTTACGTGCTAACATGAATGTACTTCAGTGCACTTAGATACAAGGTAATAAAATTTAGTATCACTGTACCAATTAGCAAAATT
The DNA here is from genome assembly GCA_036346225.1 of Platerodrilus igneus. Taxonomy (NCBI): domain Eukaryota; kingdom Metazoa; phylum Arthropoda; class Insecta; order Coleoptera; family Lycidae; genus Platerodrilus; species Platerodrilus igneus. The sequence continues at coordinate 1,765,836 of JARFIW010000941.1, forward strand.
TACAACGACAAATGTATACACAAAAGTAGGCAGTTTTGGCGTATATTGGTGAAAGACGCATGAATTCTTTGCTATTTTTCGGGGGTGTTAATAATTAAATGGTTCAAATACGTGTCTGGATCCACGAAACAAGGGTCAGATATACACAGATGAGTTCCGGAAAAGCCCAGAAACAACTTTAAATAAATGGTGATGGAGAAAATTTTAAAAGCGTTGAGAATTAGAAGCCGTAAATATAATCCTGTTGGAATGGTGTGATTACTAAAGGGACGATGTACATTGAAGCTTCGAGGACAGTAACCTTCAGGTAAAATATACTATTTTGTTTGACATTTTTGTGTGTGTTGAATAACTTTATAATTGATTTACTTTAAATGGACATTAGTGAAATTGTACTAACCATAAAATTTTAATTTTAAGATGAAATTTGCTTGTTTAAGTAGAAAGGGGTATTTAGTATTGATGTTCTGAATTATGATGAAAATATGGGTATGTCTTTGAGCTCAATTAGACGAACCTGGTTAATTAAGGTAAAGGGGTGGTAGATGCTCCCTTTATACTCAGACTCCGGTCTGCTTATATTGTTAAATTAATTAGTAGGCATCCAACAAGGACTTTAATTCTGGATGCACGTTAAAGTGATAATAAAATTAATCTTGAAATTCTTTTTAAAACTGAATTTTATGCTGAAATTTAATTTGAAAATTTAATGTATTCTGAATATTGATGTAAATAGAGTTAACGTTGATGTTTGTGGTAGGAATGTGTTGTTTAATTTTATGAATGAGGAGGTTTATAAAATTAGGTGAGCAGCTGAAGCGAAAACAGGATCACAGCAGTTTATGATGCATCGATAGGTAGGACTAGAATTTTTTTGTTGAAAGGGCCAGTTCCTGCAGACGGAGGAGGTTTTACAGCAATATATATATATATATATATATATATATATATATAATAGTGGTTTAGAGGGCTAAATTTAAGTATAAACAAGGCAATTTCAAACACCCTGTATAGAGGAAACAACCAGAATTTACGTGCGAAATTTATTTCATTTAATGAATTTAAAGTAACAAGTATTACCATAATTTTACAATTAGTGATTAAAAATAGTTAGGTTCGTAAAGAAAATAAATTGTAGAAGCCAATGCAAATTGTTAATTAATTTAATTGAGTTTAATTGCACGGGTAATTACGTCTAATACGCATAAGAGCTTCAAAAATCGAGAATACCAAGGTGAAACGCTTTGCTAGCACATAAACAGCCGTTGAATATAAAATACCTTGAAAAGCCAACTCCTAGAAATGTTGTGTTAAAAGTTTTGTTAATTGAACACCTGCATGTTTTCGAAATGTCAGGTTTCCTTATTTGTGTAGATAAAAGACAGAATTCAAAGTATATCGGGTAAACGGTCGGACGATTCGCGTAAATGTTAACTAAAAGTTTCCTTAGAGTGCAGAAAGGATAGCTGATCAAGGAAATTCGTCGGAAGGAAACAGGAATAATAACAGTTCACTTCATAACGCACGTATTCAGTCCACATGGGTTAGTTTGAAACGCGGACAGTAATATCGATTTCTACCACTCAAACAAGGTTAGAAGGAAACAGAATATGCATAAGAGAGGAATAGCGTTAATACAGGCGGGGTTTCAAGACGTCATTGAATACCTTATTGGTCTATATAGGTAGTAGTATAACAGACAAACACGGGAATATTGAATGTTAATTTTTCGGAAAATAATAACGACGAGTTAAATTTTGAAGATTTCGAAAACGGTTGAACCAAAATTTTAAGAAGTATTATTTTAAATGAAGGATTTCGCGTTAGGAGGGTATAGAGAGGTTACATTGGAATTATACAGAGTGGTAGAAAAGTCCCGGAACGGTCAAATATTTGGGAAATACTCATCGCATCAAAAAAAGAAAAAATACGTGTTCAATATTTTTTTACAAGCTATCCAATGACACCAAAATTGCACCCCACCCCCACCCCCTGGGGGTAGGGGTGGGGCAACTTTAAAAGTTTAAGTGGAAACCCCCATTTGTTATTGCAGATTCGGATTCCGCAGGATAAATTACCCCAAATTGACCTACGATACAAGCCATTTTGGATGATAGAAGGTGTTGTAATTGACAAAACCAAGATAGGGTACAAAAACATTTGAAATCGAAAAATGTCAGAATTACATTCATTTTTAGTATTCATTTCGTTACTAGCTTTTGATATTATTTCGTGATGTCTCTGTCTGAAAGAGAAAGAATAAGTATCCTGATGATGCGGGGGTATAGAGATAAAGATAGATCATTGCAGCAAGTCGCAGATTTATTCAATGAAGTCAATGCGGAATGTCAGCCGATTTCTAAATCTACTGTGAGTCGAACAGTGAATCGTTTTGAGCGAACTGGTTCGGTGAAGGATGAACCAAGATCTGGAAGACCTAAAAGCGCGACGAGAGGTGGTCAATTTGAACACCTTCGGCGGTAATTTCGTTATGTATGAAATAAATAATTTATTATTTTACTTCTTTTATTTTCTGATCCATCAATTCTTCTAGAAATAGTTAATTTTTGTTGATTGCAGCGCCATCTGCAAAAACCTAAAAAAATTATGACTAACATTTTGTGGCGAATCCGAATCTGCAATAACAAATGGGGGTTTCCACTTAAACTTTTAAAGTTGCCCCGCTCCCTACCCCCAGGGGGTGGGGGTGGGGGTTCAATTTTGGTGTCATTGGATAGCTTTTAAAAAAATATTGAACACGTATTTTTTTCTTTTTTTTGATGCGATGAGTATTTCCCAAAATATTTGACCGTTCCGGGACTTTTCTACCACTCTGTATAAATACTCTAAAAAGATTAGCATCGCTCTCTTTTAACTTCGTTCTCTTAGTACATTCATCGCTTGAGACTACGAACAGAAATTTACCTCGAGCTTGTAAGTATATAAAATTATTTTAAATTAAATAGTACAGTGTTGGCCTTATAATTTTGATACGCGAATAGTGTCGAGTCTAAATTTTCTTGAGGTGCAACATATATCTTAAACAAGCTCGTGAAGTGACGTGAAGTAACGTAAATTAAACTAAATTAAATTAAAGTACGCAATTATAACTAAAGTGTAATAAACTTGGATTTGGATTGGATGCATTGTGAAGGCAGAGCATGCAGCACAACTTAGATGTGTTCATCTACAAATAGCTAGAAGCGGCCAGCAGAGCAGTACCACAAAACCGAGAGCGAAAACAACGTAACGGCTTCGTCAACGGAGTAGAGATCTTCAAGAAATTCCAGGTAACGCTTTAGAATTTGTTGTTTTTATAAACTATGAAAATTGTGGTGAGGTGTGAGAGTGAATTATAAAGGTATTTTGCATTATTTTGCGTATTGAAAATAATACGTATAACTAACTTTTATGATGGTATTTAAATAGAAATCTAAAGGTGTATAAAGATTATTGACGTTCCATCAGGATTTTAAATTTTTATTGTTACGATTACATGGGTTTTTTTTGTTTGCAGTAAGCGTATGCAAAGTAAAAAGCATACATTATTCATAATTAATTGGGTTATCATGAGCTCACTATACTCCAAAGTGTACTAATTAAAATTAATTATAAATAAAGAACGAAAAATAAGGTATTATTCAGGGCCCATTTACTCCGGTTACATTGAATGTGTTTAATATTTCTAGTTAAAAATACTGGACTTTACAAATAGAATTTATTGAGGTGTAACTTGAAGTAATGAAATGTAAATAATCTTGAAGTTTTATTTGTAAATAGCGGTAAATAAATATTGTATGATTGTTGTATTATTTTGTGGTTTTATTGAGTGTGTGCGTGAACGATAAAGAGTATGATAGTGAATCTAGGTATCCAAGAGGAGACCCAACTGAGCTAGCCAGGGAAGCGGTTGAAGAATTAAAGTGATGAAGCAGGAATCTGAGTAAGAAAATAAAAATTTTTGAAAAATTTTTTTATTGTGTGAAATTTATGACGATTTTTTGGGTAAATTAAATAAAATCCTCCAATGTGTTTTGAGAAAGTACAATTCGTATAATTTACCACGGCAATATATATATATATATATAATATATATAATATATATATATATATATATATATATATCCGTAAATGCACTTTGCATTTACCTATACAAATCGAACTGGTATTTGCATAGCCATTACAAAACAATTACTTGATCGTTTTGCAGAGAGAAAAAACATCCATTGACCAGGTTTCGACCTCATTAGGTCTCGTCAGAATGGACTGGTTTTAACCCTAACAAAACATCAAGCAACCTCAATGTATATGCTCGAAGAAACCTCTGTACGATGGCGAAAGAAAAAATAGAGCGCCATCAATTGGCTAAAACCAACCCTAAGGCTGAAACTGTACAGAAGTTGATTCGAAACTATACAATTGATGGCGCTCTATTTTTCCTTTCGCCATCGTACAGAGGTTTCTTTGAGCATATACATTGAGGTTGCTTGATGTTTTGTTAGGGTTAAAACTAGTCCATTCTGACGAGACCTAATGAGGTCGAAACCTGGTCAATGGATGTTTTTTCTCTCTACAAAACGATCAAGTAATTGTTTTGTAATGGCTATGCAAATACCAGTTCGATTTGTATAGGTAAATGCAAAGTGCATTTACGGATACATCTCATGTAATTGGTTTAATTTTAACTGCAAAATTGCAGAGAAGGTTTTGCTTTTATATATATATATATATATATATATATATATATATATATATATATATATATATATATATATATATATATATATATATATATATATATATAAATAATTGCTTATAGCAAATTTAATAAATAAAACAGTATATACGATGTACAGATAAACACCCACTTTGCGAGGAATCCAAAGAAAGTTTTTAATTATACAAAGCAAGCTAGTAATTTGCATAGCCATAAATGAAAGAATTTGTTTGTTTCATAAAGGGAATAAACATTCATCTACTAATTTCGATCTCACTGGATCTCATCAGGATGAAGTGGTTTATAACCCTTAAGGGTCGATAAATGTTTATTCCCTTTATGAAACAAACAAATTCTTTCATTACTAGCTTGCTTTGTATAGTTAAAAACCCTTTTTCGATTTTTCGTAAAGTGGGTGTTTATCTATACATCGTATATACTGTTATATATATATATATATTTTTGTACTCCTCCACCCCCCTTTTTTATTTACTTATTTTTTTCTCGTCGCTCGCCCCTTCTTATAAGTTTCAATGCTTTTTTTGTATAATGTGCAAACACCTATTGCACGCCCCGTATTTTTGCAACGTTTGGTTGGTTATTTAATCAAAATAGTTTTTTTTAAAATGCCTCGACTATATGAACTCTTTATACTCAGGGTGTCCACCTACTTACCGTGGGTTCCGTGGTAAGTAGATGTGCAATGCCCAACCAAACTGCACTCTCTTTTGTTTTTGTACTAATTTTTGAATCTAGTTTTGTATATGCCAAATTTTTATTATGATCAACGTTGCCTTGTGCCAAATTAATTTAATACCACAAATTTATGACTTTTGACGTTATAAGATATTTCACAGCACTCACCTGGATTATACTTTGTTTCCGGCCTCTCTTACTGCTGGCTCAAAATCCTCGTCGCCGTATGCGCCTTTACACGGTTGCACTATCCTGTTGAATTTTCGTTTCGCCTCCAGGTATCTTTCTTTAAATTTTAGTTGCTCCCAATATCTGAAATAAATGACCCGAATTTTAGAATTTAGAATACCCGTTTATTTTACTTCCTTTGCGCTAATTCTTCCGTCGTAGTTTCTGCGTTGACTCTTCCACTTCCAATTGCTGCTCTTACGTGTTCTCCTAATTTCGCTCCTCTTGTTCCAAATTAATACGTCCGCCTTTAATCCGTACTCAATCCAAATCTATCGTCGTCCTGTTCAAAATCACTCAATGCCCCGCTACATATACATCCATATCAAAATCAATCTTCGTCCCTTTTTATAACCACTCAATGCCCTGCTACAATTCCAATCCGATGCCTTCTGCCTTTATCAATATCGTTCCAAATCTACCTTACTATTCGTCGCTTCGCCGTCGCACTAATACAAATCTTTACTCTTCCTTGTCGTCGCTATTTCTTATTTAGTATCGATGCTGCTCTTTATCCTTCCTTAATAATCAAACTATTTCAAAATCGAACACGTTTACTTATCTTCAAAAATCTTTACACAATTTAGCGCAGTTCTTTAAAATACGTCTTTATACCAAAAATATTCAAAATAAACTCCCCTTCTTTACTTTCCAAGGTGATAATTATAACATTACTTGCCTACTACATTACAAATTACATAAACTAAAATCGTCCAATAATATTTAAACACTAAGTTTGTGTCGCACATACCATAAATTATGTCCTTTTACACTTTCATAGTTTTCACATAATATTCTAGCATTGGTTCTAAATATTTTACAATCCTTCAATCACATTTGACATTGTTATAACTTATAATTTTAAAATTACATATTCGTCCAAAAGTTGATTCTAATTAAACAAAAGCCAAAATAAATCACACATGACCCTGGATCGGCGTGGTTGATAGTGGACATCCATAGACGCATCCGGTTTTCGGATGGCAAATGTACTTTCAATGGCCTATTAAATTCTAACTCAGTATAAACCCTTGAGCACTGTGTATTTTATCACGTCATCAAGTCATTTTAATTTACCTCCTGACACTTACATTTCAACTACCCTTTTGAATACTTTAGCATATGTAAAGTACGGCAAACATACATTTTTAAATTATGTGATCAGATATACGGATCATTTTACTTGGCATACACTACCTTCTACTAAACAAACCTTAGAACCCTTGGTAGCTCCCTCTGACACTACACTGGCCCCACTTATTTTGAATAAAAGTGGAAATTTCGTCTGTTTATACTCTTTTCTTGGTGTGCATAATTTCTAGTTTTTATTTAAATTCAACCCCCCCGCATTTCTACATCTTAATTATTCAACCCCTATTTTCCTTTCTCAATACGTCTGTCTAACTACGCTATATACTAACCTACACTATAAACTAAAACAAAACTAAACTTTTCGTCGCATGAACTATATAACAAACTATCCTACTAAACCCTTTTCTTGCACTATTTTGTATGGATTTCAACTTCCTCGCATCTAAACAAATTCTTATATCTCTTTTATTCGGTTTCGGTACAATAACTACCGGGTTCACATATGGAGTTTTCGCTGGTTCGATGATACCTTCTTTTAACATTTTGCTTATCTCGGCTTTAACCCTATTTCTAATTGCAAATGGGATTGGATACACTTTGGTATTAAACCCCCTATCTTCCGTGACCTCTAACTTATGCGTATATCGCTTCGCAAATCTCGGCTCTTCATTAAACAATCCTATAAATCTATTAAATAACTCTTCTAGCTTCGCTTTAATATCAATACTCACTTTCCCTATCTGTTCATCATTAATTATTCTCGCAAACATATTACATAATCTCACTTCAACCCGTCTATAATTATTCTCTCTAATCATTCCTAATCCTGAATTATCTATATCATTTCCATTCCTATATTCCGAACTAACCGTAGGCACCACCCATAACTTATCTTTATCAAATATCCGAATCGACCTATCCTTTCCATCTATATTCAATCCAAAACCCTCTATAAAATCCATTCCTAATATAAAATCAAGCTGCAACCCCTTAGTAATCAAGAACTCTGCATCTCCTGCCTTTTTATTCCCTATAAATATCGGTACACGGATAACCCTATAAATCGTCGTTAGCTTTTTGTTCATTGCCGACCATAAATTAACCCCATCAATTGTTCCTATTCGTCCTTTTAAAAATTCTTCATGTTTTATCACCACATTCTCATCTACCAGCGACAACTGCGAACCACTATCAACTAAAGCAACATATAAACAAACTCTTAAACTAATATTAATAAACAACAGGTTCTTTTTATTAAAGGTATAACTATTTAACAATAAATCTCTTAAACTATAACATACGTCTATATTCAACCCTAAACATTCGGTCTTCCAAAAATTGACGTTTTTTTTTGTCCCGACGGCGCCTCGTGTATCTGCACCACCTCAATCTTATCTGTGTCCTGTGTCATCGCGCTTGTCGTCATGTGGTGGACGTTTGCGTCCCTGTCCGTCCGGCTGTATCCGTTCTGTGTTCCGCCTCCCGTAATACGGCCGTCATCCTCGTTGTTGCCGTGCTGGTACCTGTTTTGTCCTTGGAAGTCGTTCACCCGGTGTTCCCTATTGTAATACGGTCGTCTGTTTCCGTCGTGTCCCCAATGATTTCGCTGTCCGTGGTTGAAAATGTCCTGTCGGTAGTTAGGTCGGTGTTCGTGGTACGCATGTCGTCGGTTGTCTTCCCTATAACCCCGGTTTTGCTCCCAATAATTTGTCCGCGTTTTTGACTCTAGTGCCGTTGCTAAATCGAAATTTCGCATCACTCCTAAAAATTCCCGCAGTGTCTTTACATTCTGTACCACGACTTTGTCACTTCCGGTTCCATGTGTCCCGCAAGTAGTAACACTATGTCGTCCTCGCCCAATTTTGGTGTCAAGTGTTGTGCCTGGTTATATTTGTCAATCGCGTATTCTTCTCGCGATCCGTGTGTCCTACTGTAGTGTCCCGTGATTAAATTTGTCCGTATGTCTGTCTGGTGTGTGTTACTCCAGAACTGTTCTATAAATAGTCGTCGAAATTCAGCGTATGTGTCGTACTGTCTGCGTATAATGTTGTGCCACTTTTCTGCGTTCCCTGTCAACGTCGCCCCTACTATCTGTAATTTTGTCCTTTCATTTTCGGTCTCCACGATTTCGTCCAGTCTGTCTAAAAATCCCATCGGTTGTTCCGTCCTCCGTCCCTCAAATTTTGGTAATGCGTCCCGGTTCAATTTCATATGTTGTCCGTAGTCCAGTCCAACGCGCCTCCGTTCTAGGTCGTCTAACTTGCCCTGTATTTGTCGTACTTCGCTGCCAACCCTGTTTTCTAGTCTCGTCACGTTATCTTTAAATTTTGTGTCCAGTTGGGTCCTAGCGTTCACATTTTCGTTCTGTATCGTCTCTAACGTTTGTCCTAAATTTTTGTAATTTGTCATATGTCTTTTGTCACATGTCTGAATCTCCGTGTTTAACGTCGTGAATCCGCTGGTCATCGTCTCCTCGACTGTCTCCACGCGTGTTTTTATTTCCGAGCGTAGGTCCGTCCTTGTCGCGTTCAAGTCTCCCTGAAACTGTACCCGTGTATTTTCTAGCTTGTCGTCAACTCTGTCTACCTTTTCCTGTACTTCTGTCCTTAGGTCGTCCTTTACATTTTGCATTTGCGTGAGTAGATAGTCCTGTGTGTAGTTTAATTTTGCCGTCAATTCGGCGTGCGCTGTCTTAAACTCATTCCTCAGTTCGGTGTGTGAATCTACAATTTTGTCAGTCAAATTCGTATGTGAATCTACAATTTTTTTAGTTAGTTCCGTATGTGATTCTGTAATTTTGTTTGTCAACTCTGTATGTGAAGTTTCGATTTTGTTGGTTAAAACCTTATGTGACTCTTTTTGTTCCGTACGTGCTTCTGCGATTTTGTCTGTTAATTTCGTTTGTAGTTCCTTGTGTGATTCTTTTTGTTCCGTACGTGATTCTGCAATTTGGTTCGTTAACTCCATCTTTAGTTCCGTGTGTGAAGTCTTAAAATCGTCTTTTAAACTCATCAGGAGTCGTATAAGATCTTGGCTTCCGGCGGTTTCTGCTACCTTAACCTCCTGTACCGTCGCCTAGTCCGTTTCCATGTCTATCGCCTCCGGAACTACCTGCCTCACCTCCGTCTCCTGGACATCTCCCCCTGCGTCCATCTCTTCGTCTCGTGTCATAAATTCTGCTTCAACTCCGTATATTCTTCCTGATCTCGTAATCCTTTTCATGTCCGCGTCCGTCATCTCTGCTGCTTATTTTTAAACTCCTTTTTACCTGAAAAAAATATAAAAAAACTACGGGCCTCACCTAATCTCGGGATTCCGTATCCTACTACTATTTCTGTTCAGCTTTAATCTATCTAGTATCTATCTAGCCTTTTTTTTCAGCTTTTTTTTTCTTCAGCCCCACGTTGGGCGCCACCTTTTTGTACCCCTCCACCCCCTTTTTTATTTACTTATTTTTTTCTTGTCGCTCGCCCCTTCTTATAAGTTTCAATGCTTTTTTGTATAATGTGCAAACACCTATTGCACGCCCCGTATTTTTGCAACGTTTGGTTGGTTATTTAATCAAAATAGTTTTTTTTAAAATGCCTCGACTATATGAACTCTTTATACTCAGGGTGTCCACCTACTTACCGTGGGTTCCGTGGTAAGTAGATGTGCAATGCCCAACCAAACTGCACTCTTCTTTTGTTTTTGTACTAATTTTTGAATCTAGTTTTGTATATGCCAAATTTTTATTATGATCAACGTTGCCTTGTGCCAAATTAATTTAATACCACAAATTTATGACTTTTGACGTTATAAGATATTTCACAGCACTCACCTGGATTATACTTTGTTTCCGGCCTCTCTTACTGCTGGCTCAAAATCCTCGTCGCCGTATGCGCCTTTACACGGTTGCACTATCCTGTTGAATTTTTGTTTCGCCTCCAGGTATCTTTCTTTAAATTTCAGTTGCTCCCAATATCTGAAATAAATGACCCGAATTTTAGAATTTAGAATACCCGTTTATTTTACTTCCTTTGCGCTAATTCTTCCGTCGTAGTTTCTGCGTTGACTCTTCCACTTCCAATTGCTGCTCTTACGTGTTCTCCTAATTTCGCTCCTCTTGTTCCAAATTAATACGTCCGCCTTTAATCCGTACTCAATCCAAATCTATCGTCGTCCTGTTCAAAATCACTCAATGCCCCGCTACATATACATCCATATCAAAATCAATCTTCGTCCCTTTTTATAACCACTCAATGCCCTGCTACAATTCCAATCCGATGCTTTCTGCCTTTATCAATATTGTTCCAAATCTACCTTACTATTCGTCGCTTCGCCGTCGCACTAATACAAATCTTTACTCTTCCTTGTCGTCGCTATTTCTTATTTAGTATCGATGCTGCTCTTTATCCTTCCTTAATAATCAAACTATTTCAAAATCAAACACGTTTATTTATCTTCAAAAATCTTTACACAATTTAGCGCAGTTCTTTAAAATACGTCTTTATACCAAAAATATTCAAAATAAACTCCCCTTCTTTACTTTCCAAGGTGATAATTATAACATTACTTGCCTACTACATTACAAATTACATAAACTAAAATCGTCCAATAATATTTAAACACTAAGTTTGTGTCGCACATACCATAAATTATGTCCTTTTACACTTTCATAGTTTTCACATAATATTTTAGTATTGGTTCTAAATATTTTACAATCCTTCAATCACATTTGACATTGTTATAACTTATAATTTTGAAATTACATATTCGTCCAAAAGTTGATTCTAATTAAACAAAAGCCAAAATAAATCACACATGACCCTGGATCGGCGTGGTTGATAGTGGACATCCATAGACGCATCCGGTTTTCGGATGGCAAATGTACTTTCAATGGCCTATTAAATTCTAACTCAGTATATATTTAAATAAAATTAAATAAAAACCCTTAACCACAAAAAATATTTAAATTACTAGATACGTATTTCGACCACTATGTGGTCATCATCAGTAGGGAAAAAAAAAAATTAGCTGTATAATTTACTATATTGTTGCTTTAAACACTATCGAGGATATTCTCCTCACCCGCAGGCTGGTGTTCTCAACAACAAACAAGTAAATTGTGACAATTCACTTGTTTGTTGTTGAGAACACCAGCCTGCGGGTGAGGAGAATATCCTCGATAGTGTTTAAAGCAACAATATAGGTAATTATACAGCTAATTTATTTATTTTTTCTACTGATGATGACCACATAGTGGTCGAAATACGTATCTAGTAATTTAAATATTTTTTGTGGTTAAGGGTTTTTATTTAATTTTATTTAAATCGTGCCACAGTGTTCCTATAGATTATTAATCAGTATATATTGCTATGGTAATAGGTTTATTTAGGGGTATATAAGGTCACAAGGGAGGAACACCTCATGTAACCAACCCAAAATTAAGAAAACTAAACATTTGAATCATAAAAAGTACTTGGTCAAATAAATTGTCCGCCACACAAACTAATAGACAAACGTGTAATAATAAAAAAATAAGAATATCTTTAAAAAATGTGATTAATTTAAATCGTCATGACAAAAAAATTCTAACGTTAATGGTGTGATAGGGTGTGTTATACCCCCGCAGAAAGGAAACTTTCAACGTTCACTTTACAACTGAATTGTTTACTGTATGGAGAATAAAAGGGCGCTAGGTGAAGGTACCTTAAAGTACACAACCAGCATTACAATAGTCTATAAATTATTGACTAATTTAAATGGTTGGGGTATACTACACTATCGCACTAACGCAGGGACAACATTTTTAGATTGGCATAATAATTACAAGCAAACACCAGCAAGGATTAAGTAACTAAATGCGCATCTTTTTGCACGATTTTAACCTATTTGTATAATATAATATGCGTATATTGAACTAATACATTATAATCTTGTTTTGAAATGACCCTATATTCTGATAGCTAAATCGATTAAATTACTTTATTGAACAACTGCAGCATGCAGTTTTCATTGTAAATCGCGTTATTGTACATGCAACGTTTTCTATATGCTAATCGTGCAAAAATTCATTACATTGGATAATTGAATTTTCCTGTACATTAAATTGTTTCAATGTTCCAAACAGACTACTGTTTCAATTGTTTGTAGAATTAGTTCGATGATGTTTGTAAGCAAATAAGCATAAAGCATCCAGTGGCTTTAGTTTGGCAAAGGTTAGTGCTTTACCTTATGTGTGTGTTGACATTTGAAAAGAGAAGACGCCAATGACCACTGCTTCGGAAGCTCATCAGATTGATCTTTTTCTTCCCTTCACAAAACACCAACGAACCGTGAAATCTTAAGATTGACTTAAATTTAAATACAAGGTGGAAAGTTTCTAAAACGCCATCTAGTCAAATTCAGCAATGAATGTTATAGTAGAGACCAAATAAACTGGGGTATGACTAATCTTTAAATTGGATTAATAATTTAATACCCTATCAGCATCCGTCCTCACCTGGTGCAGTCCTTTTAGCTGTCACTATCAACCTGACAATGACATTAAACTTTTAAAATTTGTTATTTTCAGGTTGAGTTAAAAAATTGTAAAAATTACAAATAATCAAAAGATATTTTGGACATATTTAAATGTGCATTTAGATACAACTTTTAGTAGTACATCTTTATTTGAGTTTACTTTCAGATTATGATGCATATTGTAACAAAGTATTATAAGGTCGTCAAAAAGGAATTTATTGTGAGATTATTCCTCTAAGAAACTATTAAATAAAAGAAATAGACCAAATGACTGCAAATTTTTTTAATGATAGTAATTGAATAAGTAAACATAGTTTAGTACAATCGTCGTTATAACAAAATTGAAACAAAACCTTCGGCGTTGTTATTTAGATACGTCGTTTGAGCCACGCACACACGTCATTTACTACCTGTTGCACTTCTACCTTTCATCAGAACGGTAAGAGGTTGTGCAGTCTTTTCCCTGTGGTCAAAGGCTTCATCCCTGAATGTTTGGCATACTTCTCACAATTCGGCTGTCCTGACTTTTCGGCTTCCGATGAATCTTGGGTGTGGGTTTTTGTATCATCTTCAGAATAGCTTTCATCATCGTACGGTATACAAGGTTTCATGCATTCGCTGAACGTTGAGATGAGATATGAATTGGACCTTCGTGGAAGCCTATTTTATCAACATCATATGAACTGTTCTTCTTTACCTTTGTAATACGGTAAGGACCAAGGTATTGCGATTTCAATTTAAGTCCTTGGCCTAACTGCGTTCGCTTAACAGCAACAAGATTTTAGATTTGTAAACTTTAGCTGTTAGTCTTTTCTTATTGAATGAACGTTTGGTTTCTTCTTGCAGCGCTGTAATTTGCTCACTTGCTCTTTTTCTACTTTTGTATCTATCGTTCTGATATAACAGTCGCAATTCTTCGTCGATTACGTCACAGATTTTCAAATCGTTTATTTTTCGCATCTTTATAGCTCTTAGGAGTTCAAGCGGTGTTTAACCTATGCTACGTTGATACATAGAGTTTATTAACGTATTTGTACCACTTAGATGGATCTTCTAAAGACAGTTCAGTATGTATGTTGATTATTATTGTTTAGTCTTTCGACTTGATCATTACTTCTAGACAGACTCGTCGTTATTGTAAAACAAAGATCAGCACAAAGTCGTGCTACATTTAACAAGAAAAAGCAACTACTGTGTTCAAAGAAACATAGAAACAAGGAAAAGATTGCTTAAAACATATGTGTGGAGCACAGCACTGTACAACTGTGAAGCCTGGACAGTAGGAGAAGCGGACAAGAAAAGGCAGAAGCCTTTAAAATGTGGTGCTACGAACGTATGATGAAGACATCATGGACAGACAAAGTTAAGAACAAAAAAATGTAGAACTTTGTAGGTGAAGAGGATGTATGTGGAAAACAGTAAAAATAAAAGAGATAGGATAATAAACAACATACTAAGGCATAAGGGAATAATGCGGAATATATTAAAAGCAGAGATATGAAAAAAGAAAAGTAGAGGTAAACTATTGCACACAGGTAGCGAAAGATGTTGGCTGTGAGAGTTTCAGGGAAGTGTGCAGGCTAACTCAGAATAGAAATCAATGGAGGTACGCGTCCAACCAATTCCAAGATGGAAAACCTAATGACGAAAAAGCTAACTGTACTTAAACCTGACGATAGCTATAAGCAACTACAGGTATTGATTATGCAATACTCTCAACTAATGTTAATTGTGCGAAAAGATCCTTGGTAGCCACAGGCTGCTTAATCCCTTTCACACACTAATGAATCTTGTTGAAATAGGGCATATAATTAGGAAACAACAAAAATGGAACCGAGCTGTATCTGGGCTGTGTAAATTTCAAGGAACGGTGTAGGCTAGCTCAGAATAGAAATAAATAAACGTACGCGTTCAACCAATTTCTACACGGAAAACCTAACGACGAAAAAAATAATTGCAGTTAAATCTGAAGATTATTATAAACAACTACAGGTGTTGGTTTTTAAATATTTTCAACTAATGTTGATTGTGCGAATATATTGGAAGACTATTAATTCGGCAAATGTTCAAGTATTGGGGGATCTTGGCAGCCGCAGGCTGCTTAACCCCCTTCACACTACGAGGAAATAGGTGATATATTTGCAAACAATAGAAAGGGAACCGAACTGCAACTAACAAGAAAGAGCAGCAGTTATGTTCGAAGACAACAAACAGAAACAAGGAAAAAATTGTTGAAAGCATATGTGTGGAGTCCAGTACATCTATGAAATAGGGGCACTAGGCGAAGCAGACAGAAAAACGGTAGAAGCCGTTTGGAAAGTTGTGCCTCAAATGTGTGAGGATGATAGCATGGACAGACAAAGTTAAGAACAAAAAGGTTATAGAAATAGTAGGGGAATAAAGTTATCTGTGGAAAACAAAAAAAACGGGAGAAATAGAAGGGCAGGATACGTTTTATGGCATTTTCGGGAACTAGTGTGACATATATTACAAGCAAAGATAGGAAAAAAAAGGCACAGGTAGACCTAGACGAGACTATTGAACAAAGATAGTGAAAGATGCAGACTGTGTAAATTTCAGGAAAATGTGTACGTTAATTCAGAATAGGGAACAAAGAGGGTACGTACGCGTCTAACCAGTTCCAGGACTGAAGACCTAATAATGATGATGATGGTAGCTAATTGCAATGATCTCAATGTAACTCTTTATGTAACGCTAGAGTATACCTAGTAGTATCTGTGTTTAGTGACTGCCTGGGAATAGATATTAAAAAAATGTAAATTTTTTCTCAAGCCAGCATATCCATTCATTGCAAATATTATATATATATATATATATATATATATATATATATATATATATAAACATATAATATATATATATTATAAATATATTATATTTGTATATATTTAAATATATATACAATTAAGATAGATTTTTTTATTTTGGGTTTTGTTTCATTCAAATGTCATAAATATTTAAAATGCCAAAGTCATTTATTTACAACTGACGTTTCAAAAAACATGTTTTCTTACACTTAGTTCTGTAATCAAATAGTTAACATCTTTGGAGAATTTCTTAAATCTATCCTTACATTTATTAGACTGTTGGTTTTTGTGACATTTTGTGTTGTAATGTAATTTGTATTTCTTTCGTTTTGGTTGGTTATATTTACCAACTACGTTATTTATACTGAAAACTACAGGAGTAACAATTACAAATAAGAAAATAAAAATTTTTTAATTAGAGATGTTGCTACTTATAAAATATATAAAAATATGATGATCTACTGTAACATTATAATTAATAAAAATATTATCATCTATATACATTGTGTATTACATTCTAATGTGTTCGTATTTGTGTTTGTGCGTGTGTGTATGTGCGCGTGCGTGCCTGCACACGCGCGCCTATGCCCGTGCACATGCTCGTGCGAGCGAGCGCGCGAGAGAGCGCGCATGCACGTCAGAGTGCGCGCGCACGCGCACGTACGCCTACACACATGCACACACACAAATACAAACATATTAGAATGTAATACACACTGTATATAAACCATAATATTTTTATTAATTATTATGTTACAGTAGTTTATCATAATTTTATATAATTTAGTAGCAATATCTTTTAAAATTTTTTATTTTCGTATTTGTAATTGTCACTACTGTAATTTTCAGCATAAATAACGTAGTTGGTAAACATGACCAACTAAAACAAAACAAAATCTCACAAAAAACAACAGTCTAATATATGTTAGTATAGATCTAAGAAATTCTCCAAAGACGTTAACTATTTGTTTACAGAACTAAGTGTAAGGAAACATATTTTCCGAAACCTCAGATGTGAATACATGACTTTGGCATTTTAAATATTTATGACATTTGAACGAAACAAAACCCAAAAAAAAAAGTATCTTAATTGAATATAATAACGTCCAGATGGAAAAAATCTATTAAATATATATATATATATATATATATATATATATAATATATATTACTTATACATATATATTACTGTGGTCTTTCTCGGGCCCCTTGCTTGGGCTCCATAAAAATGCTGTGTTTCCTCAGTATCCGCTGGTTGTAGCTCCACGAAATGGGCTGTCATAAAAAATTTTATAATGCTTACCTTCGGAAACTCCCCAAAATTTTTTAAATGTAATTACAAAATTTTCTACCTATCTAAAATTGAAGCCTAGACTTACAATTTATACTATTTAACAACAATATCTCTCTGAAGATGCTTTTCACTCGGACGCCAAATCCTCCAGCTTCCTCAGAGATATCCGCCACGGCTGTTCGCTCGTTTCCTAAAAATCCTAACCTACTAAAAATAACACTGACTGCGAAAAATACATAAATATTTATTAACATATCTAATCAGTTGTGTATCAATTCAGTTTACATACCTCATGTATTTCAAGCTCAAAAACATTTTATTACTTGTGGTAAATAATAGCTCAGTTTAAAGAAAATAAATTTAAAATCATCCTACATCAATCCTGAAACAAAGTAACCTGGCTTATATCCAACCTTTACTTTATACCCCAGGTCAAATACGAGCTCATAGTAAACCTCCTTTTATCTACGTGCTAACAACGGCACTGCAATTTCCTAAAACTATTTTACCTTTTACAAAACTTATAGCTTTCACCTTCGAGTGATATCATCAAATTATTACATACATTTTTCATTAAATCCTTTTTAAATTGACTCATCAATTAAAATGTCTTTATACCATAATAATACACAAATCACAAAATTGTCACCCAGAAAATCACCAACAAAAACAAACAAAAGTCTTATAAGTAGAGTTACCTGGATTTTGTTTCAAGTGCTCTCTACATGGACACCATCTGCAACGTGATCCTCCTTCTCGACTGAACGTTCAAATACTGTCTCCAGGTTCTTTATATGGACACCATCTCCAACGTGATCCTCTTTCTCGAATGTACGTTCAGATACTGTCTCCAGGTGGCCTCTCACCATCAGGAACACACCGTTTCTAATTAAATTTGTTCCCACAAGTACACGGTACTACCATGCTCTCGTGCACTTGCTGGTCCATCCATACATTTACCTTGTACTCAGAGTCAACACACTGCCTTCAAACACCCAGTACTAACAAAGCACTCACTTGTGCTAACTTAACTGTAATTTTACTCAATCACTTTGCTGTGTAGTTAGGTAGGCGATTGTAAGTAAAGACAAAAGAGAAGCCACCCCCCTACTTCAATTTCCAACACTCCTGTCGCATTTCTCTTGGTATCACCGCACAAACACGCCCACGGTAAAACGTTTCCACAAAATATCCAGTTATCCTTGACAAATTCTACGTATTTTCAGCCTACCACGCTCAACCGTCTTTCAAATCTAGGAAATTTTCGCTCCAAACAAGCTCGATAGCACGAAATCCTGGCAACTGTCGTTTTAAGTTCTAGCCTCTACAATACGCCTACAGTAGACGCGTATATCTGTCATTTCATTCCCACTCATAAACAAAATCTCGTCTTATTTTATCTTTAAACATTATTTTCCCGTTTATTCACAAGCTATTGTCGTTTATCCTACTCTTGTTTATTTATTGTAACCGTGGTGCTCTGTTAGTAACATACCCCAGATTTTTATACCCTTTCTGCTCCATTTATTATGAAAACATAGCGTGTCTTCGTCCCGCTCCAATATCAAACCTGCAACTATAGTCTTTTATCTCTATAAATCGATATTGTGTTCGTACGTGCTGTCTGCACTTGTGTTTTGTCCTCATTAAATTATTTCCGCTATTATTTGTTGACAAGATTTTATGTTTGTTATCTTTTTACAACTATAAAGTTCTTAGAATCTATAACACGTGCAACTTAACTAACGACTGCCGCTTTACATATGCTCTCGACCTGAAAGCTTTTATTCTTTAGAATATTAATATAAATCTTAATTATGTTTGCCGTAGTTTACGTTTTATATGTATTTACGCACTTATACGCCTCAAATTATGTTTGCTAACTTATTAATAATTAATATTTACAATAAAATTTTATGCTATATTCAACTAACCCTAATATTTACTGGTTTTTTGTCAAATACGATTTGATTTTGTTCAAACATAGCTCAAACTTTACGTGACAAATTTATACACTTGCTAATTTGACATAAATACAAATTGGAGCTTGCTAATGCCCTTTTATGACCTCAGTAATATATATATATATATTATGCTGTGATAAGGGGTTGTTTAAGGGTGTACTTTATAGTAAAGGTCATTTAAGAATGAGTAATTATCATAGGCAGCAGAAAACTGCACTTATTTAGTGAAGAATTTAGAAATGAACATAGTTTGTAGATAGTAAGCAGTCAACACCCTGTATATAAAGTATAAATAGTTTTAAGCGACGCAGATAAACATAGGAAGACGCATAGTGGGCATAGAAATGAGAAATACATTCATTAAGTAAATAGTAAATATTAAATACCCTGTAGATAAAGTTTAGTTAATTTAGGTAAAGCAAGCAATGATATTTTTTAGTGGAAGCACGCGTATATTTATAAATAAATGATAAAGTGTAATTAGACACGCATTCAAAAAGAGTTCCAGACGATTAGATTAATATGGAAATAGAAACAGAGCTTCAGGTAGCTAATATAAATGCGTACAAATATCTAACCATTTTTGATAAGAAAAATGATTAAAAATTGCGTGAACAGCATGTAAATATGAAAATTAAAAGTCGAGTTGCATCAGTTGTTTATGGAAAGGCAATTAGATCTATCAAAACACAGCATGTTGATAACGAAAGACAGCTGCAAGCATGTTATGATTATGGGGAATCGTGGTGAATTACATCAGAAACGGCTTTAAATGTAATTATTTGATTGGGCAGAAATAAGCAACGAGTTCTAGACCATACCCACGGATGGATTGGGAAATAAAGAATATATTAGCAAGCACCGTGATAACGAGGTTAGTTTTGAACTCAACAAAGGCCGAAGTGCGTTGTGATGAAATAAAATAATACGTAAATTTGAAAAGTGAAAGATAAAACAAGTGCTAATATAAAGATTATAATTGCCGATTAAAACGTAAGTACATTTTTCGTGAATTCATTTTAAACTAAAACATAAAAAAATAATAGGGCTCTGAAGTCGGGGGTCCAGTAATACAAATCTGATGTATGAGGGAGAAAAATACAATTTTGATGTTCGGGGAAAAGAAGAGTAATACAATTTTGAAGTACGGGGAAAATAGATTTGAGGAAATTGATTGATCAGAAGAAATAAGTCAGATATGAAACGACAATAAATTGGGGGTGCATAAATGAATAATATTAGTCCATAGGGTAATGGCAATAATTGAAAGGTAATCCTAAATTGAGGAAGATAATCTTTATTTCAAATGGAAGCGTCGATGTGAAGAAACAAACCAGGTCAGATTTTTTAGTTATAAGACATTTTGTTTTTCTATATAATTTTTTTATTGAATTTGCTTAATATAATATGCTTGTGAAAAGGTCAACAAAAGAAGTTGCATACAATGAGTAAAATGATAACAGGTTTAGAATATTCTACACTTCGTTGATAAGGATAAAAGGTTTTTTTTTTTGGTGACTTTGGGTTTTGAGTAAATAGTATATGATTGTTAACAAATGAGATTTATAACTTGAACTAATTGAAAAGTGTATTTCAAATAATTTACAAAAGCTGTATGTGCAGAATATATTGGTTTCATTATACATAAAATCGAAATTAACTGAATTTTATAATTTCAAATAAATGCTAGCCGAGGTCATAAGATTGAATAGTTCAAGGAGGAGCTACGAGTATAAATAGGAAATTGATAACACGCAAGGCGGTAACGTATCGAATTTTGCTATTGGTAGACAAGGTTGGTTCAAGATAAAATCCAGTTAAGTTTCTGGAGGGAATCGATAGCAGTATTAATAAGACAGCCGGAGGAGGAGATAATTACAATCTTGTTTATTTATAGTAGATATTAAAATGGTCGTACAAATGATGGAACGCGAATAATTTAGAGTTCATAGCAAAAATAAATATAACAGCCCAACGAAGGGGAATGAGAATTCCAATAGCATAGCAATATATATGTTTACATATTTTGATGTGATAAGGGTCATATAAAGATCACTGAGCACCATACCGTGTACATACAACACTCTAAAGCCAGAGAAAAATATAGAAATTTTCCTAAACACTTTAATGATCCAAATGCTCTAATACTCCAAATACGGAAACCCGTGATATGATAAGCTTTATTTATGTTTCATAATAATATCCATCAACAGTACATATTACGTAAGTAAAAATCAGTGAATATCCTTCTAACTGAAAAGCACTTTATACCATTTAAAACGCGTTTTAAAAAGAATAGATATCCGTGTTTTTGAAAGCGTTCCTCTTTAAAACATTTTTTATAACGCGTTCCGTTCAATTTCATCGCAAGATTGAAAGGTATCAGATTTCATTACATTTCATTAAAAAGCAATGCAAAACATGCAAGTCGGGTATTTCATTCTTAGAGTATTCGGGAAATCTAGATTCATTCATCAAGTAGTAGAACAAGCCATGAATCATGATAGCAGATTAGCATTTTAACATCTATTCACTAAAGATCCCAATTATGAACAATAGTAAGACATTTAACAATGCAATAAATTAAATGACGGTTATTAATAAACATAGCATATAAGCATTTTAAACTTTCATTCAATAACGATCTCAATTAAAAACGATAACATGAAATTTAACTTGAACTCACACCTACATGGACGCTCTACTCATTATGAGGAAGATTACTTATTACTTTGAGTATTCACTTTATATCATTACCTTTTCTCTTTTTCTGAGAATCCTATAGATTGGTGTTCGTCATACTTTTAGCATACTTGAAATCATAAGACCGAACAACGAAAATCACATTTCTATTTCCTTTTAAATAAAGAAAACTACATTAATATAGGATACTTACACAAAAGTATCAAGTAATTTTACTACAAGGAAAATAATTTATTGCATTTGTTATCTACTAAAAATGATTGGATGGTTAAAATTCTTACAGCCATGGTTGGCAGAAATTTTGCTTATCTTTCAGATCTAAACCACAGGCATCATAACTTACGTTAACTGTATATAATAATTAAAATGGGCTGTAATAAGGATATTTTTAAATCTTTAAAATATATAGCCTTCTACATTAACCACACTTCGGTATAACATCAAACAAAACTAGATCCTTTTATTGTAACATAACTTACATTTTTTATGAACTACGAAAGCGAAGCTATTTAATTTAATCTAAACTAATTTTTGTGACCTTAAATTCATGTAAGAAGCAAAAACAAGAAGGAAAATCCCTAAACCGTGAAGTAAAATTCACCAGAAAGGTTGTGTAGTGTAGTTTGAAGGTTATATCAACTTAAATGATCACCATCCTCCTAGAGTCGGCCTCGCCTCTGCAAATGACGACAGAAAAATACTACTGAATCCTCATAACCAATTTCGTAATGGGGTTTCTTCGAGTCACTTTAAACGGACTGCGGTTTTTCATAAAGCGAACCAACATATCTCGCATTTGATAAGAAATTTCTGCATACGGACTATTATTCTATCAAAAGATGTTAGAATAAAAGAATCATGAATAGTTAAAAGTTGAATGTTGTAATTAAGCGTAATTATTTATAATGCTTTTCAATAGGTTGCCATAGATATATCATTATACAATATACTGCTATTTAATACCGTTATAAAGACGGTGTAAAAACGTGGTTGTAGCGCATTTTGAATTGACTATTCCAATTTGCCGTGTCTGTTCATTCCGACACCAATACAAATATATTTTAGATCGAGTCTTTAGTCACTCGTGGCCAACTTCATTCCCATGTTACTTAGATTAAGGACAATGAACAACTGTCTGATTCGGACGACAATCCTAGCAACGTAATATTGTAACAGAACGAACATGCGCCAGATGTTGCTTATCAAGGTTTATCACTGTATAGTGAAACAACAACGGCTAAACATAGCTGGAAATCCAGCGTTTCGCTTCAAGGTTAAAAGTTTATATACTTAGTTTTCGATAAAGTCAATTACGAAAGTCAACACTTGTTTCGCAATGAGCATCAACTTATAATTTCGACTTGATAGACAAAATATAATACATGGTATGTC
This sequence comes from Platerodrilus igneus, assembly GCA_036346225.1. Taxonomy (NCBI): domain Eukaryota; kingdom Metazoa; phylum Arthropoda; class Insecta; order Coleoptera; family Lycidae; genus Platerodrilus; species Platerodrilus igneus. Next base: position 1,789,254 of record JARFIW010000941.1, read on the forward strand.
ACATATAAAACGACTAGAAACCAAATCTGTTTGCAATTTTTATGCTCGAGGAAAATAAAAACGTTACATTGGCTAGTTATAGCTACGAAATATTTATAGGCCTGGACAAGAAAACGTTACAGCAAATGCCTTAGCGCGAATATGTTCATCAGTTGCGAAGAGTATATTTGAGTTATGTTTGATTCATGAACATTTATGCCATCGACGAGAAACAAGGATGTGTTATTGGCTGCGTAGTAAAAATCTTTCTTTATGTTAGAGGACGTACGAAAAATAAAGTCTACTGGTCATGTCTGCTGTGGTCGAGCTACAATTTCACAAAAATATTGGTTATATTGTTAAAACTACTCAGTTATTGGAACGATCCAACATAGATTTCAATGGACCACTCCCTTCCTGACCTAGAAATCGATATCTTTTAATTCTGGTTGATGAATTTTTACGTTATCCGTTTGCTCTTTCATGCCAAGAGGTGTCTGCCAACACTGTCATACTAAAAATCAAAGAACTGTTTTCCTTGTTTGCATACTTGCATTCAAATCAACTCCTAGTTTTATCATACGAGCTTAAGCCATAGCTCAATAGCATACGTATTGCCACTAGTCGGACCACGGCTTACAATCCACAAAGTAATGGTCAAAGTGAATGTTATGTTGGAATAGTCTGGAAAAATATTCAATAAGCTTTAAAGGATCATCAGCTTGATATTACTAAGTGGGAAGAAGTAAATCAACAAGTTCTGCATTCCATACGTTCTTTATTATGCACTTTGACTGATTCAACACCAAATGAGAGAATGTTTAGTTACTCAAAAGAACTAGTAAAGGAACGACTACACCTTCATGGCTAATGAAACCTGGGTCAGTTTTAATGAAGCGACCGGTTCGACATTCTAAATATGAGCATTTGGTTGAAGAACAAAGAAATTCTGAATATTCTTATGTGAAGTTGCCAAACCGAAAAGAGATAACTGTTTCTATTAGACATCTTACAAGAAGTCATCAGAGTCAACTTTAGAAGATTCTGTAACCTCCACGTTTGATTCATTAGGAACAAATTCTCCTCTCAATGTTCATAATCAACTAACCGAAGAACTAAAAACAACAAATATTTCTATTTCACTACCAGAAATTTCTCTAGTTCATGAATCTACCAGAAGAATACGCGATCGCCACCCCTCCATCTTATTTGAAAGATTACATCACTTACTAAAAGTGAATCTCATACATTATTTATTTGGACATTACATACCTAATCTAGATGTACATGTTTAAAACAATTCGATTGTCAAGTAGTTGTCGTTTAACTATTTTACTCTAAATTTTCTCATTTTTGTATATTAAAGCTTAGCAAAGATTACTTTAATTACTAAGTATTTCACTTACTTACCTTGCATTCATCCAACAATAGATAATTGGGTTGTACATAGAATTACTCATTGCCAACCAGTAAATGGCTAGGTAAGTTTCTTGAATATAAGGAGAATCCGTTATATTTGGATAGTACGACACTACAATAAAATAGAGATGGAATGGTAACCAGCAGACTGCGAAGATGACTACAACAACCATCATCATTTTGACAACCTGTAACAAAATTCTTTAATTAATAACCTAGGTTATAAGTTGTGAGTTTCCTAGCTATCGAGAGTTGAGTAGAAATATTTAAGCATAATAATTAAATTTGTTGAAAAAAATTATTTCGATTGCCGCACATATTTATTTATGCAAAATGATGTCTGTCTAATTGGCGGATCTTGATTTTCTGATGCCCCAGGCGTAACCCGATTTGGAGGTTCCCTACTGACTATACTAAAAATGAGACTGTTCACCAAAAAGAACAGTGCGGAAAATCATAGTTGTGTATTTTTGAAATTAAGAACAACAAATACATAAAGATAACATACAGAGATAATATTTTCAAGTATTAGAAAAATAAGCAGATTCCTATTTGAAAGAAAAAAATACCTTCTCCGGTAGAAAATCTGCATAATATTTTTAGTAATTTAGTATTACTAATTTAACTTTAAACGAGAGATGCTCGTTTAATGTTTGTTACGTGTTAAGTAAATTAACACGCAACAAGCCTTTCATTTATCGGACATTTCGTTTCCATTTTTTATATTCATTAAATTTATAGTATTTTGTGTAAAAGTAAAGGAATTCCTTTTGTTTCTTAAATTCAACCCTGCTTATTTTACAATTATAATTTACACTGTAAGAATGATTCTAATATGCGTAAATACGTTAAGATATCCTCGGGGATATTTAACGCTCTCGAGGAATGTAAGATGAACACGCCTTATTGAAGCGACAAAGTTATATATTTTGATTAGTTATAGGACATCAGCTGATTTGAATAAGCCAATTCCGGGGGTGTCGGATAAACACTGAGACAATGGGGGTATTTACGTGGACCACTTAAGTACCGGGATTAACGGAAATGGGTGTGTTTTTCGGAGTACCGTTCTTGCGCGTGTTTTCAATGTAGTGTCTGAAATTATCTTCCCCATCTTTCTTTAACTTTTTCCCTTTAGCGCACTACAGAGAATTGGACGCATCTATATACATTAAATTTGAGAAAATCGAGCCACTAAACCCTGAGATTGAGCCGTTTTCGAGGCACGAACTATAAGTGTTACAAACTTAGTAAGTTTTTGATAGAAGTTTGCGTTGTTGAACTTAAATCTTTAATTAAGTACGAGTGGAACTTCTTTTGCCTTCATCTTTACAAACATCAATAGTAGATTCACCATCAAACAATTGAATATTATTTTCTTTAAACATGAGTCATAAATTGATTGAACAAAATTGACCCAATAAATTACGTAAAAAATTTACAGATAATAATTGAGGAAAGTACTTCTCCGTTCGAGATCTTGTAGAGAAGATTGGGTATAATAAAGAACATTTTTCAAAGGGGTTTTACAAATCTCAGTCTATTAAGATAAAAGAGAAGACACACATACGAAAAAATATGTAAGTTCTTATTAACGGGTTGGATTTTATTTGCAACAATTAAAACTAGTGGAATTATAAGGCTTAATGTCAACCATTTTTGAAAGTAAAAAGCTTAAGATTTATACGAAGTCACCAAAAACATGGAAAATGTATCCACTACATAGGAAAAAAGAACAAACGAACAAAGTTCTTATGTAAGAAGTAAAGGAGCGTATAAATACTACCAAGTTTCGAACAAACACTAGCAAGTGACCGAGATTGGATTAAATTGCGAGAACCAAAGAGACAGATCACAGAAACAAGTTATTATATTTTTGTAGTTTGAAAATTACTAAGGAAATGTTGTCTGGCAATGCCAACTTAACTACACTATCGGAAATTTGAAGAAGTTTCCGGGAGTTGGTTGCTTATACTTGAATATAAAAGGCGTATGGAAAACGTTTTGTATATATTAATATACTACGGTCCCTTTAAAATTCAAGATCTTTGTTGGTTGTTTTGCAAAGAGATATGCGTCAGTCTGACGAGCTGCAAACACAGCGAAACCGGTCATAAGTTTTTCCCTTTGTAAAATAACAAACAAATTGAATTTTTGTTCAATATGCTTAAACTACTCATCTCCTGAAAAAATTATATGCCACTGTTATACTGGAAGCACTTTAGCTTCTGTCACTCGAAATCCCCAGTAACATTAAGTGTAGTACATTTTTGGATGGTCCGCTAATGTTATAGTGAGTAAGGTCATTTGTTATTTTCACTCTATATACAGGGTAGCATTAGTTTTATGTCATTAATTTAAACCGATAAGACAAACAAAAATTGTTAATAAACCTGAGGTCTAAAGCAAACAGTTTAGCTACAATTAGACACACAAAAGAATTTTAAATTGCCTTTAAACCACTACAATGTTGACTTGGTGAGAAATAAATTATACAATTACATCATGATTTAAAGTCGACCAATTAAGTTGTGACCTTCAACAAACTTAAAATAGTGAAATAGGGTGCATTTTTGCTGCCAAACGAAATAACTTAATGCACTTTAGCTACTACTGTAATAAGTTTAGATTTTTTTTATAAATTCGCATGTTTAGATAATAATCACAACAGAAAATAATATTTCATAATGCTGATGTGGCCAACTGTATTTGGTTCCTGATGCGTTTTTTTGCAGTTCAGCGTTTATGCAGAATACGATATCCTACATTAAGTTGAATGTACTTTTCATTACATAGCTCGTAACCGTGCTTAGATGTTGTACTTGTGTGTAAGTGTTGTATGTTTGACCTACGTGCTTAGATAAAACATTTAAATGCAGTATTGTGACTTAATTGTAATTGGATACAGGTAATTGGAGTTTTTTGACGCGTTAGTAGATTAATAAATTGTTTTTTGAAAATACGAAAACCCGAAAATTATACCAACAGCAAACTTGCGGTTTCGAGCACTTATTGTGAAAACATTTTATTTGCGTTATGAGATTCAGGATAGTACTTGTATACGTAAGTATTCCTTAAAAACATGACAAAATAGCGGTCCTAAAACTTTTGCTTATGTTGACCTGGGTAGGGCATTTAAAAAGCGATTCAAGAATAAAATGCTTTATAGGCTTTTTGATTAGTTAATCAATCTCTATCACCTAAATTTAATGACATAAAACTAATGCCACCCTGCATATATATATATATATATATATATATATATATATAAAATGACTGTAATTCAAGGTCATATTACAGCGTAGGATAAAGTTTTTACTTTATAACTTCGAAAAAAGAATTAATTTGTTAGGCACTTATTTGTATAACAATGTATTGGTGAAATACAGAATATAGAGATATTTATTAAATTTGACGCTTTAACGAGTGGTTATTAAAATAGTTTCACACATAGTAAATAATTAAAGGATCACTTTACGTTCAAATGGATGTCAATTTTATGTAAAGACGCGTGAATAAATATTCTAAAAAGAATTTTTATATAATAACAAATGGACGTGCTTTCAATTAAAAGCGTATTAATTTAACTTTATACCATTAAAACAGATAGGATTTAGCCATAAAAAGCGTGGTTAATGATTCAGTTCTAGAATGGACTGGAACGTTGATAACATACATAGAAAATCAATGGCGAACGTTCCCGAGAGAGGTTTGGGTTATTTAAATCCAGTACCGGACAACCACTAGATTAATGTTGATTGAAGCGTCGAAGTGAGGGTATGTTGCCTTTGATAGTATACAGTTTTCGTAATTTAATCGACATATAAAATGTATAATGTTAGACGTTAATAATTATTTAAAATATATTAAAATGTAAAATAGACAATTAAAATTATCGTAGCAGAAAATTCACTTAAAGATATGGAAATCATATAAAATATCAATGTAAACATGGTTTTTGGAATAGGTCAATTTGTATGAAAAGTGAATTTTTAAATACAAGTTAACACAGAATGGAGCTTTTATATCAATTTATAAGGATTGGTAAAATGAACGTTGGTAAAATTAAAAATAACGATGAGAAAATGCTTAAACGTAAAACTTAAATCAATTTGTTTAAATATTTTGAGTGATTTATAAGTACTCAGTGTTAACTTAAGTTTCGGGGTAAGATTTGTTTATGAAATTCAACTTAATTTAATTTTAAGGGTTTTTGTAAATCTACACATATGATTTGTCATTACACAAGATAAAAATTAAACATACTGAATTCAGTTATGTTTAACGTGGTTTTTAAGGGGAAGCGATATTAAATTATATTACTTCTAAATTCTAATTGGTGTACATATTAACTACAAGAAAGGTTTAATTAAGAATTTGTTAATGAATGATAATCACGTGTTTAAGATTTGTGTATTAGAGACTAATGTAGAGGAGGACTTACAATAAGTGAGAGAAGGCGATGCTCTTGACTCTTCATTTTAGTATATAAGATATGTGTTGCGGGCAAATTATTTTGAATCATCAAATTTATATTTCAGATATTGTTTGTAAGAGAAAATTGTTGTGGTTGCATTATTTAGTACTTAAAAAATTGTTTGTAAAAGATTTATTTCGTATTGTTATACCATATGATCACAGTGGTTTTCATGAATTGTAAAAGATAGGAAACCAAAAAAAGAATAAGAGAGCTAGCAAAAATAATTAAACGACGAGCACTTAAAATCATTCACCATCACATCACTTTTATTGACGCCCAATGTTGGGCAATCATGCATCCACAGCAATATAATATGTATATATATATATATATATATATATATATATATATACTATTCAGTTTTTCTTTTATGGGTTATAGGTCCTGTTTAAAAAATAATAAAAGGCGTACTCTTTTTATTCCATCTGAATTTTCGAGTATATTTGTACTCTTGGTCACAGATTATTAAAAATTACACGTTGTATAAACACAGTTATTGCAAATGAATATATACTTACAATAGTTTGAGATTGTGTAATTACTGGCATGTGTAACAGGAAAACATTTTTAAAAAAACTATTTAGAACAATTACAAAATTGACAGTTTCTGACAAATGACATATAAATTAAAACATTTGTATATAAACATGCAAACTAAACTAGAGTGGAACTAAAAATAAATTATGAATATGCTTTATGGTAAATGATTATGAGTGGGGTGTACTAGTAAATGATATCTGGTTTGCAGGTGAATGTGTTTATCTATGTGCAGTGTCTGTATATTGTATATTTGTGTATGTTATGTATGTGTGTGTCTGGTAAGCTTTGTTTTGTTGTGTAAAGTTGTATATGTGCGTGTGTTTGTGTGCGTGTGGGTACGTGTATGTATGTGTAAGTGTGTATATTGAGTGTAACTACATTATTTTTCTCATTAGAACCTAAGTTTCTTCTTTTTTTTTTTTTTTATTTTATATAATATATTTTATTATTTTGTGTATATTTGCTATTTGGGTGACTTGAAATTGAGCAAGTAAGTGTATATCGAACTTAGATTGGAGATATCTGTTTTTTTATTTATACTATTTGGACAGTTATATATGTGACACATTTCTTTGAAAATGCGTTTAGATGTTACTTTTTCGGTTTCTAATATTTTAGCGTCATTGAAATTCATATTATGACCTTTCGTTAAGACATGTGTAGACAAAGCACATGCCTGAGGTTTTATTTTAATATCGCTTTTGTGTTGCGTTATTCGCTGTTTTAAACTTTGAGCAGTTTGGCCTATATAGGACGCATCACAATCCGAGCAGTTAATTTTGTATATGGTATTCCGTTGATTTAAACAGGGAGTTTTATCTTTTATTTTAGAAAATAATTTTTTTATTGAGATTAAGTTTTGTTTCGCGATTTTTATGTTTTCTTTTTTAAATACTTGTATCAATTTAGGTGTTAAGCGTTCTATATAAGGTAATGTTTTATACGAAGTGTTTATAAGGTCTTTATTGTTTTTATTGGAGAATGTACTGCTATTTAGTGTTGTTTTATTACAGTTGAAGGATAACCGTTTTCTCTTAAAATTTTAGAAAATAATTTAATATTCTTATTGTATAATGAAGGATGGGAAATTCTTTTTATGCGATTTTTCATTTCTATAATAAAATTTATCTTGGTACTAAAATTTTGATAAGAGTAGTAGTTAATATATCGATTCGAATTTGTTGGCTTTTGATACCAGTCTAGTATGATTCTGTTTTCTCGTGTTCGAGAAATGAAAAATCGCATAAAAAGAATTTCCCATCCTTCATTATACAATAAGAATATTAAATTATTTTCTAAAATTTTAAGAGAAAACGGTTATCCTTCAACTGTAATAAAAACAACACTAAATAGCAGTACATTCTCCAATAAAAACAATAAAGACCTTATAAACACTTCGTATAAAACATTACCTTATATAGAACGCTTAACACCTAAATTGATACAAGTATTTAAAAAAGAAAACATAAAAATCGCGAAACAAAACTTAATCTCAATAAAAAAATTATTTTCTAAAATAAAAGATAAAACTCCCTGTTTAAATCAACGGAATACCATATACAAAATTAACTGCTCGGATTGTGATGCGTCCTATATAGGCCAAACTGCTCAAAGTTTAAAACAGCGAATAACGCAACACAAAAGCGATATTAAAATAAAACCTCAGGCATGTGCTTTGTCTACACATGTCTTAACGAAAGGTCATAATATGAATTTCAATGACGCTAAAATATTAGAAACCGAAAAAGTAACATCTAAACGCATTTTCAAAGAAATGTGTCACATATATAACTGTCCAAATAGTATAAATAAAAAAACAGATATCTCCAATCTAAGTTCGATATACACTTACTTGCTCAATTTCAAGTCACCCAAATAGCAAATATACACAAAATAATAAAATATATTATATAAAATAAAAAAAAAAAAAAGAAACTTAGGTTCTAATGAGAAAAATAATGTAGTTACACTCAATATACACACTTACACATACATATACGTACCCACACACACACAAACACACGCACATATACAACTTTACACAACAAAACAAAGCTTACCAGACACACACATACATAACATACACAAATATACAATATACAGACACTGCACATAGATAAACACATTCACCTGCAAACCAGATATCATTTACTAGTACACCCCACTCATAATCATTTACCATAAAGCATATTCATAATTTATTTTTAGTTCCACTCTAGTTTAGTTTGCATGTTTATATACAAATGTTTTAATTTATATGTCATTTGTCAGAAACTGTCAATTTTGTAATTGTTCTAAATAGTTTTTTAAAAATGTTTTCCTGTTACACATGCCAGTAATTACACAATCTCAACTATTGTAAGTATATATTAATTTGCAATAACTGTGTTTATACAACGTGTAATTTTAGTAATCTGTGACCAAGAGTACAAATATACTCGAAAATTCAGATGGAATATAAAAGAGTACGCCTTTTATTATTTTTAAACAGGACCTATAACCCATAAAAGAAAAACTGAATAGTATTAAACCAGAGGTCGTTAATTCTAACTATATATATATATATATATATATATATATATATATATATATATATATATATATATTCAGGCTGTTTAAAAAGATGCGGCAATATTTAAGGTGATTATTTCTTAAATCATTTTATGAAAAAAATTCCTATAAACATAAGTCCGGAAATGCATTGTTTCCGAGTTACGGGGTGTTAAAGTCTTTTTTTATATGACAGTTTTGTAAAAAGAATTCAAATGTCCTCTTACAGATTTTTGAAATTTGACAGCGTTGTTTGTAGTCATAAGGGGCTGATTTGGTCCTAATTAGATTAAAATTATTAAATTCAGTGGCGTCAGGATGGATTCCTTAATCAAATTATGACTTTAATTTAATTTTGATATTTTTTGAGATAAAGCCACTAAAGATACAATTTTTTTGTCTTTTGAATTTTTGTCGTATCTTGCTTCGTGTACGGAGTTAAAAGTAAAATCCAATTTATTGCTTGCTTTTATGATAAATGGACAAGCAGTAAATTCGCTTTAATTTTTAATCTCGTAAGCAAAGCAATATACGACGAAAACTCAAGAGACAAAAAGTTGTGCTTTTAGTTGCTTTATCTCAAAAAAATATCAAAATTAAATTATAATTAGTGGCGTATATTTTTGTCATTGATTTTGGTTTCGCGCGCCTGTACTTAATAATTTTAATCTAGTTAGGGCTAAATCAACTTCTTATAACTATCAACATACAGACTGGATTAGCGGCTGCCGATGGTCCTAGTACGAGGGGGGGAGGGATGCAAGGCGGATGCAAATAACACACACAATCACCATACACACAAATACGCACACAAAACACCTTTCAAACATTGTACAAACACAAACGCTGATTCACTCACTTACATTGCCTTTTCAGCATCTAAATTTGCGGCTGTCGATAGTCCGGACTGATAAGGCAATATCCGTCGAGCGTTCTTCCTTGACTACTGGAATATCCGGCTGCCGATGGTCCTGGTCCTAGGGGAGGAAAGAAACACGGATATCATCATCACATACATAACACATACACGCAACCCTCATACACACACACACACACACACACCCCACACACACACACAAACATAACACACGCCTTCAAGCCAGCGCAGACACATACACACACACGTACACACACAGACACCTTACTCACAGTTACTTTCTCAAACGCTGTACAAACACAAATGCCCAGTCATACAATTACATTGCCTTTTCTGCATCTGGATTTCAGGCGGCCGATGGTCTGGACTGACATGACAATATCCTTCGAGTGTTCTGCCTTGACGACTGGGATTTCCGGCTGCCGATGGTCCTGGTCTTAGAAGGCGAACGCAACACGGATATCAACACTACACACACTTACAATACACACACACACACAACCCCACCCACACACATACACGCACATAACACATGCCCTCAAGCGCGCGCGCACAACACACACACACCTTACTTACGGTTGCTTTGGGGGGCGGGCTCCGTGGCGTAGTGGTATGTGTGTGACTACTACGCCCAAGGTCACGGGTTCGATTCCCGACACGGTCCGCTTGAAAAATGTTAGGCGAGCATTTTTCACAAAAATACACCCTCGTTCGGATGAGAGCTAAAATGGAGGTCCCGTGTGTGAGTGTTGTCACGCACCTTAAAGATCCCTACCTTGCTTGTAACAGCAAGGATTCGGCAAAATTCCAAATTTTTCAGGTAAAAAACTCGCTTCCTGGCCAATGTAGTACCTTCGGGTGGAGTATTGGAAAAAAATCACATGTAAAGCTACTTTCGGAGGGAAGCCAGGTTTGTTTGAATTTCGGATAGCAAACTATTGAATCGTTGGAATAAATAAGTTAATAAAAAAATCCTTATAAGTACAAATAACGCTGCCAAATCTAAAAAAAATCGGTCAAAGAATTTTTAAATTTTGTTTACTACACGGTTATTTAAAAAAACTTCAATACGGTGTATATCAGAAGCAATGCATTTCCAGACTTATGTTTATGGAAACTGTTTGACATAAAATGACCTGAGAAATGACCCCTTAGATATTATAGATATACGCTCTGACTAGGCTTAAGAAAGCTGAAACCGGTCAGTGGATGTTTCCTCCCCTTGTGAAGTAATAGAGTTATTGTTTTGTCAATGGCTAAACAACTATTAGCTCGATTTGTACAGGTGAATTAGCTTTTATTAATTTCATGAGTTTACTTACAGATACATCTTAGTTTTACTTCTGTTGTACACAGATTCCTGATTACGGACTGCAAATATACGGCTAGAAAAAGCATTGCAGGAAGAAAATGTTGGTGTAGCTCTAAAATAAGAATTAAGTTAAGAAAAACTCCGAGTAAACATAAAGAAATGGAAGCTTTTTGTGTGTAAAAATAAATGTATTTTATTCTGTAAGTAAATTAAAATTGGATGTTGTGTTTCAATTGCAATAAACCTGTAAAAATTCTAGCTCAAATTCGAAAAACATATTTCCAGTAAGGTCAGCGAAAATGCTTTCGGTTAGATGATTCTGAAATGTAGTCTAAATAAGATGACAGAAAGCATAACAAGGTCTTTTTCACCTAAATAAAAAATACTATAAAAAGCATTCCAACTACTCCTTCGTTGAGAATTCTACCAGAAATCTCAACCTAAAATTAAAGTTTGTAGGCGATGAAGTTGGGCTACCCCAAGTTAGCACCTTGTATTACACAGTGAAAAAAGTTGAAAATGGTTTTTAGGCTGCTCCTCAGGTTTTAAATTCTGTTAAATATTATGTCTTCTGTTTTGGAAAACAGGTGGAGCTGTCGAACCTTAGACGTTAAAAATTACGCCATAAATAGAATCCCTACAATAAGCTTTTAAAAAAACTTGATATAGGGTTGATTCGAATTTAAAGGATTCGAGAAGATCCGAAAAGTATAATTCAGCTGAAGGAAATTCTATAAACACATATTACTTAACCCATATAATTTATATCATAAGTCAAAAACAGTTTATTTAAGTTCACTAACAGCATTTCAGCTGTAGATTAAGCAGTAAAATTGTATGAAAATATGCCATTTATACCCAATTTATTTACATGCAATTTGCAACTAAACAAAAGTACAATTTCAACAAAGTATCCCCAACTATACTAAATTTAATTTTAGCAAGTTCTACGTGCTTTAACGTAATTAAGCGCGATTTAATAAATCTTACGTTATTGTATAAAAGTACTAAATTGTTTCGTTTTCTTGTAGCAGTTAAAAACTCATTTAAATTGTATTTCGTACAGCAATCTACAACCGATGTAAAACTACCTTTAAAGGAAAGAAATTAAATTTCAGTTCAATTTTCCTCTCTGCGTCTAAATCCAACAAAGGGCACTAGTAATAAAATTTTTATTAACAACTTGATTACATTAAAACTTTTAGTTGCATGAGTATTTCTTAAAAAAAGGGTACTATTTAGTTCTGCCTTGTAGGGTTAGTTGTACGTCATGTCTCTCGAGCATAAGAACGGATTTTAAGGTACAAATTAAAACGTATCTAAATATTCAAGATTGAATTGAGTGAATAGCATTCATATATAGAGTTGAAAAACCGCTTGTATAACTTTTAAAAATCTAGCTTGAACTTCTTTTTTTATTTCCGGTCACACTCGAACCACTATAATATCCAGGTGTGGTTAACTAAACAACATAGAAACATTTGTTTTCAAAGTACCTCTATATTATATTTTAAAGTGCTATATAGTTTGGTTCTTAGTTATATATTATGCAGGTTGTGTGTAGAGGTGGTGTGTAGAGTTGAAGGCGCTGTGTGGAGTTGGAGGTGGAGATTGTTTGTGGACGTGGTATAGGTGGAGGTATTGTATGGAGGTAGAGGTGTTGCGTGGAGGTGGAGGAGGAAGTGATGTGTGGAGGTGAAGACGGAGGTGGTGTGTGGAGGTGTAGGTGGTGGATAGAGGGTTTGGCAAAGACGGAGGTGAAGTAGAGGTGGTGGGTGGAGGTGGTGGGTAGAGGTACAAGTGGAGGGGGTGTGTGAAGGTGGATGTTGTGTGTAGAGACGGTGGTGTGTTGAAATGCAGGTGGAAGTGAAGCGAAGGTGCAAGTAGAGGTAGTGATGGAGGTGGAGGTGGAAGTCAAGTGGACCTTGTGTGTGGTGTATCTATGCCTCAAGCCGCTGATCAAGTTTACTCCTTACCGATACAAGACTCTACTTATAAAAGGGTCGATGTTCGGGTTCAAATAGTTTACTGTATTTATGAAATGCTAACTCAAAACATAATTGTCAGATCTGAGACAGCATTTATAAACCTGTTCGTTACTGTCATAAAAATAGCATATATCCATCATGGTATGTTCACATCTTCAAAATTTAAATAGAAGGATATTTATGGATTACGAATGTCTACCACCTACTGAAAAATTTTATACAAAAAATCGATCACTTTGTTTTTCAAAGGTAGATTTTAATAAAAATTTTTGGCAGATACAATTCCATCTCAACGATTTAAAATATCGTGGGTTTGTGTTTGAAGGAAAAGTGTACGAATTTTTAAGGATGTCTTTCAGTCTCGGGACAGCTGTAGCCAGAATGACCCGTTGTTTAAATTTAGTTTTTACAAGAATGTGAACAATTTTCATCAACTTACGTAGATAATGTACTGGTAGTTGGTCTTACAAGAAAAACACATTCAACATTTGGAAATTATTTTTCAAAACTACAGTATGCAAAAATGACTTTAAATTAAAAAAGTGTAAATTTTTTCGTACAGAAGTACGTTTATTAAGACATATTGAATACAGAAGAAATAGAAGTTAATTTTACTAAAATTGATGCGATCAAATATTTCCAGAGATCTCACAATACTAAAACTTTACAAGAATCTTTGACTACTTGTAATTACCACAAAGAATATTTTCTAAACATCCTTCAAACATTATAACACCACTGTAAAACTTGCTAAAACAAGAACACAAATGAAGTTGGTTGTAACAACATGAACAAACTTTTTAAGCAATTAAACAAAAACTAGTAAGAACTAGATTGCCATTTTATCCGGCTTTCAATAAGAAATCTTATATCGATCGGTGGTGCAAGTGATTATGCAATTGGAGGAAGACTTTCCCAAATATCTGATAAATCTAAAAATAATATTGCATTTACTATCAGAAAACTTAATCAATCTGAACAAATTTACAACACGACCCCCAAAATAGGAAACCATTATACAGGGAGTTTATAAAAAAAACTCCTTGATTTAAAAAAATCGTTATTATAAAACAAAACCAGTAATAAACTTTCGGGTTTAGAACTTGAGTTCAGTATATTGTCAAGATTGTATTGCTAATAGTCGATCGTAGTGCGTGACCTTAGAGCGAGCGTGGTGGAAGAAGAGTGCTTCTATTTCCGTCGGCCGGCAGTCGCTACTTGTGAAATACAAGGATGTGTTAGAACAAGAACGTCTTATTAGAGAAATTGAGGAAGAATTAAAAGATTATTTTATATGTGGATGGACTGACTTAGATACATACATTCAGGTTCTACAAACTGTATGCATTTGTGGTTAGTAAGAAAGACTCTTATAGTTATGTAGGCGTCCTTGCGGAAAAGGATGGTACTAAATCCGCAGATAACATAGACAAACTAAGGAATGCGGGTTTCGTAACCTTGGCGAACGCCACACGCAAAGGGGTTCCGCTAACAATTTGTATATTTGTCTAGTAAAGAACCTTGCGGATCATTTAAAACCGAGAGTCCTACAACCTATAACGACCATATATTCCCAAAAGCGGTGGACATGCAACTACGCAACAGTGTGTGGGAAAATAAGGATTTCCTCCAATACCGACAAGAAAAAGTCGATCAAACTAACAAGATACGTATGCAGGATATAGTGGGAAAGCTGCGATTAAAAGATTGTCACAAGCTGCAAGAATTACACGAAGGAATGGATCTGGTTGTCGGTGGAATCAAAGACTTTAAATATAGAAGCAAACTTCGGTACAGTTTACAATTCGAAAACCTAGACGGTATTTATGTATCAAACTATTGGCTAGAAAAGGAGATAGAAGACTTGAGTGTCGATTTAAATTTTAAGCTGCGAATAAAATTAGATAAAATTAAAACCACTCCAAACAAACATAAAGAAAGGACTGTTTTCTGTGTATAACTTTGTATTAAAATTAAGTTTAAATGGCTCCATGCTTGGCATTAAATATTTTTAAATTTTGTTATGTATAATGTCAGAATAAAAATTTTAGAACAGTATTACATTGCTCTTTATTTATAAAAGGCTATAACATCACCACGACCTTGGAAAAGTAACCGAAACTAGGTAACCGAGAGCATAGCAAAGTGGTGATTTTACCTATATGGTGGTTGTAATTAATGGTTACTTCTAAATTTTAGGGGTTAGGTTATCGATTTTTTAGGGTAGGGATGATCGGGGTAAAAGTGAAGCAAGAAGGACATCCCCCTCCACAAGGAGGTCCACAAAGGGGGATCAAAGAGGAAATTCCTCCCCCGCAGATCCTCCTTATGGGAATTTACATGTAAAACCTAGGTTAGATGGCGGCGCTGTGCTCGTATCCCCCAATCCTACTACTTGTGATGTCGCTAAACTGATTCAATGAAAGGAATATAGTTATTTAACTTATATTGGGAATATTTTTTTTTGTTTTTGTTTGGAGGTTTGGTGGGGGTTATGCATGATGAATGTTTAACTAATTCGTTATCTTACGTCTTAACTTATTAATTGATGGCGCAATGCAATAACAGCCGCTAAAATAATATAAGTTTCAAATGTTTTTATATCAATTCTGCCATTTTGTGGGCGTTAGCGAAACCGCAACTTTGTACTGTAATTGGATTGCAGTGTGCTATTAGACGTTTCTTGCAGCGTCCCTCGGTACATGTGTCTAACGATATCCCTCGTCTTTGACAAGAAAGAAGACATTTTGAATCTAGTCAGCAACAGAAATACATGTCAGTGGAGTTAGAAATCTGAAGTCATCCTAGTTTCGGCCATTTTGTGCGACAGCCCATCAACATACTTTGAAAGAATTGTCACACCAGGTGTTTTATTTCAACTTTAATACAACACAACTACGTGTCTTTCGTTATTTTGCCAGCTGACAATGATAAAATCCCGACACTGTCCGCTTGAAAAATGTTAGGCGAGCATTTTTCACAGAAATATAGCTTCGTTCGGATGAGAGGTAAAATGGAGGTCCTGTGTGTGAGTGTTGTCACGCACGTTAAAAATCCCTATCTTGCTTGGAACAGCAAGGGTTTGGCAAAATTCAAAATTTTGCAGGTAAAAAAAAACTCGCTTCTTCGCCAATGTAGTACCTTCTGGTGGAGCATTAGAAAATCAAATGTAGGGTGACAATGATAAACCTAAAAATAATAAACTTTGGATTGCAGTAATTTGAAATACAGCTGCACAATTTAAGATTTATTGCCGAAAGGTATTTGTTAGATTTTGTCTGTTCCCAGCTAATGAGACATCCTACTCTGCAATGATTGCTGGATCGATACAGCAGCTGTGAGATATTTGTTAGTTAGGTATCAAAGTAACAATAATAATTATTAGTAAAGACGTACAGAAAGCGAATTAAATATGATAAAAATTATAAAAAATACTTTCGAATAGTGATTAATAGAGTCATTATGTAAGCACTACGTGCGTGCCGCATCATTGTTAATTATTTTATACAAATTTACTAGTAGATTTTTATGTCTGCTGTTTACTGATAGGATCAAATTGTAAATATATTATAAATTCTCAAAATAGTCGATCAGTATTTGGATTTTATTTGGCATTCCCACATGGGAACGGTGCTCTGTGTTCCATCCACAGATTGCGACCGTTACAACCTGTGGAATTTAATAGTAGTGTGCTACGTACAATGACGTAGCCGGAAGAAAACGTAAATATACCATAACTAACTACCAATGCGAAGAGGAGAGGGGTTCCTAGTAACACAAAAATAATACATCGCAAACGATTTTCAATTTACAATAAAAAACACAAATATAGGAATTTCTATCGAAACAGCAAAACAAAATTCACTAAGGTTACTATTTAATAAAACAATCTTACTCTATGGGCAAATTCACTAATTGTTCCACGAAGTGTGCAATTCGTAGCTAACACATAATAAATCTAATCAGTACCTAAAAGAATAACGCTGATACTTTCGTATAAGCGGATGGCTTAATTAAAAAAAAAAATTAAATTTAGAAACCTTTCTAATAAGGATTTTACCATACGAAGCATTTGTTATAACTCTAATCAGTAAAAAAAGAGAATACTGTTGATACTTTCGTATATGCAGATGGGTTAAGTACAAAAAGCAAAAGCATTAAAGTTCAAAACTTTTCTAGTAAGGATTTTACCAGAACAAACATTAGCGCATCTAATTTCAAATTGGGTTTATCCCTGGGTATGTTAGAAAAGGAAAACAAGTCACATACATGTGTCGGGATACTTATCTTGTCATCCCTCGTAGGCGAATTGACACAGCATCGCCGCGGTAGTCAGCAACAACCATGCTACTACCGTAATTGCAACGGCGGTCTACATGCAAGAACAGTTGATCTACATCAAGGAATAATCAGGCTACGCAACAAGCAATTTAACCTCTAGCTAAGAGCTAAAAAAAGAAAAATTTTCCTAATATTAACAACTCAGGAGCGCTTACCGATACACACCAAATCTACACATTTAATAGAGGAGAAATGTGCATCGCTCTTGGAGTAACAGAACGAGTAGTTTTACAAGTGCATCAACGCACAAGCTGCAGAATCAAAGTTTAAAAGGAATTCAAAATAACACGAACTCGAAAAGCAAACGTCCGCGTTATCGAAACGCGATTGAAACTGAAAATACGGTTTTAACGGAGAATAGTAGGATATATTATTTCGACAAATCTTTAGATGGAAAACCCACTACAATGTAATTATACGTTATCGGAAGGTATAACGCGCACACGGATACCTAAACAGGATCTTGACTAATTAATTGTGGTATAAACTTGTCGTTTCAAAACAACTAGATTTACGTTGAGAAATTCTTAGAAAGAGTATTTATTATTAATTATGCGGAAGGATTTAATAATACACTTGGAATTTATACGAACGGATAATAAATTAACAAGGGATTTGAGTAGAAAATTCTGGCAAAGCGAGCTTATCTGAACAAGTACAATATATCGGGTATTGTTGGAGAATTTAATACTAGAAAAGGAAATTATGTAAATAGAATAACCATTTATTGCCGAAAATAAACGTAACAAGTGACAATACCAATTGTATAATAAACATTAAAGTTTACAACGAATATTAAATCATTTGTTTTTTTCACGGCTAGTAAGGAAAACATTTACTTTAATGGTCAGGAGAACGACTTGTTTTTCTAGCAACAGCCAATAAAACAAACATCAACTTTACATACTGGTAACATAAAAAATATATTTCGTACAAACTATAACAATTATATTACATTTAATTTTAGCACCTTTTACGTGCTTTACCGTAATTAAGCGCAAGATTTAATAAATCTTATGCTATTGTACAAACGTACTAATTTGTTTCCTTTCCTTGTAGCAATTAAATTCCACTTGTTAAAAAGTGATTTAAATCACATTTCATACTGCAATTTACAATTGGAGTAAAACTTCTAGCTCTCGTGCTAAGAAATTAAATTTTAGTTCAATTTCCTTCTCTGCATCTAAATCCAACAAAGGGTACTTGAAATAAAAATTTTATTAACAACTTGATTTCATTACAGAATACTTAAGGAATGCGGTATACAGGAGTAATAAAATTAGACGATGCTGGGGCTGGGCAAATAGCAGGGATAGTATTTCTCAACTGAATGGTTTTGACAGTGAATAACATAGAGAAGAAAATAATTAAAGTATACTTTCGTTAGCGTTTGTTAAAGGGGGCGCCTTTATGTGTTTTACGCACTATTAACATTTAGAGTTGGTTTGTGTAAACTCATCACAGGGTTTCTTTTAGTTATACGATAAGAGCTTAAAAAATAAGTATGGTCCTGTTTTACTTGACAGTATCAGGTATAAATATTGATTCGCAAGCATGGGGAAATTTTCTGGGTTCAAACTAAATCGCATTCAAGTTTTTATAGCTTATAATTAACATTGGTCCATTTGAGAGAGACAGATAACGATTAGAATATCCCAAATAACGTGCTACGTTAACCTTCCGACGATGTACTAAACCTTACGCCATTTTGGTTAATCATTCATTCGCCTGGATTCTGTTTTTGATATTCATACACCATCCTGTATATTAGACATGCCTACAACAAGTACGCTTTACTACAATTTCATTTAAATCTATAATCTAAATAGTCGGTACCTTGTTTTAGGTAGCCGTTGGCTTGATACATATTACTATATATTATAATTAATTCTTATAAAACTCAAACCTAAAGACTCGTCGGAATAATGGATAACACTCCTCTTATAAAAGGTTGTTTTGAGGTTCTATTATCACCTGTCTGTCTGATAACGTTTTTACCCTTTACCTTGTATAAGTAATTTGTATTACCGGTGCTATGCTCTAGACTTTACTCTAAGCGGTAGAAAGCATGATTCATGGGGGGGGGATAGGTATTAAAAATTTAAACTAAATATTGAGCGCCACTACATTCAGAAGAAAAGGGGAATGTAGAATCCATAAGTTAGCTACAACGATGAAATACCTGAAATAAATTACAAGATTAAAAATATAACATATGAGGCAGCAGTTTGCTCCTCCAATATATTTCAAAATAACATGATATTGTAAGTATTTTTATATATTGTAATATTAACCTTTATGAAAGTATCTTTGTATACTTAAAAATTTTATACCCTTTTTTTCTGTTTTAATTAAAAATGTTCTAGGTTTCTTAGAAAAGTATAATGTAGCATAATATCCTTTAACACATTATAAGTTATCACAAAAATTTAACGTATTTATAATTCAGGTACAAAAAAATGTTTGTGCAAAAGTAATTTAGCTTTCTTTAAATATCTTTTTATAAATTGAAAATATAACTCTCTTGATTTTAAATTTCACGTTAATAATGGAATTTAACGTTTGGTTCTAATAAAAATGCAACAATATTTATAGCATGTAGAAATCGGATCCGTTAACTACTTACAATTGGAATGAACAGATTTTAAAATTCATTAATATAGTAAGTAAATGAACAACGTTTCCTACTCAGATGATAAAAGAGGCAAAATTATACTTAGACAAAAAAATTTAAATCAGTAGCATGATTTATACAAGTTACATATCTAATTAAGTTGAAGTATAGAATTTTGATAGGCAAAAACAACACATTCCTATAAACTCGTAGGAGTATTAAAATGTCCCTCTTTAATCTTAATAAAAGGTAGACAATATAAAACTTTACTTGATAGCTGTTATAGCCAATTATGTTTAATTTAGTAAGAACTATGTTTAGGTTTAAATGTATTGATCAATATTGTCTAATTATTTAATCAATGTGAAATACGCCCTTTCCTAAGTTTTAAATTCACTTTAACTTTATGAAATATTCATAGTCAAATTAAGTTTTATTATACCATTGTTATAATGTAAACAAATGTAGTTGACAAGTGGCGTCTGTCGAATAAAAGTATAACTAGTACGCACCTTGAGTATCCAGTTTGACACCTGTAATACCAACCCGATATAAGTATTGATGTCGTGCTGTTTACGTAACAAATTATCGTTGCTTGAACTTTGACCAAGCATCTTCGCAGATAATTAAAACATTTATTTAATTTAACTAAGTTGAAATCTTGCGATCTTGTACCAAGCAATTGTAGTACTTTGAAATTCTGTACATCCTAGATAGACGTAAATATATATAACACGGCGATTCTTCAAAAACCCGAAGCTGACAATCTTGAGTGTGTACCTTAAACGAATTTTGATATTAGATGATGAACTAACGTACCGAAACATTTCTTTGCAGTGTTAATACATTATAATTTAATTAAGGGCCGCTATGCTTGCGGTCACGTCCCCAATGCTCAACCCGAAGGTACTACACTGGGCATTGTTAATACAAATAAAAATCATCACGTCGACCATTCTCGACGCTATATTCAATTCTCTACACTATCGCGATCCTTAGGTCCGAGGACGCTAAACGAGCCATGTTGGTTTGATAAGCAGCGACCTTAGACTGCCTTTTTGATTACGAACAAGTTCATATTTACTCGACACCTTCATCTTTGTATATTTTCGGCAGATGGCTGTGCATATTACCACGTATTTCATAATGATGTTAATTAGGAATGTATTTATTTATCTACATTATAAATGTAATAATATATTTTTATTAAATCACTTAAGAATATTAATTAAATGTTGTAAACAACAACTGGCTCAATTGTTGTGATATAATTATTTTGTCCCAACGTATTAGCCATAGCTAATTAGATATACCAACTGTATATTGGGCACTACAAGGTGTGTTGCATATATTAGGGTTTACTTATGATTACATAATAAAATCCTTATTGAGGTTATATTGACAAACGTAAGATTTGAAAATGTTACAACGTGGGGATTGAGTTTTAATTCTATATATAAAACGAGTTCATTACTTGATTCTTCCGAAAGCTATACGACAACGAATACTTGTCATTACATTTTTCGCTATCTAAAGAATTTCGTGCACACCGTGGTGTGGTAAGTGTTTTTAATGTTAAAAATGTACTTTTCGTCGTAAATGATCTAATCTTTTATCGTACTTGTTATAGCTTCCTCTGGTGCACATGACCGTCCATAACATCGTATTCAATTAGAAAAATCACCCATAAAAATCAGAGTCATAATACTGTATCAATTCACATGGGGTTCAAGAAACGCCAACAATCACAGAATAGTAAAATAATCTATATCCTAATGCGTTTACACGATTTGAAAATGTTGAACTTAACCCTACAAAAACATTAGATGCATAATGTGTGAGAATGAAATTCCTAATTTTAAGAGAAGGATGAGGGAAATTATATTATAACGATTTAATTTGGAAGTAATGGTTTAAGGGAACAGAGATGTGAAGGTTAAGTGTCCCTACGGCAGGTCACCGATGGCAAATTGTTTTGTGCTTCGCTAAATGAACTGACAGGAAGGTTAAACACGCGTGTTTTACGTGGATTCAAATCGCGTCGGTAGTGTATTAAAAAAGTGATAAATGCATTTTTACTCTACAACTATATGTTGGATATTAAATCACTAGAATGGTGGATGTAACGTGCTGACGATATAATTAGTCAGGAAACCCAAATTACTAAATTCGGAGTACTGTTCTGAGCTTTTCTTGTTGCATTTTTGGCAGCGATTGATAAATATGTACATATGAACTTGTAAATATAAGTGGTCATTGGAGCGTAGAGCAACGGAATTAGTTGTTTACATTTAAGTATAAAATAATTAAAAAGGGGGTTAATGCCTTTTCTATTTAGTTTAATTTGTAACATAAATTAAATAACACATATTGCGTAAATTGCTAAGTGTCACCACCCTGGCTTTTACACATTTATCATTAACTAAAACGATTCAACCCGAATCAAGTCGAACATATCCCTTGTATTCCTTTTTTAACCTTACAAATAACAAACGTTAATTTATGGTCACAACGTAGTCGTCGTTTGTTCTTAAAACAGCGTGTATATCACATTGCACGTTTCACTTAAAAACAAAGCACACACTTGCTCAAGTGCGTGGAGTGAGTTAACCCAGAGAACAATCACAATCGGTGGTCATAACATACATTGATTTAGTTACAATAAAACATTCGCTTGTCGGCATTTTTACACCACCAGTGATACGTTGCTATAGCATGGAATGGCAATCTACCTATGAAATACAGTCCTATAACAAAAAGAGATATACTCGTTAAAAAATTTGGCATTACCAGTGTGGTCGAACGTACTGTAAGTAGAAAGTTATTATTTTAATCTCTCACTGTATATAAACAAAGGTTTAAAACTTTTAGAAGGCTAAGAAGGATGTGCGTAATTGTAGGAGCTGTAACTGTAGGATGCACTGCTAGTAAATTTCTTTGTGTAAATTTAATATTTGTAATGAATTTCGGAAAGACGAAAGCAAAGGTAGATGTTATGCTATGTAATTCTGTGCATGGTTGTGAAGGACGTTTTCAAGTAAATGGGATTTAAAATGTCATATAAAAGCAATTTAGGAATCTAGTACAATGGAATAGTAGTATTACTTATAGATTAATGTTTTTTTTAGAAGTTCTGTTAATAGAGTAGGAGCAGCACGTGGTGTATTATTTTGTCTGGAGAATAAACATAACCTATTTCATGTATTGAGTGATTTGTTGTTCTTGCTGTTTTGTGCATTAGAAAATTATTTTCCCGTGTTTATTTCAAATCGTTAGAACTGTTTTGATAAAGGCTGACAGTGATTATTTCAACAATTTAGCAAGTGACAAGAACGCGTTATCTAAAAGAAATTAGTGTGATTTCTGATGTGGATCCCTACTCAATCAAGCCAGAGGAACTTTCTTTTAACACACGAAATTTACCCCAAATTAGCCATGGAGATATTTGAAATTACTTAATATTTCAAAGAAGTTGTTATACCCCTTAACGAATTTAAAGCTTTTAAAAGTTTAAACAGTTAGAATCAGAAGTTTGCAATTAAGAAAACATGTGCGTTATATGTAATTATTGGCAAGTAAATTTTATTTAAGTGAAGTGTAACACGGATTAATAGTTGATTTTTATAGGCATTCCACTCCCAAAAACTAAACTTGAAACCATTATGGATTATTATTTATTATTTATTATTATTTATGGATCATTGCAAAACAAGGTGGTGAAATTATTTCGACACATTGTAATCGTGTTGCAGGTTTAGGTTAAACATGTTCTCATTTTGGTGCAATGCTGTTTGTTATTGAGCACACTGTTAGAAACATAATATAAATACCCGAGCGAAAATATTAAAGCTCTCTTCTCTTTTACTTCCATCAAGTTCTGAATATGGATTCAGACCAACATAATAGAAAAGCTTTTGGTTAGTATTTTGTGTGTGTAGTAAAGTTACATTTAATATCATAGTTGAAAGTATAAAACTGTAGTAGCGGACCTCAAGTTATTAACGTGATGCACGAGTTAGTGCTTATTTAAATAAAATGTCCGGCTATTACGACAAAATTATTAAATGGATGCATGATATATGGGGTAAGGAGAACTGGAAATCAATTGTCTATGCGTGATATATCTAGTATGGAATGGTAATGTAAAACGAAGCGAATATCTTGCGGAGATATTAGATGGTAGAGATCTGTAGATCGGGCAATTAGCGTAGTAGATGGAAACAACGCTGAATGGTTTCTGGTGGCTATCTCCGACGGTAATGAAAAGTGAAGATGTCTCCAGGTAATTAATTTGAAATTTCTGTTTTATATAAACATTTGTGGATATTTTGTGTTTGTGTGGTTGACTTATTAGCGACATATTTCTTGTTTAAAACTTGTTTTATAAGATACATGCACAGGACAATTTAATAATTTTGAGTATTGAAAAAGGATTTTTTAAAGAATATATTAAAAATTTATTCAGGCTATAAATTGTGTTGTAAAGGGTAAACGGGTCTGTAAATTTTGTTTTCATTAATGCGAGGTTTAAAAAGCATATACAAACAAAACTGAGTTATAATGAGCTCACAATACACCAGTGTGAAGTCAAATTAGGGTTACATGTGGGCCCGTTTACTCATATTTACTCGAATTTGTTTAAAATCATTTTAAAAATCAAGGACTTTAAAACATTCAATAAATTGAGCTGGTAATTATTGTATCAAACTGTTTGGACACATGTGTAAATATATTTTATCTGTTAATATGTGTACATAAAAGGTTGTATGGTTGTCGTATTATTTGGTAATTCATTTGATGGTGTGTGAGTGTGAAAGAGGTATGTATGTAAAATTAGGTATTCAAGAAGAGGTCGATTGCTAAGCTAGCCAGAGAAGCAGAGAAATTCGACGGCGTCCTAATAAAAGGGTAAGAAATTTTTTTAAAATTTTTTGAAAATTTTACGTTGGCACAAGGAGGAGGCTTGAGTGTTCCTGAGATTGTCTTTGAGTCCACGGCATATATATATATATATATATATATATATATATATATATATTGCTGTCATATCGTTGCAATAACCCGGTGCCCCCTTTTTGTGAAAGAAATAAAAAGGTTAATTTTTTATGTTGTCATTTTTAATTTTTAATTTAAATTTTTAATACCTCTGCTAGCTCAGTTTTAACAATGCACGGAGCTAGTGGCAATACGACAACAATGAATCTTAATTTTCCTTTTACCTCTACTTCCTATGCCTTTAAGTCAAAACATCATTAAGCACAACCACTACATTATTTTCAAAATATTTACAATGTACAGAAACGTTTAAAAATTTCTTTGAATAAAACCTTTTAATAATTGAATTAAATTCTTTCAATAATTATCATTCCCGTTAATTAAACAAAAAGCCAGCAAAACTCACCCTTATTATTATTATTTGGAACCCTATGAACGTTCATTAAAGTTCCTTCAATTTTTACGTAATTTATAACATGTACTAGAAACGATCTTTCCTGACCTTAACATAAAGTTTTTATGAAAGCAATTTTTAAAATATTTATAAAATAAAACACAACAAAATATTCAGATTGGCTAACCTGTTGTCTCTAGCTCGAACCAGTTTCTGTCCCAACTGCTCCCGTATTCAGCTTAATGATTTAAATAGTCCCAACATTGAATTAAGATCTATTTTAGATATGAGCTACATTTTTTTAGCATAGCTTCTCCTGATTAATTCTTTAAATTATTTTAGCATCCTTTGTTAAAGTTCCTGGTCAGATCCAGTAATTAATAATTGGATTAAATGCTTGTTGAATTTCCTCATTGGATCCAGTAGTTCTAATTCTTTCACGTAAATATTTTCTTTTAGGTGATGTGGACCATACCTTAATTCATGTTAAACTGATTTGTTTATAAAGCCGGCAGTATTTAAAAAAAACGGCTATCTGTCGACAAGCGCTTAGTTCAACAATTAAACTTTTTACGTGATTCTTACATACAAGATTTTGGGCATTCTACTCATTTTTGATGTATAACGAAATTGATGCGGTATTTGCTGCATGTAGGATTTCAAGTTATTTGCATTGGCTCTGTTGGATTTTCACTTTCCTTGGTCACGTACTACTTGTTCGTACAGTAGATTTGATAAACTTTGCTTTTATCACCATGCCGTATTTATTGTTAATCTATCAGGTGTTGGATTTTACCTTTATGATCACGTAGACTTAATTTAATTTATGTATTAAATTATATGCGTTTTGTATCTTACGCATTTTTAAACCTGCTTGTTTAACTGGGATTCTTAGTATAATAATGATGCATTATTCACGCGTATTGTGTTGCAGCTTCCGTCTACGTCGTTTTATGACTTGCCAAGTTGTTTATTTAATTAAATCTTTTAGAGTACTTTTTAGTTCTTAAAAGAATTATGATTATAATTTATATACAGGACGTTGTCACTTGCTTTCCTGCCTAATCGTTGTATTTCTCATTTTCTTCAAAAAAGTCTAGTTTTCTGAACCCTCATGTTGTATACATGATGCGCACTATACTAGTGATCCTATCTACTTCTAAATAACCCTATTAACATAGCAATATATATATATATATATATATATATATATTTATAGATACATATATATATATATATATATATATATATATATATACATATATATAGCTGTGTTAATAGGGTAATTTAGAAATAGTTACGACCAAAAGTATAGCGCACTCTACATAAAATACATAAAGGCTTAGAAAACCACACAGTTTTTTGAAGAAAACAAGAAATACGATGATTAGGCTGGAAAGTAAATGACAACGCCCTGTATATAAATAATAATCGTAATTAATTTATTTAATGAAAAATACTTTGAAGATCTATTTGAACAAAACAAATCCGCAAGTCGTTAAATAACATAAATGCAAGCTGAAACGCGACACGCGTAAATAACGCATCAAGAATCTTAATTAATACAAGCAAGTTTAATAATGCGTAGGATAGAAATCGCAGATGATTTAATCCATACATTGTATTTCGTCTACATGGCTAGAGAATTAAAAACCGACGCCTGATTTATTGGAAACAAACAAAGCATGTTTATTAAAAAGTAAAGTTCACCAAATTTATTTAAACAAACAACGATTTACTTATCTAAAAGTATGAAAATCCAAGCGAATCAATGCTATTAACTTGAAATCGTACGTGCCAAAAGAAATGCGTTGATGTTAATATACAACCATAACACCATAGAATATCCGAAAACCTAGTTTATACAAACAGCGACCTTTGCGCTTGTCCATAGATAGTCGGTGCATTTAAATGTGACCGGATTTGTAAACAAATCAGTTCATCATGAAGTAAAGTATAGTTCACGTCTCTGAAGACCAAAAATATACACGTTAAGTAAGTTATTGTGAAGTGTGAAATAATTCCACTGAATATGGAAAATTAATGGTTTGTCGTTTACCCTTAATAAAAAACCGCAAGTAACTGAAAGTTGTTTTACTATAAATTCTAATTCTAACTTTTATAAAAAGGACCCTAAAGAACCCCTACAGAATCTCTAAAGAATTCCTAAAGAATCCCTAAAGAAGCTCCAAACAATTACGGGAGACAAATATAAATAATTACTGAAGTCCAGTCTATAAATATGGGAACAAGTTTAACAAAATGCTGAAGCAATTATTAATGGAACAAAAGAGTTGATTTATGGTGAAAGAGTTTGATGCAGTACGTTAGTATATTTAAGGCGGTAGATGAGGGATGCACACAACGGTTGGACCAGAGACGGATTTAAGTAGAAAAACAACAAGTTAGCCAATCTGAATGTTTATTATTATTTGATTATTTTATGTATGGATATTTCATTGCACTTTGCTAAACTGAAATAACTTAAGATTTAACATTTAACTAAATATTACAAATTTAAATACTTGAAAAATTGCTTTCATGATAATTTATGTGAGGAGTCGGCAGGATTTAATTTTGGTTATACGTTGTAAATTACGTAAATAAATGAACGTTCATAATCTTCAGTTAATAATTAATAATACTAGTGATTTTGTTGACTTTTTGATCATCTTTGGTAATCATAATTATTAAATTTATTCATTCAATTATTAGAAAAAATTCCAGTTAAAGAATTTTAACCTTTTCATACGTTGTAAATATTGTGCTTAAGAGTGTTTTGGTTTAAAGATTAGAACAGGAAGGAGAATAGATGGTAGGTTTAAAATCTTCGTTTGTCGTATTGTCGCAAGCTCCATGCGTAATTCAAAAACTGAGCTAGCCGGCGCAATCAAAATTATATATTAAAAATCAAAAATTGACAAATAAAAAATTTGTACCTTTTAATTCATAAAAGGGCGCATAGGGGTATTGCTACAGTATCACAACAATATATATATATATATACAAATATATATACTATATATATATATATATATATATATATATATATTGTCGTGGAAATTATAGGTTAAGAAGGATAGATAGGTCTAGATAATAAATTTTTAACGACTGTGTATATAGGAAATAGGAACAATTTATTTACGCGCTAAATTAATTAGTTGTGACATTGAAAACGGACGGATAATAACATATTTTTGTATTTCCAAATTGGAATGTTAAATTTGCATAACGTGTAGAAGCTTTGGAGTACGTGGAAACTTAAGAATACGCATAATTAGTTTTACATATTTTAAATCAAGTGCATCGGATAATAAACTGAGCTTTTGGGTATATAAATCAATAAGGTAAACAAATAATTCAATTTAACTAAACTAAATATTCGTTAAAATACAAATTCTAAGAAATGCTAAAACTTGGAATTATAATTTCAAACGGACAGTGTGCTTCATAGAAAAACCTGACAGTTGAAAATAACAAGTTCAAAGAAACTTGAATAAACGTTGGGACAGAATTCTGTGGAATTGTATGTAACGGTCAATGCATAAACTAATAAAACAACAGATGGTTTAAAGGCAAAGTGAAATAGAATATCCGGAGTGTAAATCTGACGGAGAGCATGTATAATATAAGTTGGTTAAAATACTCGTTTAAAGTACGCGGTAGATTTGGAGGTCAACCACAATATCGATTTTCTGTTGCTCGAGTGGGATTTTAAAAGAGACAGCAAATATGGGTTAAACAAGCAAAGTTAGCTAGAGGCTGGACGTAGAAATAGGGGATAGGAATTGAATTGGTTGAAGGTTAGAAAGTTTTTAAAAGCTCGCGACGGTTATATGTTGTTGAACAGATATCAGGTGAAAAGCACGGCGGAAAGAAAATTTTTCCGTTGTTCTAGTCGGTTACGCGTAAAATTTTTAGAATCAATTAAGATAAAATAAGCTTTTCGACTGAAATACGGTCCGAGAGGGATGGATGAGAAAACATAAATACACTAGAAGAAGTAGTAAAGCTCTCTCTTATTTCTCTTACATGGTTTATTATCCTACGTCGCTTATTCGTTTGACTTTGCTTTGCTAAAACAACGTCCTAATTTAAAAGTGTAAAGCGGTGTTAGTACAGCACGTCGGTAGTTTTGTTAAACCTGTGTCTTGCACAAGTGAGTGCTAGTTAATTGACGGTGCTGTTACTATACGAAACAAACAGATAGAAGGATGGTACTAGGATAAGCGAGTTAAGGAGTGCTTGAAACAAGAATGCGCGAGGTTTAGTAATTACGGAAGTTGATTGGATTCGTCTAGTCAAGCATCGAAGCACGAACACTGAAGGCGGCTGCAGAGATTTGGATAATGAGTGAAAATGGGTTGGATTTATCTATAACGGCGAAGTGTATGGACAACATCTTCGATGGCGATGATAAAAAAAGCTTACTCCAGGTAACGAAATTAATTTCTCTTGCTTTTGCTTGAACATTTGTGCTGTTATTTTGTGCTTGAGTGATTTGACTTATTGGGAGTGTATTTTATTACCACTAAAACTAATTTAAAGGGGTATATGTAAAGGACTAATGGTTTCTATCATTTGTAAGTGTTACTATATGACATAAAATTTTCGATGTAAGGAGTAAACGGGTCTTTAAATTTGTTTTCAACAAAAATGCGACGTTTTTAGGCATTTAAAGTAACTGGCTTTATACTGAGCTCAGCATAGACCAGAATAAAAGTCAATTTAGGGTTTCACGACGGGCCCATCCACTCGTATAAAATAAAACCGTTAAAATAAATACAAGTCATGAAATTTCAAAAGATTTAAGGATCGAGATTGTATCAATTTTTGAAACTGTATATACAAATTTGTAAATATTTTCTTGATAATGGAAACTTTTGAATATGTATAAATAAAAAAGTTGTATGTCTTGTTGCATTATTTGAGTGGTAATTTTATTTAACTGTATATGTGAGAAAGAGTGAACTTAGGATGGTAAATATCCAAGAAGAAGCAGATTTTAGAGCTAGCCGGAGTGTGCAGAAATAAGGAGGCCTTCCAGAGGTATTTTTTTATTTTTTATATTTTATTTTTTTTTTAAATTTTTATGTTGGTCCAACTCTAGAGCTCAATGTTCTAGGCATTCACAGCAATATATATATATATATATATATATATATATATATATATATATAATAATATTCATCCTTTCTTGACCATCTGTTTATATTTTACTTAAATTTCTTGGAATTTGGTCATTTTCAACCATCTTAGTTATATGATGTTATTGTGATGAAATGAAACTGCCCAATCAATCATTTTAATTCACTACATATGACGCGTTTCGGTTTTCCATTTTCAAATATGTTTCTAAAAATATTATTACACAAATTACTATTAATAAAAATCTATCACATAATGAGTTCAGACCTAAAAATATAAAAATAGTTAAAAAAACACTTAAAAATAACTGTTATCCTACATCATTCGTAAAACAAACCATTAAAGAAAAACTAGATAAAATTTATAACAATGAAGGCACTAAAAAACCACATACAAATGAAAATAGGATTGCAATGGAGTATACTCCGGGCTTTCAGAAAAAATAAAAAAATGTCTAATAGCATATGATATGCACGTCGCACACAAACCAAACAATACAACAAAAAAGTTCTATACCCAACTTAAACCTAAAGCAGACCAAAAAAACAGAACACACACAATTTATAAGATTAATTGCTCGGATTGCACGGGGCTATACATTGGAAATTCAAAACAGTACTTACATAAACGCATATATGAACATAAATATACAATAAAAACTTCTAATAAAAAGAGCACTGCCCTTGCAGCATACGCCATTGAAAAGGTTCACCAGTTTGACTTCGAAAATGTCTGTATCCTGAGTACAGCAGTTAATGATAAGAAAAGAAACCTTTTAGAAACAATATAAATCCAAAAAAGCCCAAATGCCATAAATTCAAAAAATGACCAAGATGATTTTTGCAATATACACCACAACTTAATTCACCAAAAATAAATAAATAAAAAAAAAACTAGTAGAAATATTCTCATGTACCATCTGCTACAGATTATAATTTATAGTATCTAGTTTAATTTCTACTCAGTGGTAATTAGGATTTTTAAAGGTTTAGTTGAATGACAGATGTAGTCAGATAAGTTAAGGTTAGGATTAGAGAAGATGTAAAATAATATAGTTTTAAAAACATTTTTATATTGTTAACTTAAGGTATATATAAATCTAGATTTTTATTAATAGTAATTTGTGTAATAATATTTTTAGAAACATATTTGAAAATGGAAAACCGAAACGCGTCACATGTAGTGAATTAAAATGATTGATTGAGCAGTTTCATTTCATCACAATAACATCATATAACTAAGATAGTTGAAAATGACCAAATTCCAAGAAATGTAAGTAATATATATATATATATATATATATATATATATATACATATATTATAGTGGTTTTAAAAGATCAAAAATAAATATAAACGAAGCAATTTCAAAACACCCTGTATAAAGGAACAACCAGAAATTACGTGCGAAAATTATATTAGTTAATTCAATTTTAAGTGTCTGGTATTAACGAAATTGAACAAATAATTAATGAAATTTAAGTAGGTTTGCAAAGAAATTAAATGGTAGAAGCCAATGCCATTAATTTAGTAATTAATTTGAATTTAATTGAACGATTATTGATATATAATACGCATAAAAGCATTTAAAACCCAATAATACCAAGATGAGACGCGTTGCTAACGTATCAATATATCAAGAGGGTGAAAATACGTGGAATATCCAACTCGGAGAAGTGTTATTCAAAATGTTACGATTGAACACCTGCGTATTTTTATAAAAGTCAAGTTCTGCTTAAATTGTGTAGATAACAAATGGTTACAGAGAATGTTGGATAAACCGTCGCTTATATTCACGGGAAATGCTAATAAGGGGGTTATTTAACTCACGTACAGAGTCCACCTGTGTAAACAGTGAACAAACAAGGATATCGATTTTTCAACCACTCAAGCAAGGTTAAACTGAGACGGAGAAAACGTATATGCATGCGACCAAAATAGTAGAGGAGGGATTTGAGAAACGTCATTAAGTCTACGATTGGTCGATATGTTAGTTCAACTTGGCATAGACGCGAGGATAGTGTAGCGTGATTTTCTTGAAATTTTATAACGAGATATTGAAATTCGCAGATTTGAAATTGGGGTTGAGTGCAAAATTGTGGGAATGTGTGTGGTGTGCAGTGGATTTCGGATAACTGGGGGCCTGGAGAGGTTACAGTCGAAAGACATATATACTCTAGAGAACTAGGACTAGCTCTCTTGTCTTTTAACTGCGCGCCTTATTATTTCGATCGTCCCGAAAGCACATATGAAAGTTAAACATGAGTTGTAAGTATTAACAAATAATTTAACGTGTATTGCTTAGTGATAGCCTCTAAATTAATTAAAATGCGGTTAATGTGCCGAGATTATCTTATTGAGGTATCGCCTATAATTTTTAATCAACTCGTGTCGGGACATTAAGTAACGTAGATTACTGTGAAATGAAATTTGGAATTTGGTTACACCGAGGAGGCGTTGGCGGATCAACTGAAATGGAAGTCGTCTAGTAATTGAGAGAAACATCCTGCCGATCAGATAGAAAATTACATGGCATCATCTACAGGGCGAAGATCTTCTAGAAATTCCAGGTAACGGTTTAACATTGTGATTCCTATAAACTGTAAATATTGGGGTGGCGTATGAGAGTGTTTTTCAAGGTAGTGTGAATTATTTGAGTATTGAACAGAATTTGTGTAAATAACTTTATTACGGTATTCAACTAGAAATTGAAGGTGTCTAGAAAGCTTCTAAACGTTCCATCAGAACGTGAAATTTTGTGAAGAGTATATGGCTTTGTTTTTAGTTTTAGAGTATGCAAAGTACAAGGGCATACATTAATTGGGTTATTATGAGCTCACTTTATCCCACAGTTTACGTAGAGTATTAAAATAAATAAATAAATTATAATGAAGGAATTTTAGAGAAGGTATTATTCAAGGTCCATTTACTCCGAGTGCATTTTATGTGTTTGATGATTTAAAAATTAAATACAGGACATTACAAAGTAAAATTTACTGAAGTGTAACGTGAACAATAAAATAATAATGAATTACATTTGTAAATAGGAATAAATAAAAGATTGTATGTTTGTTGTATTTTGTGGTTTTATTGGGCGTGTGCGGGAATGATAGGATTTATGAATGAATATAGCTATCCAAAAGGAGGTCCTAATGAGCTAGCCGGAAGCAGTTGAAGAAGGCCATTCAACCGAGGAAGAGAGGAAAACGGGTAAGCAATATCTTTTTTTAACTTATTTAAATTTTTGGAAATTTTTTCTATTTTTGATTTTGAAAATTTAATGTAATTTTCGAAAATATTTTTGTTGGTGAGGATTTTACCCGAGTACCACGGCATAATTTTGACGCCCAATTCGTGAGGCTCGATTCTTATAAGGTTACTCAGTAATTTATATATATATATATATATATATATATATATATATATATATATATATTATAAAACTCTATTTTATTGACCAGGAATCTATGTTTAATATGAAGATGAAATTAATGTGTTGGGATGTTTTGGTCATAAATAAAACAACTGTCAAATAATCATTCGTTTTGAACTTGACGTTTCGATCTATTATTCAGATCTTAATCATAAGCTAAAAGTTAGGTAATTAGAAACTAAACAATACATATATCAAAACTTACATAAAACTTGATTATTCTTAAAATTTAGGGCTAGTGTAAAATAATTTTAAATGACATAAAGCAAAACTTGAGTGACCTAATTAAAATTGTTTTGTGTATGCAATTTTGATGTTACAGAAACTAAGCTTATTTAAGTACAATGATTTTGGATATAAATATTATAAAAATAAAAGAATGTATAAATATTGTCCATTAAATAACAGCACTACAATTAATGTTTATACAGATCGGAGTAAACAACACTTAAGTTATTTAAGTCTTGTTTGTTGTTGATGCACTTTTTCTTTTGTATATGAAATGATTCAAGTAATAACCGTTTTTGTAATTTTGTTCTATTTCTAAAATTTTGGTATCTTTGAGCGAAGGTGTGTGTTTGGTAGAATGTATATGTGTTGAGAAAGCACAGTTGTTCTTTCCCAATTTTGCATCACTGCGGTGTTGAGTTAATCTGTACTTTAACCACTGACCCGTTTGACCAATGTAGGAGTGGTTGCATATACATTGAATCTTATATACAACGTTACTGCACATTTCGGTGTTTGTTTTATCTTTAAGGGGCGAAAAAGATTTTGATTGACTTCACATAGTAGTATGCGATGCCTATATTTGGTTTTAAAATTCTAGTAAGTTGTGAGTTAGTTTTCAATATACGGAAGCTTGTTGTAGACCAGTTCTTGTTTTGTTTTTGTTGTGAATAAAATGTTGGTATTTAATAATTTGTTGACAATTTGAATGGGATAACCATTACTGATAAAACTTGTTTTAATTCTTTAATGTTGTTATTTAGAAAAATTGGATTGCTTATTTTGTAATTCGATTTTTAGTGCTAAGATGGTATTTACCTTGTGTTTATTGCTGTGACTGGAGTTGTAGTTAATGTATCTATCAGAATTTGTAGGTTTTTATAGTAGTTAAAAATCAAACTGTTGTTTTCTGATCGAATAATCAATGTATCAAGAAATGGAATTTTCTGTCTTCTTCTTTTTCAAATTGAATTTTAGATGTTCATTAAAGTTATTGAAGTGTTCAAGAGTGGTTTCAACTTGATTTTGTGGTACAGAGCAAACTATGTCGTCTACATACTTAGCTAAAATGTAACTTGAAATGGAAGGTTAGGAATGATTTTGTCCAAAAGTGGATCCATGACAATCTGGGCTAAGATTGGTGAGAGAGGTGAACCCATAGGCGTGCCATAAAGTTGCAAATAGATAGTTTTTTCATATGTAAAGTATGTGTTGTTGAATATTAGATTTAGAGTACTAATGAACATTTTTTCTGAAAATTTGCAGTGAGGTTGAACTTTGTTCCATTGTTCTGATATAATTTGTATTGTTAATTCTTTAGGTATGTTGGTAAACAAAGATACAACATCAAGGGATATAAGAATGTGGTCTTCTGGTAATCGAAAATTGTTATACGTATCTACAAAAGTAAAGCTATCCTTGATATTTGTAGCCTTCAAGAGGAAACGAGTGTTTCAGAATTTCTGCACAGAAATGAGCAATGCTATAAGTAGGAGTATTAATGGATGAAATAATTACACGTGCCAAAGTTACAAACATCATCACCAATTTTTTAAAAAATCCAATCAATAACAATAACAACAGTTTTATACACAAAACTTTCTACAAAGTAAAAAAGTTTCTAAAAAAACCACAAGGAATTATTGGTAGTCAAGGCAGACAAAGGCGAAGTTACTGTCATAATGAAATCAGAAGATTACAAACAAAAATCACTTGATTTATTATCTGACACAGAAACTTATAAAATCTAAACAAAAGATCCAACCACTAAAATCCAAAAAAATGTGAATGAACACATTAACATGCTTCATAAAAAAGATATCATATCAACAACCCAAAAAAAAGCACTAATCAACAACAGTTCAAGTCCAGGAAAGTATTATGGTCTACCAAAAATTCACAAACCAACACTATCTTTAAGACCAATTATTTCATCCATTAATACTCCTACTTATAGCATTGCTCATTTCTGTGCAGAAATTCTGAAACACTCGTTTCCTCTTGAAGGCTACAATATCAAGGATAGCTTTACTTTTGTAGATACGTATAACAATTTTCGATTACCAGAAGACCACATTCTTATATCCCTTGATGTTGTATCTTTGTTTACCAACATACCTAAAGAATTAACAATACAAATTATATCAGAACAATGGAACAAAGTTCAACCTCACTGCAAATTTTCAGAAAAATGTTCATTAGTACTCTAAATCTAATATTCAACAACACATACTTTACATATGAAAAACTATCTATTTACAACTTTATGGCACGCCTATGGGTTCACCTCTCTCACCAATCTTAGCCCAGATTGTCATGGATCTACTTTTGGACAAAATCATTCCTAACCTTCCATTTCAAGTTACATTTTTAGCTAAGTATGTAGACGACATAGTTTGCTCTGTACCACAAAATCAAGTTGAAACCACTCTTGAACACTTCAATAACTTTAATGAACATCTAAAATTCAATTTGAAAAAAGAAGAAGACAGATAAATTCCATTTCTTGATACATTGATTATTCGATCAGAAAACAACAGTTTGATTTTTAACTACTATAAAAAACCTACAAATTCTGATAGATACATTAACTACAACTCCAGTCACAGCAATAAACACAAGGTAAATACCATCTTAGCACTAAAAATCGAATTACAAAATAAGCAATCCAATTTTTCTAAATAACAACATTAAAGAATTAAAACAAGTTTTTATCAGTAATGGTTATCCCATTCAAATTGTCAACAAATTATTAAATACCAACATTTTATCACAACAAAAACAAAACAAGAACTGGTCTACAACAAGCTTCCGTATATTGAAAACTAACTCCACAACTTACTAGAATTTTAAAAACCAAATATAGGCATCGCATACTACTATGTGAAGTCAATCAAAATCTTTTTCGCCCCTTAAAGATAAAACAAACACCGAAATGTGCAGTAACGTTGTATATAAGATTTAATGTATATGCAACCACTCCTACATTGGTCAAACGGGTCAGTGGTTAAAGTACAGATTAACTCAACACCGCAGTGATGCAAAATTGGGAAAGAACAACTGTGCTTTCTCAACACATATACATTCTACCAAACACACACCTTCGCTCAAAGATACCAAAATTTTAGAAATAGAACAAAATTACAAAAACGGTTATTACTTGAATCATTTCATATACAAAAAGAAAAAAAGTGCATCAACAACAAACAAGACTTAAATAACTTAAGTGTTGTTTACTCCGATCTGTATAAACATTAATTGTAGTGCTGTTATTTAATGGACAATATTTATACATTCTTTTATTTTTATAATATTTATATCCAAAATCATTGTACTTAAATAAGCTTAGTTTCTGTAACATCAAAATTGCATACACAAAACAATTTTAATTCTGTCACTCAAGTTTTGCTTTATGTCATTTAAAATTATTTTACACTAGCCCTAAATTTTAAGAATAATCAAGTTTTATGTAAGTTTTGATATATGTATTGTTTAGTTTCTAATTACCTAACTTTTAGCTTATGATTAAGATCTGAATAATAGATCGAAACGTCAAGTTCAAAACGAATGATTATTTGACAGTTGTTTTATTTATGACCAAAAACATCCCAACACATTAATTTCATCTTCATATTAAATATATATATATATATATATATATATATATATATATATATTGCTGTAATACCGCTATATTCTCGTGCCCCTACTTTGGGCGACCATATTTTATTTTCTGTGACACGCCCCTAGTTGGGTACTATATCTTATTTGCTATGCTACGTGCCCTTACGTTGGTGCGCTTTATTTAATTGCTATAATATTAAAAGAATTATTATCATGCTCTAACTTTGGTTTGATATCTTTATTTGCTATGATATTAAATTATTGTACCACCATTTTAACATTCACGATTAAATGTAGTTATCACTATCAAACTGGACGTTATCTTTAAACAACTCTTTAACAACCAATGACAAAATTCAATATGTTACCGCCTTGCGCGTTATCTCTTCTCTATTCAATTTGTGACTCCGCCTTTCTACTATTTAAATCTTTGACCTCGGCTAGCATTTATTTGCAATTATAAAATTCAGTATTTTTAGATTTTGTATAATGAAACTAATATGTTATATACAGCTTTTGAAATTATTTGTAATACCTTTCTTATAAATTTGATTTATTAACAACTATCTAATTGGTACTCAAAAATCCCCAAAGTCACCAAAGAACATTTACTACCCTTAGGAACAAAGCGTGGAATATTCCACACCTGTTTTCTCATTATTCATTCATATAATATGCAACCTTTCTTGTTGACTTGTTCACAAACCTATAGTAATTTAGCAAATTAAATATAAAAATAAAATAATACTCCATATAAAAAAACAAATATCTTATAACTAAAAATCTCTGACCTGGTTTTATCTTTTCACATCGACGCTCCCACTAAAATTGATCTTCCCCAATTCGGGATTCCATTCAAATTATTACACTATTAATCAGCACCATTAAATCATATACCCCAATTTATTCCAATTCTTAAACTTTCATCATTCTTGCCCCAGACTTAAAATTGCAGCTCGTTTCACCCCTGTACTTCAAGATTATTATTATTCTTCTTTTTCCCTTGACATTTAAATTGCATTACTGTATTTTTCTTAACATCAGACCTCTAATTTGTAGTTTATTTTCCCGAGAAATCAGAATCAGAACCAGAAATCGAAACCCTATTATTTCTATGTCTTAGTTTACAATAAATTCATTAAAAACATACTCACGTTTAAACGGCAATTGTAATCATATTTTCACTTATTTAATTTTCACTCTTATACATATCGCGTACTACTCTGTTTCATGGCAATGCACTTCGGCCTTGATTGAGTTTAAAACTGACTTTCTTAACACGGAGCTTGCTAATATCTTTTCGAATTCGTACTCCAACCGTGGGTGTGATCTAGGACTTGTCGTTGTCCCGGACCAATCAAATAATTTTATTACGAGCCGTTTCTGATGCAATGCTCGACATTTTCCCATAATCACCACATGCCTACAGCTGTCTTCGATTGTCAACATATTGTATTTTGATAGATTACTTGCTTTTCTATAAACAACTGATGTAACCCGACTTTATATTTCTATGTTTACATATGTTTCACGCAATTTTTAATCATTTCCCTTATCACATGGTTAGATCTTTGTACGCATTTATATCAACTACCTGAAATTCTATTTCTATATCCGTATTTATTTAATCACCTGGAACTCTTCTTCTTAATGCGTGTCTAATTACACTTTATCAAATATACGCGTGCTTCCACTGAAAAATATCCTTATTTGTTTCACCTAAATTAACTCAACTTTATTTACAAGGTATTTAATATTTACTATCTACTTTAATACATTTATTTCACATTCCTACGCCGACTATGCGTCTTCCTAAGTTTACCTGCGTCGCCCAAAATTATCTCTACTCTATATACAGGGTGTTGACTACTTACTATCCACAAACTATGTCTATTTCTTAATTATCTCCTTAAATAAGTGTAGTTTTCTGCTGACTATCTTAATTACTCATTCCCGAACTATCTTTGCTATAACGTGCACCCTTAAGCAACCCCTTATCACAGCAATATATATATATATATATATATATATATATATAATATTTACCAATTCAAATATCTGCTGGATTTAGGACGTACCTTGTATGCAAGAAGCACAAGAAATCATTAGAATGAATTTCCAAATTTTAATATCAACTCACTATATTCAAGCTGTTACGTTCAATTGAGTTTTAGATAGAAAGTTCTTTCAGCTTACATAATAAATTGTTATAAAGAAGAGGCAATTTTTATACATTCATCTTGGTACCGGCATTTCTTTAATAACATTAATACGTAAAAACTCCTGTGTACTTCAAAATTCTTTACTAGTTAAAGAAAATTGGCCTTTCCAAATTTTTCCTTAAAATCTAAACTCTAGTCTGTAAATTTAAATTAATCGAATAACGTTATTTTTAGAATCTGTAGAGTTTTCAATCTTTTCAAGCAATGGTTTTGCTTTATTTAGTCTCAAAGTAAATCACGTCACGTCATTTGAAGAGAAAATAATTAAAAAGCGCTCCCAAAGAAATTTCATCATAGGAGCTTCGTACTCTTTCAGTACTTTAATGTAATTGAGCTTCATCTTGAAAGACTAGAGTGAATTAGCGGATTGGGAATTACTTACAACGAAGACTATTCAGGTCATGCCTTAAGGAATGCGATTCGATTAGTTTGGAATGTCTTCAGATAATGAGAACATTTCGTTAAATACTCAGCTCTCCGCATAAAAAGGTTATTACTCACCCTTCTCTTACTCTTAATGTTTTCCATCTGGCGTTGTGTACATTCTCCTATACTCTGTGATCCCCATAGTTCAATTCCTATTCTGGTATAGGCAAAAGTCATTGAAACTATTGGCACAACATACGTTACAACTAATATCATTACGTTATACCTACAAAGCTCTTTGTAATGAATGCTTTTAGTGCTATAGTACTTACAAGTATTCGTACATAGATTCGTTGGCATCTCCATCAGGCCAAGCACCATAGCAAATAATTCGCTGCTGCCCTTCTGAAAATTGTTCCACGTAGGTGGTGTAGTAGAAAAGCGAAGGGCACGAAATAGCAACCCCTAATATCCATGTACTCAACGCAAAGCATACGGTTACTGTCCTACCCATTCTAGGCCGAAGTGGAGTCATAATGGCCATGTACCTGAATAAAACAAGAGAGCAAATTCTTTAGCATAGAAGACAAAAGCTAAATTATACGTGAGAAGTATGTTTAAGCTAAAATACGTTTCTCTTCTAATGGTATTTTTTAATCTTATATTGAAAATTCACTATCACTTATAAAATGTAAAACTTGATGCTCATAGAATATAGTTTATTAGAAAACCTTAAAATGGTTCAAATGAGAAGGAATTTCTGTATAAGTTATTACTGAGGTGATATGCTTCACCCATACCTCTAAAGCAATTCATTAGGTTCATTTTTAGAATCTTAATATTGTCATTAAAATAAAATTGCTGGATTTCTGTACAGTCAGTTGTAAATAATGTTCTCATCAGATAAAATTGTACTTCAGCAAATTCTTGTTTTAGAATCTGCAACGCATTGGCTAATCTTTCTACTAGAATCTACAAGGTAGCAATAGCAACAAATATATTAAAATATGAACATTATTTTGAGTTAGCTGTAAACAAACTGAATAATGACTTTGAAAATTACATTTCAAACAGTTGTACATCGATAACGCTTTCCTGTAAGAATTAAGCGGCAGCTGTTACGTTATCGTGTGGGGTTCCCAGAAGCTATGGATTTTAATGTAGAACTGTTTTGAACAAAATTATCTGGCAATTAATATCAACTTTTTTGAAACTGTAGTTGTTCATGTATGGAATATAATAAAAACACCTGTATTTTAATATTGGGTTGTTATAAGCGATGTTAGGGCCATTAGGTCCTTTCCTACACCTAACTTAAAACTTATAATTTAATCGTGTGCAAATACAACACCCATTCCACAAGGGAACTGTATGCCACAAAAAATTTAGTGTCGTGAAACAACTCGATCTTTCTTAATCTTCTTTGGGAATTAAACCACTGATAGTTTTTAAAATCATCTTTATTCACGTTTCGATCCATGATCTGGGATCGTTTTCAAAATAATAAAGTTTAAGTTTTTATTATTTTGACAACGATCCTAGGACATGGATCGAAACGTAAATAAACATGACTTTAAAAACTCTGAATGGTTTAATTCCCAAAGAAGATTAAGAAAAATGCTAAACAAACCACAACAAACGTACAGGGAGTATTTACAACTCGATCGTACTTTAGAGGACAGACAGATAATTAAATACCTATGGCTGGACATTTAGACGGAAGTAAGATAATGCATTGCCTTACAAAGCATCGTAGAGTGGAACGTATTTTTAGAATACCTGCAAAGATATGATGAAATGGGTCAATCCACGCTGGAGACTAGACCTAGGAACCAGTCCATAAACTTTTTGAGGTACCAGAGAAGCAGCGGACCTGAACGTTATAATGGCAAAACTTTTGACAGGGGAAATACTAATAGGACTAACTTGAGCCATAACAACCCTATCGGAAGAGACGGGGGAAGAGAAAATGCGTTCAGATCCACCAAAAATAGGAACATGACACGAAAGAATTAGAATAATGGAAATGCACAGAGGGATAGTTCAATTAGAGAAACTAACAGAACCTACACTGAGGGGTCTAGAACAAGTTGCCGCGGCCGATTTGCCGTGGCCGACTCGCCGCGGTCGACTCGCCGCCGCCCGACTCGCCGCCATGTCAACTCGCCGCCGTACCAACTCACCGCTGTGCCAACTCGTCGCCGTGCCAACTCGCCGCTGCCCCATTTAAAAATGAAATTATTTGCTGAATTTTTAAGAAAAAAAAAATGAGGCGGTTATTAATTATTGCGGATTGTTGGGATGGATAAAAATCATATAAGAATGTTGGTTTTGAGTAGTGATGGATTCGAACCGAACCGAACCGAAACTTGCCCTACGTTCGGTTCGGTTCGAAAACTTTTTAGTCCGGTTCGGTTCGAAGTTCGGTTCGAAAAAATATATTCCGGTTCGGTTCGGTTCGGTTCGAAAAAAACGAACCGAATCTCAATCTTGATATTTTAAACAACTAGTGCGTTCAACTACAACAATTTAAATGTTGAATATAGTTATTATATTTAGTAGTTGCTACGTTCAAATAAACCCAACATTAATTTGCTTTAGATTTTAGTAGCATAATAAATCATATTAATACTATTCGTCCAGGTTTGATTTGTCAATACGCACTCTATTTAACAAAGCGTAATTACAATTAGGTTAATAGTGAAAGCCACCTCTAAAATTTAGAATGTGTTAATAATTGATGATTTTTACTAATGCCATTTTACCATAAAAGAACGATATCACACGATCTTTGCGATTACTTTTATTTTAGTTTTAGTTAGTATAAAAAAAGTATCAAGACAATAAGGTGTTGCTGATTTCTTGTACAGTACAAACAAAAAGCTGTTTGTCAGTTTATCTTTATTATTATTATTACTATTATTATTATTATCTTTTTTAATAGACAATATCAGATGGTTCTCGAAAAAAAATCGTAAATCTACTTCAAACAGCGTTTACGTTTTTCATAATAAAATATAACAGTATTTATGGCACGGGCATTATGTCTGCTTATTATTTGCATTATACAATGTTATTTTATGTTGGTATTGATTGAAAAGTTTATGCCACCATGAGTCATATACTTCAACCCTTGGTTTTGACAGACGTTCGGGGTCATTCTTCTGGAGTATCGGCTACTTTTAAAGACGTTGGTGGTAATGGCCACACTAAACAAACAGTAAATAGTATGGTACCAT
The DNA here is from genome assembly GCA_036346225.1 of Platerodrilus igneus. Classification (NCBI taxonomy): domain Eukaryota; kingdom Metazoa; phylum Arthropoda; class Insecta; order Coleoptera; family Lycidae; genus Platerodrilus; species Platerodrilus igneus. The sequence goes on from JARFIW010000941.1 coordinate 1,833,002, forward strand.
CCGTTTTTGAAACACCATTTGTTGAGCGATTATGTACAAAAGGAGATTAGTTTTTGCTACATGATCACATTTTTTAATATTAATAGAGAGCTGGTTTTCATATAAAAATAAAAAATTTAAAATGATGGATTAATAATACGGACTTAATTAAGAATTAAATTGTTTCGTTTATTCTGGAAACTTCTGTAGTCTCTAGACCGTGACCTCGGTTTGTATATGTTTAAGATGGTTTTCAACACAACTTCTGTTCATTAAACAAAATAAGCTTATTTTTAAAACTAAATTTTCAAAATCATTCCGAGTTTCTTTAGTATCTAATACTAGTTATAAACAAACAACAATTTGAAATAAGGAGCCTTAAACAAATCGAACTAATCTAGAATTTTTTGATGTACAAACGTGGCCCGATGACAAAATTTATTAGATATGTAACACTAATTAATACCTATTACATTTTTTACCTATTGGCTTAGAACTCGATGACCATCTATATTAGAAAATTGTTGTATTTTCTATATGTTTGCGACTAGAAATTTTTTTAATGTGCATTTGGGAAAAATGACATGCTTTTAGTGAAAATTAAATTTTTAAACTAAATTTTTATTTAAAAAATCGAACCTTTCGAACCGAACCGGACCGAACCTTGAGATAGGTTCGGTTTGGTTCGAAAAATTTGCCGGTCCGGTTCGAAAATAAAATATCCGGTTCGGTTCGGTTCGGTTCGAAAATCCGAACCAAACCTCGAACCTGTTCGGTTTGTGTCGATTCCTAGTTTTGAGTATAAAATTAAACTAAAACTGTATAATAGGAAATGCTATATTATTTATATCAATGAATGGAAACATTAACCTTTTAATGCCGGTAATTAATTCTTTTTCTAATCATTTTAAGATTTTGGGTCATTTTTATATTTCGCAATATTATTAACCTTGCGCTATTTTAGATTTGTAGAGTGTGCAGTTTTTTGTATACAGGGTGTACCATTTATGGCACACTAGGCGATTCTATTGTCAGAATTTCCTTATTTTTGTATTATAGTTAATAGGTACTTATGACTACGAAATGTGTTATATTTATACAAAATGTGTGTACATATGGCAAAAAATTCTATAGGCTACAGCACTAAAAACTACAGATAATACAAGAAACAAATCACAACTAATTGTGCAAAACTGTTATTTTGAAAAATGGTAACTTACAAAACAACAACACGCAGTCCAACATCACATTTCACACAATATGTTTGTGTTCGACTTCCACAAGAAAGGCATCTGCGTCGTTTTCGTGCTTAAATAGTAAAGACTAAGTGATTCACCGTATCTTGCCTAATTTCGTCATGAATTCGACCTTTTACAGAACTAACAGTTGGCAACCTTCCAAGCGCAAGTGGCGCATTTTTATATTTTTCAAGATAAGTTGTTACCAATTCTCGGCGAAAATCAATTTGTGAAGTTGCTTTACCAGTTTTTCTGGACAAAACCCAAGCATTATGCACTGATGCATCAATAAGCTACGTAAACAATGCCCACCACCACTTCTTGCTTCTCACACCTATTCGATAATAAGAGACATTTTCGTCCATTCTATCAGTTCCTTCCATATATTTGGCATATTCAGCAAATACGTGTGGTCTGCTTACATTTATACATTTTCTTTGTTCGCGAGAATATCTGCTAACTGAACCAACGGATCCACTTCGTAAGTGGTAGAAGCTATGGTAACAGCAGAATTGTCTATCCACCTTACTACGGCAATATTATTGGTAGAGGTTGCATTTATAATCAATCCCCGTTTTCCTTTTTTCCTAACTTTTGACGATTCTTTAGAACAATTTTGCGGAAGTCTGTTTTCTCTCAAGATTCCAGTCGCACCATATCCACGCTTCCTTATCGTTGTGAGTAGTGGTAAACTGGTAAACAAATTATCAAAATAGATTTCAAATGGCAAGTTCTTAATTTCACTGGGCAATGCATCCAACATTTCTAGTAATGGTACAACTGCTTTTCCACATTTTGTCTGGTATTCAGTATTTGCAGATGTATTCGCTCCTTGATAAACTTCAAATGAAATCAAATAACCAGATGCTGTATTCAAACACCAGATTTTGTAGCCAAATCGTATTAGCTTACCTCTAATAAATTGTTTACACACATGGCGACCGTAGTAGGCTACCATGCACTCATCAAAATTCATATGCAAGGAACCTATTTTTAGAAGATCCATCAGTGGGCGCAGTTTCCACATTTTGTCAGTATTATCAATTTTGGAAGTATCTGCACAAGTGTATAAAACGACAAATCTGTAAGAATCTGTCTCTTCTCATTACATTCACAACTAATTCATTGCGGACATCTTTTGAACTCTCCCAGTAACTTATTTTAGTTGGTACAGTGTTATAACCGGATAGCAAAAGTATGCCAATAAAAACCTTCATTTCATTGGAAGTTACCTTCGGGACAAAAAAATTGTTAAAAAGTGCATATTTTGTTCTTTCTGCACAAATAAATTCCAAAACTTGATTATCAAAAACCGTTCAAATAATTCCACAGCTTTCAATTCGAGGGAGGAAGTATAGTTAGATTCTGGGAAGCATCCAACCTGAACATTTATATCTTTATTATACCACATAAATATTTCTCGATTTTCATACTTTCTTGTGCTTAACTCTTTGTTTGTTTATTTCGATTTCGGCTTGATTTTTTTCTAAATTTCCTACAGAATCAGCGACCACATCCGAGATATATTCAAAATTCTCTTCTGTACTAGCCTTACCTCGAATTACAATTTCAGTGCTGCTGAGGAGTTGTCGTCCAGAAAGGTTGTCTACTAGGCCACCAGTATCCTCGTCATCTGAATCCTCATCTGAGTTTACATATACCTCTGGTGGTTCAATGTATAGATATTCGCTCCACATTATCATCGTATGCTATATCAAGTGCCTCTTGTAATGTAATACCGCTGCAAAACTACAATAAAGCTACTGAATCCATAAGAACATGATTGCAGTGGCATATAATGAAGAGAAACGCTTTTAAAAGCATTTGACAGTGCTAGTGCCTAGTGTGCCAATTATAAAAGATAATTCACGTTTTAATTTATAATGTGCTTTATTATACAGGGTGTTTCAAAATTGCACGGCACTATTTTAAGGGAGTATTCTTTAGCACAAAATCAACATAAAACCTTTAATAAACGTATGCCATAAAATGTACCCCTTTGGAGTTATAACCCCTTTAAGGGGGCTAGGTGAAACTGAGTTTTCTTAATTATCTGAAGAACCACAAAAGATATTTTATTCAGATTTTTGTTGCCTACCCATGTTTTTATGCCAAATAAGATAGGCGTATCCATTTTTCGATAATAAGATCAGGAGCGTCCCATTCGGGGGGGGGGGGGGACAATCACGTTTAACCCTGTAATTTTTTTGTCCGTAAGCTTTTATAAATTATAATGCGAGAATTAGAATCTTTTGACATTTCTGAGTAAAAAAGTCACTCTTGTTTGAAGTCGATATCTGTAGCCGTTTTCGAGTTAATTAGGGTGAAGCATTCAGGATGTCCTATGATACTATACATACCTACATAGATGTTGAGAGTGAAAATATTTATTACAATTAAACATTTAAAGTAACTGTTCAAAATGCCCACCATTTTGTTCTATGCAGCATCCAGCACGGCGAATCCATTGCTCTCTGGCCAGTCTTATAACATCAAGACGAATCTTAATAGTATCAGCAGCCTCCACGATCCGATTCTTTAACTCCTCTTGCGTGTAGATAGGCTTAGAATAAACTGTAGTCTTCATCCAACCCCAAACAAAATAATCTAACGGTGTTAAATCGGGAGATCGAGGTAGCCATTTAACAGGTCCTTTTCGGCCAATCCATCGGTTACCATATCCTGCGTTTAAATAGTCAGTGACAATATGAGAAAAGTGGGCTGGGGCACCGTCATGCATAAACCAAATCCCACATGTATCGGGAATTGGAATATCCTCGAACAGCTCATAAAGATTATTTTGCAGAAAATTCAAATAAAACACTCCTGAAAGTTTTCGTGGTAAAAAGAAGGGGCCGATGAGATTGTCACCAAGAAGTCCACACCAGACATTTAAGGAAAATGTATGCTGATAATGATTTGTGACAGTGGTATGGGGGTTTTCTTCATCCCAAGTATGGGTATTGCAAAAATTGGTAATTCCATTTCTTGTAAAGGTAGATTCATCAGTCACTAGCAAGCGGGTCAAGAAGTTACGATGTCGTGTGCATTTTTGAATTAACCACTGCGAAAAATTGGTTCGTTTGATGTAATCTTGCGGTAACAAATCTTGCACAGATGTCACGTGAAATGGGTACAGTTGCTGCTCGTGCAATGTTCGCCAAACGCTTGCAGATGAAACACCAAAACGATGAGACAATCTTCTGGTGCTAGTACTAGGAGATAACTGAACAGCATTGAGTATTTGTTCTGCAACATTTACATCTCGTCGAAATCTTTGTCGACCAGCATTTACTCGTGTAGGTTTTAGCGTGCCAGTTTCCCTAAGACGTGTTTCAGTGGATTGAAATGTTCTACGATTTGGTATCCTTCTAGTTGGAAATTGTTCTTGGTATCTGCGAACTGAAGCAGCGCCATTTCTCTGTACTTCACCATAAACTAACAGCATGTCTGTTTGTTCTGCAAATGTGAATAAGTTTGTGGTGTCTCCCAAGATACGACAAATTAAAGTGTCTTCAAAGTACCAATTTACACAAAAAAACAGAACTAGTAACACATATTAGTAACTTACACAGTGTTTAAACATAACAAAGATAATACATAGATAGTAGATACATAATCACCTGTCAAACAAAAAAACGATATGCAAGTGTTATAATGTAGAGCTTCTAATATCCAAGGCTATTTGATTAACATCGCATTTTGACATTTAGCTTTAGTTTTCAACATCTAAGTAATACATTGATTAATTTGAGGCATATGTATAGTTTATACATATGCCAAGTTGTTTCAGAGATATTGAAGGCATATGTTTATTAGGTTTATACCTATACATATGGAAAGTTTATATTAAAACTAAACGAATAAGGTATGTATCATAGGGCATTCTGAATGCTTCACCTTAATTAACTCGAAAACGGCTACAGATATCAACTTCAAACAAGAGTGACTTTTTACTCAGAAATGTCAAAAGATTCTAATTCTGGCATTATAATTTATAAAAGCTTACACACAAAAAAATTACAGGGTTAAGCGTGATTGTTTCCCCCCGAATGGGACGCTCCTGATCTTATTATCGAAAAATGGATAAGCCTATATTATTTGGCATAAAAACATGGGTAAGCAACAAAAATCTGAATAAAATATCTTTTGTGGTTCTTCAGATAATTAAAAAAACTTAATTTTACCTAGCTCCCTTAAAGGGGCTATAACTCCATAGGGGTACATTTTAGGGCATATGTTTATTAGAAGTTTTATGTTTATTTTGTGCTAAAAAACACTCCCTTAAGATAGTGCCGTGCAATTTTGAAACACCCTGTATAAAATAATTTCTAAACTATATCAGTACAATTTATCAAAAAAAGATAAGCTTTTGTTATACTTACCTAAATGTTATATCCATGGCCGCAAGCAGATATTAGTCGAAATAAATGCAGATACTTTAATCGCGTCATAAATAAACAACACTATTGCTATACAAAACTTTATAACCCGTGTAGCAACGGACATACTTCAAAGTGATGAGGACATCAGAGGAAGTTGCATATTGCATTTCATTTTTATAGATAAGTTCAAATCTGTGGAATAAATTCTAGCTTCCATATATGGACCCTTAGGCGTTAAAGGGTTAACATTGTAGTATTCTTCAATAAAACACATTCATTTACATTTATGCATACGGCATCACTTTGTGCTTGCTCTACATTTTTCTGTGATGTTTTGAGTTTTTGGAAATATCTATATTTTAAAACTTTTATGTCTTTGAGCGGTCAATTCTTTTTTAGTAAAATTTGTTGTATTATTTTTTACCAAATTATGTGTGTGTTAGATAAAGTGTTAGCGTTAAACAGATTCCTGAAATCTTGAATGTGCTTTAACTAAATGCATTTGACTAATGAATTTTTAAAATTAACGATATCAATGACAGAAAAAAAATGCTTAACATAAAAATTTAAGTGAAACGTATTGGCACAAAAGATTTACAACAAACAGTTGCAGTTCAGGCGTTGCAAATTTGATAATGTACAAATAAAAGTAGTTCGAAGATAAACCGTTATTCACTTAATATTAGAAATATTGTATTCGTATTTTCTTTACTGTTAGGGTTTGATGCTGGTTCTGTTCATTCAAAACAATAAAAGTACCAACGGAAATAGTAATCCTACTTGGATAGCAATAATCTGTCAGTCAATCATACTTATCAACGCATTGAAAACTGTAACCAGAGGTGGTCTTCAAAAAAGATATTTGTAACATAAATAAGAGTAAATGAATTCTTTAACTGAATATATCACTGTAATCGTCTAACTGTACCAAGACAAGAAAGAGACTAATTTGTTGTTTTGACAGTGTAGTCATTTTAAATCTGGTAAATTTTACTTCTGAGAAAAAATATATCCTTCAAACTTGTCCTGATACAATACTTCTGTAAAAGTATAAAAGGATTTAGTTTGAAAATAACCAAACAGTTGCATTTTTCTGTCAAACTATGGAAGCAGACATTGTGTCTCAACGAGGTAAAGCAAAATACATACCTGATGGGTTTATATATATATATATATATATATATATATATATATATATATTGCTGTGATAAGGGGTTGCTTAAGGGTGCATGTTATAGTAAAGGTCGTTCGGGAATGAGTAATTAGAATAGTCAGCAGAAAACTACACTTATTTAAGGAAATAATTAAGAAATAGGCATAATTTGTAGATAGTGAGTAGTCAACACCTTATATATAGAGTAGAGATAGTTTTTGGGCGACGCAGGTAAACATAGGAAGATGCATAGTTGGCGTAGGAATGAGAAATACATGTATTAAGTAGAGAGTAAATATTAAATACCCTGTAGATAAAGTTTAGTTAATTTAGGTAAAACGAATAAGGATATTTTTCAGTGGAAGCACGCGTATATTAAGAAATAAATGATAAAGTGTAATTAGACACGCATTAAGAAGAAGAGTTCCAGACGATTAAATTAATACGGATATAGAAATAGAGTTTCAGGTAGTTAATATAAATGCGTACAAAGATCTAACCATTTTGATAAGAGAAATGATTAAAAATTGCGTGAATCGCATGTAAACATGAAAATTTAAAGTCGGGTTGCATCAGTTGTTTATAGAAAAGCAAGTAATCTATCAAAATACAGCATGTTGACAATGAAAGACAGCTGCGGGCAGGTTGTGATTATGGGAAAACGTGGAGCGTTACATCAGAAACTGCTCGAAATAAAATTATTTGATTGGTCAGAGACAAGCGACGAGTTCTAGACCAAACCCACGGATGGAGTGGGAATTCGAGATTATATTAGCAAGCACCTTGATAAGAAAGTCAGTTTTGAACTCAGTGAAGGCCGAAGTGCATTGCCATTAAACAAAGTAGTACGTAATAAGTATAAAAGTGAAAAATAAAATGAGTGCGAATATGAAGATTACAATTGCCGTTTAAACGTAAGTACGTTTTTAATGAATTTATTGTAAACTAAGACATAAAAATAATAGGGTTTCGAGGTCTGAGGGAAATAGACTAGGATTCTGATGTTAAGAAAAAAATACAGTAATACAATTTAAATGTCAAGGGGAAAAGAAGAATAATACAATCTTGAAGTACAGGGATGAAACAAACTGCAATTTTAAGTCTGGGCAAGAATGATGAAAGTCTAAGTTTGAAGAATTGAAATAAATTGGGGTATATAATTTAATGATGGTGGTCCATAGTGTAATAATTTGAATGGAATCCAGAATTGGGGAAGATCATTTTTATTGGAAGCGTCGATGTGAAAAAGATAAAACCAGGTCAGATGTTTAGTTATAAGACATTTGTTTTTCTATATGAATTTTTATTTTATTTTTAATATTGAATTTGCTAAATATGATATGCTTGTGAAGAAGTCAACAAAAGAGGTTGCATACGTATTGAATGAGTAATATGAAAACAGGTTTAGAATATTCTACACTTTGTTGGTAAAGATAATAAATTTTCTTTGGTGACTTTGGGTTTTTGAGTACATACTAGATGGTTGTTAATAAATGAAATTTATAAAAAATGTATTACAAATAATTTCAAAAGCTGTACATAACATATTGGTTTCATTATATAAAATCTAAATTTACTGAATTTTATAATTGCAAATAAATACTAGCCGAGGTCATAAGATTTAAATAGTACAAAGGCGGAGCCACAAGTTGAATAGGAAAGTGATAACCCGCAAGGCGGTAACGTATCGAATTTTGCCTTTGGTAGATAGAGTTGTTTAAAGGTAAAGTCCAGTTGATAGCAATATTAAGAAAACAGCTGGAGGAGGAGATAATTACACTTAATCGTGAATATTAAAATGGTGGTCCAATAATTTAGAGTACGTAGAAAATAAATAATGCAGCCCAAAGTAAAGGCATGATGAGTATTTAATATCATAGCAAATAAATATAACAACCCAACGTAGGGGCATGATAATTCCGCTAAGTTCATAGCAATATATATATATATATATATATATATATATATATATATATATATATATATATATAGTTAATCAATTACGCTACCGAGGCCGATGGCTATAATTGGGAAATTTACAAATCCAAATCGTGTACAGTACCATATGTAAACCTAACTTTCAATTACGTTTAGCATTTTTGTCAATCATATCTGAAATTGTCAAGTTTTTGACTTATGTCAGATATAGACAGGAAGCAACGCTCAAAATCACGGCTATAAGCCAAGTATTAATATATAAATATTATAAGTAGTTTTTTTTTTTACACAAGGTAAGTTGATAAACACTAACGTATTGAAATTAATAAGATAATAACTTAGACTTTTTAAGTAAAGCCCAAATGATAATTTCAAATCGAGCTAGTAATTGAAAGAAGGAAAATATAAGGCCTTGGACAGGATTTGAACATATATATATATATATATATATATATATATATATATATATATATATATATATATATATTACTCAAATTTAGACCAGGGTAGAAAAATTAATAAACGACATCAAATAATTTTAATCACCGTGTATAAGAAAGTTTTGGGTAATAATACGCTTCATTTAAAGGCATATTGGATAAATTCGTCATTTACTTCTAAACATAGGGTTTATATTGTTTAGATAATGTTAAACACCGTGTATATCAGAGCAGTGTAAAATAGTACGCTTAATTAAAGGCCTACTGTGTAGATTTAAATCATTCAATTAGAGTGTAGGGTTTGTATATAATCATAATCAACGTTTAGAAGGAAGTAATGTAGAATGTCATTAGATAATACGCGTTATTAAAACCGTGGAGCATAAAAATTTATTCGTTTCATTAAAAATAAGGGGTTGAGATTATTCACTGGACGCTTTCTATAAAAAAAAGCAGAGTTGAACATGTTCAATTTGTATTTAATTTAATCGTTCCAAGTACTCAAACTATCGAGAAATTATAAAAGACATGGGAAAGTCACGTAAGAGCCTTCGTCGTATTAGAACTCAGAACACTTGCAAGAATAACGATGTATATGTTAGTCGATAAGCTTCAAGCTATATGAGTGCAAGTAAGAAAGCGAGTTTGTGGTATAAAGACAAGCGAGATGGAATGCATTAGCAGTTAAATGAGGGGGAAAATGTAAAACAAGCGCACAGGTTTTAGATAGAACGAACAGACTAGATTGGCGATTAAGGTTGAAATAAGATGCAAACATGAGAGGGGAAAGTATATCAGTTGGTGTGTAAAATTAATTAGTTGTTCTCGGACGTGTTGCGAGCCGTGTAGAAATTTCTTAGATTTTCAACTCGGACGAGTGCAAATTTCAATAGAATCATTGTGCCGAGACATCGAAGGGAAAATAGAATGCGAATTTCTAAAAATCGGCTGTTGCGGGACAAATTCTACTTGCAAGCGAGCCATTATATAAACCCGTGCTAATAGGAGTTTTGCTCTCTTATATTTTTGATTTTATTCGATACTTCAAACAGTTTTGCTCTTTATTTTTTGATTATTCGATACTTTAAGTAGAATACGTGGTGATTACGTGCTACAATAAAAGTTATTAGTACACTTGAGAAGATAAATGAAGGTAATAAAGTCTAGTTATATTTGCGGGTATTACTGTACCAATTATCCAAATTAATATCGATAAATAAATAAATAGAAGTATGCAGTTTTTGGTATAGCGTAAAAGAATTATGAATTTCATTGCTATTTTTCGGGAATGTTAGTAATCAAATGTTATTCGTAAACGTGATTGGATCCACAAAACAAGATTTCGATATACCTAGATGAGTTCCTGAGAAACCCTGAAACCTTTTAGACGAATGGTGGTGTAGAAAAATTTTAAAGGCGGCCAGAATTCCGAGGACGTAAACATAAACCAGCTGGAATGGTGGGATTAGCAAGGATAATGTACATTGAAGCCACGAGTGCATTAACATTCAGGTAGCTTATGCATTGTTGTTCGATCTTTGATGTTTTGGTGTGTGTTGAATATCTTTATAATTTGTTTGATAAAGATGGACAGTAGTAAATCTGTATAAACAACAAATTTTGAATTTTGAGGTAAAGTTTTCTTGTATAAGTAGAAAGGAGTATTTATCAGGTTTATGTTTTTGATTATGATGAAAATTTGGGTCTGTCTTTGAGCTCAATTAGACTAACCTGTTAAATTAACGTAAGGGGTGGAGATGCTCCTTTATTCAGACTCAGGTCTGCAAATATTGTTAACTTAATTAGTATGCATCCTACAAGGACTCTAATTCCGGATGCAAATTAAAATGATGACAAATATGAACTTGAAATTTTATGATGCTGAAATTTATGCTGAAATTTAATTTTGAAATTTTAATATATTGTGAATATTGGTGTAAATAGAGTTAACGTTGATGTTTGTGGTAGGAATGTGTTTTCTTTTATGAATGAGGATGAAAGTTGTAACTAGGTGAGCAGCCGAGGCGGAAGGAGTCAAGAGGCGATTATCAGAAGAAAGACAACGGACAAGAGAATCACAGCAATTCTTGACGCCCAGTTCGTGAGGCTCGATTCTTAATACGAGGAAACACAGCAATATATATATATATATATATTATGATGTATTTAACAGCCAGAATACTCATCATACATTACACAAGAACATCGACATAATACAATACAAAATCAATTTTATGGAGGCCTAGAAATAAAATGAAATTAACTTTATTTTGGTAGATTCTCCTAGTTATTTTTTTTCATTTAATTTGAAAATAAACAAAAAAGCTAGAATGGTTGAGTTTTAAATATGGAAAGGACATGGGTGGTACCTGCAGGAATTTCAAATAAGAGATATGAGAATATTGATGAATATAGCACACGAGGGGATAATAGGGACAGTATATGATCAGTAATGGTTACGGGAATTTGACAGGGATAGAATAGGGATGAGATTAAAGGTAGTATGGTTTTAGGAAGGGATTTTAATAACGGCCAGAAAGATATTAGAAGAAAGATTAAGAATAGTACAGATTTAGCAATGGTTATTGTAGATAGACTAAGAGATACTGATATTGAGAAGTTAAAGAAAAGTAGTTTGAAAGACCAAGATGCATTTGTTAGGTAGTTTGTTTCTGAAAGTGTTAAATCAGGTGCAATAGAAAATAAATAATCGTAACTCTTGATGTTAAAAGAACTATTGAAAATAACAACGCATATTTCTATAGGTATTTAAAATCAGTGGGAGGCTATGAAGTGTTGGGGTTTTGGTTGATTTGATAACAAGTGTGCAGAAACATAAATCACAAATTAGGTTTAGTGAAACCCT